>VXAX01007547.1:39138-156585 GCA_013399835.1 Leptocoma aspasia | reverse complement strand
GGTGGAGCCCCCATCCCTGGAGGTGTTAGAGGAATGTCTGGACATGGCACTCAGTGCTCTGGTCTGGTTGGCAAGGTGGGGATTGGTCACAGGTTGGACTTGATGATCTTGGAGGTCTTTCCCAGCCTTGATGATTCTGTGATTCTATTCTATGATTCATAGCAACAAGAGAAAGGAATTGCATTTCAAAATTTTTAATCTGGCACCAAGACTGTCCATCTCTAAATCAAGTAATTTTCCAGGGATTGACATATTTCCTGTTAAATTGGTGCTCTGAAGTCCCATAATCTCCAGGTGAATATCCCAGGCTTTCACACAGGAAGCCATTCCAGCTGGACCATCACTGCTGGACAGAACAGCCCTTGTGGCTGTGCCTCAGGGGGCAGCAGGGAAGGAAGCAGCATGGGAAGATGTCTCAGGGTCTTGGTAGAGAGGCTTTCACTTTCTCTTCACACTCAGAAATGTTTTGCACCTTTGGAAGGCACTTGAGTGAAGGTCACCTTGGCAGATGCTTTTGCTGTGATAGGGGTGGATGCTCAGGTTTGCTCCCTCAAGCAGGGGGGACAGAGTTCTGAAGTCAGGTCCTTTGCAGGGCACGGCAAACCCTTCCACCAGTGTCTGCCCCAGGTGTGACACTCGGCCATCAGGGCTGACTCCAGGCAACCCTGCACTTGGCAGGGACTCCCCACCTCAGGACACACAAGAAAGGATTCAGCAAAGCCAGGACAGATAATTTCTCACTGCCAGACCAGGAGAAACTTCCAAATGCTCTGGGACAGCCACTGTACAACATCCTCTGTTCTAAGGAAAACATGAACCATCCCAATTATCTGCACTGCCTTCCAATTAAAAGGCTGTTGCTCCATCCACCTCATTTCCTGCCCTTCCCCCTGCTCAGACCCTCAAAAGGGCCAGACCCTGACAGGCTGTTGTGTCTTGCTGGCAAGGAAAAGGGTGGCTGTTTATTTACTTCACTGATGGCTCTGCCTAATGTCATTTGGTCTGACTTCAGATCGTGTGGTGAGCAGAAATGGTGACTGGAGAGTGTGGGAGGATCCAAGGAACTCAGGCCCAGTTTAACTGGAATTTTATCCTTAAAATAGAAGGAGGTGGTGGAGGAAGAAGAGGAGGATATTCTCCTGCTCCATAACTTAGGGAAAATCTCCCAGGGCATCTCACTCATCATGCGTACAGAGAGCATGATGAAGAGATAATGTGAGACAAAGCCACTGAAGACATACATCTCCCACCTCAAAAATCTGTGTTTCCACATATCTATTCCTGAGCTCAGTTTCCTGGGTGCAAATCCTTCCCAGTCCCTTTGGGATCCTTCACTTTGCATCAGCAACATCCTATAGATCTCAGACTGCAGAAGTGAGCTGCAGCAAAGATACAGCCCAGGTAACATGGGAAAAACCAGGAACAAGTCACCATTTCATCAGGTGTTCTTTATTTTCTAGTTATTATACTCTCTGCAACCTTCCTCCAAGCCATTAGAGAGGGCTGCTTGTTTGCTGTTCACTTCCCACAGCTGAAGGGTGCTGGACCTGGCTGGTCCTCGCTGCCCAGCCTGGCTCACAGGGATGCTCAGGTTGCTGAGCCGGGTAATGCTGGTGAGCACCTGGCCAAGGCCTCCTCCAGCTAATCACATCCCCCTGATTAAGGGGAGAGAGACAATTACCCTTATTTGTCTTGTCAGAGCATGGATGTGATGTGTGGCTGATAGTAACCGGCAGCCACTTTGCCTCAGGGCTGCCCCGGGTAATCATTTACATCGGGCAGCTAAACCTGAAAATGCCACGAACGCTCTCTTCTAATGAAGCTTCAGGTATCTTCCTCAAAGCCGCGGCAAGGCAGTATCCAGGCAACACAGACGGCTGTCCCTCCACGAGGAAGTGCTTAGATGAACACCTCCAAAGGCTAATTAACCCTTGGGGCAGCGCTGAGCTCCCTGCTCCATAACAAGGGCTTTGCATCCCTCGCATCTCGTCGGGCTCTGCCTCAAAGCTGCCCTCCGGATCCTCCCGGCAGCCCTGGGGAGGGGCTGGCCAGGGCTGCAGCTTTGCTTTTTGAGTAGATATTTGCTGACACGTGGAAGGAGTTCCTCCTTGTGCTTCCAGCTCCTGAGCAGCTCCAGCGACTGAGGAGATTGCATGTGAAGGTGTTAATGCAGGAGGCAGCAGGAGCAGAACTCCAGGGTGAGGCAGGGCTGTCCTGTCAGCAGGTAGGGAGCAGGAACAGCCCTGCCCCTCGCTCCTCCTGTCCCACCAGTGGCTCCTTCAGAGCTCCATGGCACAACTGAGACACAAACTCGTGAGGCAGAGGAGCACCAGACCCCACGAGGTCTGACCTGGACAGTGGCTGTGTGGAGCTTGGGTTTGATTGAAACCTGGAGAGGCTCCAACAGGTAACCAAGCAGTAAGCATCAGGATGGGGGCCTCCAAAATCCCAGAGGCCAGCAGGAATTAGTGTCTCTTCATTGGTGTTGGAGGCTTTTTGCTGTTGTTTCCCCCACAACCTGCTGGGAACCTACCTCCACGGCCCTTGGAGGAGGTTCCCTTCCGTGAATTCTTTGCCAGGGATGACAAACGAGCGAGACTCACTGATTCTTGGTCTTCAGGTTATTGCTTATTCTTTTCTTATCTTGAGGTTGATATACTGTCCACACCAGACTCAGCACGACAGAAGCAAGGCACAAAATGGAACCTCGAGTTCCCAAAATCAAGGCCTTTTAAAGATATTGAATCCAATTACCTTTTAACAGGTATATTGTTTTTACTTTACTACCAATGACTCCGACTGATTTACACACATAACAATTATGCTGCTACCATCTCTAACCAATGACTTTGTGCCACCAATACTACAGAAAATGAAGAAGAAGAAGGAACAAGAAGGAAAGGAAACCACACCCCAAATCCTCCATTTTGTCTCCCATTCACTCACTCTCACACCAAAATCCTAAAATCCTAAATTCTTCACCCTGTGATAGATTCCTACTACTACTGCTACATACCTAGTTCACACCTCTGTTCTCCAACTCATCCCAAAGCCTTGGCAATTTTTCCCTGGGACAAAGGTTAAAAACAGTGTCTGAGTGGGGGTCAGGGCTCCCTAATACAGGCAGGGAAACACTCCCTGTGCCCTGGATTCCAACAATTGGAAAAGCCTCCCAGAGTACACAAGAGAAGATGCTACTGAAGCTCAGTGGGAAATAACCCAGAGGAACTGGTCTTAGTGATCTGGGGCTAAAGAGAGGCAATGTGGGTAATTAGCTCTGGAGCTGAGACTAAAACCTGCAGATGCTTGTGTCTTAAGGCCTTCCACAAAGAGATCCTCAGTGAAACCATGAGGCAGCAGCACAGGCTGGGAGAGGCAGCACGAGCAGCCCAGAGAGGCCACACAGTGATGGGAACGTGGCTCGCAGGCAAAGGGCCTAAAACCCAGGAGAGTGATGTGCAAATCCAGTAGAGGAACAAGTAAGGAAGGAGTGACAGCTGTCAAACAGGTCCTAGAATGGCAAAAAGAATCCCATCTTTATACCATAAATTATAGAAACTATTTAAAGGCCAGATCTCATCTTCTAGCTCTGCCTTTGAACTATTTTCCAGTGTGACTCCAAATTATCTTGATAGGGTGATTATGAAATGTGATATAACTGAAGAGGAATAAGGAGACCGTGACTCAGTCCTACACAGTTTGATCCACAGCCTCAGAGGAGTCTCCACAAGGACACAGCCACACTCAAAACCCAGCAAGATTTCAGAAAACTAAAGAAATTGTCAAACAAATTGACAAAGTGTGTGAGGTGCATCAAATGAGACAATTACACTTTACACTGTCCGTGAACTTGCCCAGCTTTTGAATTTCCTTCATGATCCTCTTCTGCATCAAGGCAAGGATGGGTCACCTGAACTCCCACATGTGGCTATGGCCAGACCATTGGGTCAAATTCATCTTGGGGGTCCTGAGCCTGAGAGGGAGCAAATAGGTTTTGTTTAAAGATGAAGTCTCCTTCTGCTAGAATATGGCTCTGCTCAGTACCTGTGGCTTTTGCAGAGATCCAGAACATCCAGGTGAAATATTTCCTTCAATATATATTTAATTTCCTATATATTTGAAATAAATTAAATACTGTTTTTCAATGTCTTGCTAATCCCAGTGTGTGCCATGTGCTCTGGGAGGACCCTGCTTGAGCAAGGGAGGTAGGACCAGGTGACTCTCTGAGGTCCCTTCCAACCTGAACCAGCCTCTGATTCTTTATGCTGTTATCTACTGCTGGTTTCTGGGCATGAGGATGGAGGATTTCAGACCCCAGCTATATTTTTAGATTTTTTGTGGTTTTTAGAGTAGGCAGTGGAAGGTGTGAGTGGACCAAGCACATGTGTACAGGAAGTCTTCAAGTTTTGCACTCATGTTGGCCATCTCCAGATGAAAGCCAATCCCTAATCTTAGTGGATTGTTTTTTCTTTCAGTACTGGAGGAGAAAAGAAGGTCAGGAATTACATCTGCAGTCCTGCCAAGTCTTCAGAGCTGGATTTCAGTTACAGGCACATATTTAGACCTAAGATATTAAAAGTTTTTCCCTGCAATCAGATAATGCCCAGGTGAATCACAGATGGAGGCAGAGATGATGTGATGTGCAGTGATGATGAGATTAGGCTGTCCAAGTGTAATGTAGAAGCCAAAGGGGCAAATGAAGCTTGAACAACTTTTCAGTCAGCATCTCTACACTTTGCCTGCTTGACTCTGCAGCCTTGTTGTTCTCAGCACAAACTTAATTTCTTAATTTGGACTCCACAGTGTAGACATAAGGTGCGTAGGTCCCAAGGAAAGATTCAGCATGGGAAGGTGAGAATTTGTAAAGGTGCTCACAAGAAAATCCTGCCAGGGGAGGTGTCCCAGTTACCCTGTCCCCAGGTTTCTCTTGGGTGCTCCTTGGAAATGCTACCATTGAAGTGACTCCTGACTTGCAAGGTGACTTATTAAAGACATCAGTAAACTCCTTAGAGAGCCTTGGGGGAAATCACAAGCAGCAGTTCACTTTCTCACACCTGGAAATACCTCCAGAGCTCAGCAAACCTGCAGTTCAGCAGGACTGAATTTGATGTTGGTTTTGGGAGGGGCAGCCTGGGGGCACCTCTGCACGATGGAAGCTTGTAGCTCTCTCTTTAATTGGAGGTGAATTTAATTTCAGTAATGAGCCTGGCACATTCCAGTTCCTGATTAGATTTGCACAGCGATTAACCCAGCAGATAGTCACTTGGCAAACTGCCCAGTCCATTCCAGTTGCAGTGGACTGAAACCACTTCTGCTGCTCCTCTCACACTGGGAAGCAAGGTCATCTGAAGGTCACTGTGCAAGAGAGATATGGCAGGGCTCAAACCTATGGGTTTCTAACATTCTCCTTGGGAAGGGCCTGTGCAGCTCCTCCTGTTGGATCCCACTTGGACTGTGACCTACAGTGGGCAATTTCTGGTGCTCCATGGGACAGGAGCAGCTTTCTGGAGAAGGTTCCCAAAGAGATTGTTGGGTTTGCCCGAGCTCCTGGGGATGCTGAGCATCTCCCAGAAAGTGCTGCCAAGCTCTTCCATCTCTGTGTCCTTAGGGTGTGCAAGAAGATTCCTCTTGTTTTCTGTCCTCACCTGAGAAGAGAAGGAGCTGTGGGGACCTCCAAGGACAGTCACACCCCTGTGCTGACCTGGGCTCCTGGCCTTGGAGCAGGGCTGGATGGAGAAAAGGGGTCAGTTATCCAGCATGTTTTGCATGAATCCCATCCCCAGGACTTCTAGGGAAATGTCCTTTAGCTTCACTATTTGACTCTTAGAAGAATAAACCAGAAGGTACTTTAAAATGTAAAAGTCACCTGTTAGTTGATCAGAGCTTCCAAGTGATTTCCACATTCTCCTGAAGAGCTCCCACCACTGCCCCAGAGCAGGACAAGGAGGTGATCCTCTCTGTGGTCACTGCACTGTCCCTCTTCGACATCAAGTCCAGCTCTGGGCAGGTGGGACCATGTCATAGAGCAAACTGAGAAGCACACACAAAACATCAAAGGATTTCCTCTTTGTAATTCCATTTACTGGTTATTGGGTGTCTTCACTATGATTATTACCAGGGCAGAGAGTGAAAATGGCCAAACCCACTAAATTTATTGCAAAAATCCATAGCTGGCTCAGGAGAGACACTGGGTGATGGCTCCACCCTCCCTCACACGTGGTTTATCATTTTATTATGCTGACAAAAGACATTTTTTTTCCGTCTTCCATGGACTGTCTGAAAGGGAAATAAGCCAGAATAAAGAGATTAGCATGTGTGGTTCATGTTTATAATTTGGCACTGATAGGATATTATAATATAGTCCAGATGCCTGGGAAGATGTTTCATGTAAGCCAGAATGATTGACATCTCTCCATACAGGATCTGAAGGCTCTCAGATCTGAGGTTATTGAGTGCCCCACTTACTGACAAATATATACACCAGCTAAGTAGGGCACAGATCACCAGCTCACCCTGCTGAGCTCAGGCCGTTCTCTGGAGCTGCTTTCGGACAGCTCTGAAGTGCTGATGGCATTAGCAGAGGATATTGGCAATTCCTAAAACCATTAACGGCCCCAAACCTACAACTTCCTTTGTGCAAAGAAGGTTTGCTTTGGAAAGGGCATCGAGTCAAGTAAACTTCAGTAACTCCCATTAATCCTTGGGCTGCAGGAGCAGCACAAGGACTTTGCCTCTCTGGCAGAAGTCTTGGCACAGCAGCCAGGCTCCTGGGGAAGGAGCAGTGTGGCGANTTCTATGTTTCATATTCTCAAAGTCTAAACAGTCATATTTATAAGGCTTTCCTATTTAATCTTTCCCAACAGGGCAGCAGGGGTGACAGCAGGCACAGGTCATGCCAGGCTGCCTCCATCTCCCCTGGCCTTTAGGCATGTTGTGCTGGCCAGGCTTTGCTCTCGTTTGGGGAGGCCACTGGAGTGGATTGCCTGGGATTTCTGCCATGGGGGCTCAGGAGAGCAGGGGAGCTGGCACAGAGGGAGGGGAGCTGCAGCACCCACTGACCCTTGAACGGCAGAGGGGACCAGGAGGGAACAGTGACACCTCAACCACCCAGGAGCTCCTCAGGTGCACCAAGACTGGGATGCTTTGGGCATAGTTCTGCAGCAGGAGAATGTACTCCACCTGGGCATCAAAACATCTCTGTTAGTGATGCCTTAGGAGGCTGCCTACAACAGAGTCTAGACAGAGTTAAAGGGATAAAGTAGGGATTTATTAAAAGGCCTTCAAAGGATCCACCTGGGGCAGTACAAGAGCCTGGCCAAGGCTCCACCCAAGATGCACCATGGGTCATGAGTTTTATAAGTTTTGGTCCATTTCCATATTGGGGTTAATTGTCCAATTACAGCTCCAGGTTATGCAGTCCCATCCTCCCAGTTTGTTCTCTTCAATTCTCTGTTGTTTGCACTTTTTGGGCCTGAAGCTGCAACAGTGTCCTTGGTTTTTGGGCTGGAAAAGGATTGTTTTGTCTGTCCCTGTGAAGGGAACTTGCTAACACTTTATATGAAGTTCAGAGTTATATACTAATGCAGTAGAGAATCTGGAAAATATGAAAGCTAAAACTTAAGGAATAATTAGCATTCACTCACTTTTCTTTGCACAATAAAAGCCAAATTCTGGGAGTTACATTGCCATAGGGATGCTTTTGCCTGCATCAGCAAAACTTTTCCAGGCCCATCTGAGCAGCTGCAGAGCAGGAGCAGTGAATCTAAAGAGCCAGGTTGGATCCTGCTCCCTTTGAATCCAACCAGATATTTGGGCAAGAGACATCAAAACAGATTTGAGAGCCATGTCCTGAGGTCAAGCTCAGGTGTGATGAATTGACCTTGGTGGCTTTAACCATTATTTCCAGGTTGACTTTGCCTTGCTGCAGCTCCCACTCAGTGGGTCTGGTTATGATTCTACTGCTGGTTAGCAACCCAGCAGAAATCAATTTACCATTTATCCACCTATATTTGTTATGAGCTGTATCTCTCTTGTTTCTTTATTAAAATGATTTGGTTGAGCAGTTGAAGCCCCACTGTAAGTGAGCTTTCCTGGGCCTTTTCTAAGGTCTAGAAAACCTTATCTGGACACTTTCCATTTGGAGCCAGTGCCTGATAAGACTTCTGTGAATACCATCAGGGTCAAAAATAACAGATATTCCCCTTGAAATGCCAGCATGGGGATGGCCTCTCACTTTTGTGTTTTTCCCCTACTGCTGCCAGGAAACTGTAGTCCCACAGACCCCAACTTGGATCTCTCCTTTGGAGCCTCTTCCTCAGCCCTCATCCAAACCACTTGCTGAAATACCTCTGGACCAGATTAATCCTCAGGTTGTCCTCAGGTCAGGGTCTCCCATTCCTTCTCAACTTCTAGTTGCAGGAGCCATGCTGAACTTTCTTTGCATCCTTCAGGACCTCACATCACTGCTAAGAGCTCTTTGTAATTGCTGGAGTAACCTGCTGTCATTGTGCCTTCACTCAGCAGCTTCAGCTGAGGGCTGGAGTTCCTCCTCTGCATGCTCAGGAGCTCCTGCACTGCCTAGGAAGGCAGCAATGGGAGGTGGATCTTGAGGGGAAGACCAGGAGGAAGTCAATGATGGAATCCCACTGTCTTAAGAGGTCAAACCCACTACACCAGTATTTAATAATTCTGGTATTTGGGTTTTTAAAGGCCCCAGAGGACAGAGGAACAGCTTCCACAGACACCTGGACAGTGTCTGCTTTGATCTTCTCTGAAAGGCAACCTACATGACTCAGAAACCCGCAGGGGCAAAGGGTTTGTGAGATTGTTAAATCCTGAACAAAGACCCTTTCATGCTTCTCCCAGTCATGTTGAAAGAGGAAGGAAATATGTGTGGAAAGGACCTCTTCCATCTGGAAAAGGAGGGAACCAGCACAGCAGAATCCAGCTGGTTCCCCAACACTTGAGCCCTCAGAAGGGAAGGTGAGAGCATGACCACGCTGGAATTGATGCCTTCAGTTTTTAGCTTTTTATATTTTTCAGATCCTGTACTGCATTAGTGTATAACTCAGAACTCCATATAGAGTGTTAGTTAAGTCTCCACATTTTGGTCAGACAGAGCAATCCTTCCAGGCCTGAGAACCAAAGATACCCTACAGCCTCAGGCCCCAAAAATTATAAACAAAAGTGAACTGGGGGGAGCAAACTGGGGGTGTCTGACTTCATTAGCTGAAGCTGTAATTGGAGAATTAACCCCTGATATGCAAATAGACCAAACTTATAATTGTCTTAAAAACTTATGACTATCATCCATCTTGGGTGTAGCCCCTTGGGGAGGCTTTGTCTGATGTTAATGTACCTGAAGGCCGTTCACTAAATATATCTGCTTTTATCTTTTTAACTTTGTCTGGCCTCTGTTTCTAGGTAAGCCCAATTCAAGCACCAGAACCAGCCCCATGGGTTCCATCAGCACAGTGCTGTGCCATGAGTCTCCACAGGGAGTGGGAGAAGCATGTCAGGAAGGTCTGGAATCAAGGCAGGCTCCTATGTGGAACAAAAGCCTTGAGCAGCATCTTTGCTGTCAGTCTCCTGGGTTTGCAAGACACACAACAGCACCCTGTCCTTTGGATCCAACTTAATGGGCTCAGGCAGCATTAACTGGAAATGGCTTCCTGGGGATAATGAACAGGTGTCAGCCCAGACTCAGGGTCTCGTGTTGAGGGAGGATTATTTTATTATAATTAATATTCTTATTTCTTATATTGTTAATTACTGGCAGAAGCTCAGTGCTTTGGGGAACCTGCAGTAATGCCTCCATCCGTGCTCCAGATGATCCTGCAGGCTTGGAGAGGCCTTGTCAGAGCTCATCAGGTTTTGCAGATGACTGGCTACTACATAGCAACCAGAGGTGAGTGGAAATATTGCAGACACACAGGGAAATCTTCTTTCAGACTAATCCCCATGAATCATTTTGTTTGCATTCATGACCTCTTTTATATATGAGTATTTGGTAGGAAAACACTTCCTTCTAAATAAGCACTCGTGAAAAACAAACATGTCCTAATTACTCGTGCAAATATTCTCATTTGAGTATTTATGCAAATATACTTGCCCATGTGAGCTGGTATATCAAACTGCTATGAATAGGTATTTTCTTGAGAAAACACATAATCTGAAAAAACCTTTTTGTCCAGCTTCCCTAAAATTCACTTATTCAATATGACAGCACTTTTGTTGTTAGCATTCAACAATGACTGAATTTGGTATTGATAAAACACAGGGTAAATTATGATTATGTGAGTATATATCTATTTAAATGGTTTTGCAACTGCAAAGGGTTAACAGGGACATGCCAGGGAAAGACCATAGTACCCTTTAGCCAGAATTTGGTCCAGATTGTGCAGCTAGAAACCTCTTCTGAAGAAAGAATTCTTTTTCTTGTACAGGCCTGTTGGCATAGCTGAAATGCACTGTACCATGCTGATCCCAGCCAAATGGCCCTGTCTACTCTGGAAATGAGATTTTTGCTCTGGGTTGGCTTAAAAAGTTTCCTGACCCACTTCACATGAAACCTCTCCAGACCCAGTGGGCTTCATTGAATCATTTAGGTTGGAAAAGACAGTTAAGGTCACCAAGTTCAACCCTGAACTAAAGACTGCCAAGTCCCACAAAACCACATCCCTGGGTTACACATCTACACATCTGTTCAACTCCTCCAGGGATGGTGGCTCCACCACTGCCCTGGGCAGCTGTGCCAGGCTTGACCACCCTTTCCATGGAGAAATTTTCCTTAATATACAATCTAAACATCTCCTGGTGAAAATTTGGGTCGTTGCTTCTTATTCTATTCCTTTTCATCTGTAGAAGAGACCAACCCCCACGTGGGGGTTCCCCCTTTTCAGGGAATTGTAGGGAGAGAGAAGGTTCCTCCTTCCATCTCTCTCTGTAGATGGGCGCCACATTTGAAAATCTAAAGTCAGCTGGGACCTCCACAATGAGTCAGGAGTGCTGATACATGGTGGAAAGTGGTTCAGTGAGCACCTCTGCCAGCTCCCTCGGTGGCCTTGGCTGGGTCCCATCTGGCCCCAGAGACCTGTGTGTGTCCAAGTGGAGTAGCAGCTCACTGACCACTTCCCCTTGGGTTATGGGGGATTTATTCTGCTTCCCAACCCCTGGGTACCCTAAGAACAACTATTCTTACATGAAGAACTTCCATAAAAGACTTCCATCCTTTCCTATTCTCTTTCAGTTTTGGGTGGAAGATCAATGATACCTGTAGTATTTCCTAACCTCAGAAGAATCTGCTTTCATTTTTTAACCTTTTCCGAACTCTTTTCTTATCTCTCCTCTTATCTCTTCTTAGTACTGAGAGGTATCCACTACACAACAGCTCCTCACAAAATGAACATGTTCCCATGAATAATAGCCATTTTTCAACTTCTGGATTAATTTTCCTACTGGAAAACAGTAGAAAATGGTCAACTAACTGTTGTTTCAGTAATTTAAAATGTTAATGAATGTCTGTTTGATCTGTAGCCTTTACTGGAGGAACACTGGTGGATACTTGCCTCCTGCAGATACAAATTTTCATGGAGGAATTTTACATGTTTTGGGCTTTTGACTTCTCTGTGTAATGTGATCCATGTTAGCCAGATGTGTTTTGCCTCTGAAGAGCTGAGTTATGGGTCTGAGTCAATGCAGCTGAGAAATCACCAGCACCGCTCTCTCCCCTCCTCTCCCCTCCCCTCTGTGGCAGATGGGAGAGGAGAATTGGAGGCACAAAATTTAAAGATGATGAGTTAAGATAAGAACAATTTAATGTAAACAACAATGAGATAACAAAAAGAACAGTGACAGCAACAACAGGAATGACAGAGGGTACAAGAAAAGAAACAATTCACATGAAAATACTCCCTGGACAATAAACAATACCCTGCGTTTTTCTTGCCTGGAAGGAACCCATTCTCCTTGGATCAGCCTCCCCTCCCCTGCCCCTGGCAATGAGCTGAGGAGGTACAGAATAACCTCAGGGTGCCTCCTCCCGGCTACTGCAAAAATGAATCTTGTCCTGAACGGAACCAGCCCAGTGCTGGAGGACCAAGATCCTCTGGAAGAGCTGGAAGTGTTTAATGAGTCATGGAGCATGATGAGCTTATTCAGCACAACACTTCTTAGGGTACACAATTCTGCCATTTCTTTCATTGCTTCTGGCCCAGGAGGAAGATTCTGGTCCATTAACAAAGGACCCTTTGATCCCTACAAAGACCATTAAGGGACAGCATCAGTTTTGCCAGCAGCATTTCACTGCTTTGACAGGAATTTCTGCAGGTGTTGTGCACAGAGACTCCCTCTGCCAGACACAATGGTGCAGTAGAAATAAAATCTAGTGTTTTCTTGGATAAACTCTAGTGCCAAGCAGGGCAGAAAGGAGTAACTATAAGCCAGGTATACCTCAATGTCTCTGTGCCTCTGCAAATGATGGCTGGGCAAGAAACCCCTCCTGGAACAGTCCTGACATCTCCGTGCCTGAAGCAGAGCTGGCATTTAGAAACAAGCCTTGAGCTCTTCAGAGGTGACAGTTTCTCTGCTTGGTGAGGAACATATCAGAAGTAAAAGCTTTGCTGAAAAATCTAGGTATCTTTCAGTAACCCTTGGAAATAAGTGACAATTTCAGGGAGGGTAAGTGCGTCCTCTTCTTTCACAAGATATTGCAGAAGAGCAGAAATCCCTCATGCAGCACATGGTTTTCCCTCAACCATGTATTGTCATTGGCCTAAAATACAATTAAATGATGTCAGGCTTCGATGTATTCCTGTAAATGTATCCTAATGTCAGTTTGTTATATTTCAGAGCACCTATTTTTCAACTAATTCATAAAACTCCAAGCTGCAGTGGGTTTGTGTCTGATTCCTATCTTGGTGTTAGTTGAATCACCCTGAGAAGGTTTGCATTCCTGGCAAGGGAGTGTCATTTCCACCCCTTGTTGGATAAGAATGAACACAAGAAGATCCCTGTGTAAAAAGGAAGGGGAAGACCAGAGGTTTGAAGAGAAACATACACAAAGAAATTTAATTTGCACCCTGCAAACCAAACTCCGTCATACTCATCTTTGTTACCCCTTAAAAGAGCAAAAGAATGGTCTGGGCAAGACATGGTGAATATAAAACAATGTTGTAACAGTGAGAAACCTATTTAAAAGCTTTTTAACATCATAGTCTGAAAAAAGCTAATGGCTGTGGTCATTTGGACAGCGTTGGACAAGCGTTGGACAAGCGTTGGACAAGTGTTGGACAACTCTCCCTTTCTCCATTTTTAATTGTCTCTCACTGATTAAGAAAGAAGAGGAAAATCTTCTCATTCCATCTGGCCAAAATTAACCCAAACTCCAGCCCCCTCCAGTTTCCTCATTTTCAGTCAGTGCTGGAGGAAGAGATCTCTGCCCATGCTCCAATAACGCACCAGCTCTGCTGGGGAGCACAGGTCAGCTGGAAACTGGGAGCCCATTAGGTGCATTTGCTGGGTGTGCATTCCTGGAGTGAACACCTTGCCTTCTCCTGGCAGCACATGGCAGCAGCAGTGCCCAGACCACTGGCCTGTCCAGAGCACGGGCCAAGGGACCTGGCACAAGGCCTGCCCATGGCCAGTGTGCAGCCCTGCCTTGTCTGCCTGCAGGAGTCAGTCCAAGGGGAATTTGGAGCTGAGGGAGGATGGTTACTCAGCCTTGGAGGTTCAGGTTATCCTGCACAGCACATCCATGCCTTGGATGCAGCTGAGGCAAACCAAGCCCCTGACCACACAAGCCCCTGTGGGGATGTGGGAGCCCACAGCTGGCCCTGTGGGCAGGCAGCACTGCCCACTCTGCAGACCCCCACGTGGGACACTTTGTCTCCTGCACACCCAGTGCCACGTTGGCACTGACCACACCTGGCACTGACCTGTGCAAGGGGGAGAGCCTGGTACAAGCTCAGACATCAGCCTTGCTAAGCCAAGCTCCTGCTCCCCCAGTTGCTCCCTCCCCCACGAGTCTCTAAGAGCTCTCCCTCCTCTCCCCGCTCGGAGCAGCGCGTTCCTGCAGATTGCTTTGTGGTAATTAGCACATCGGTGGGGCTGGGAGTGCAGAGCGGGGAAGTGGAACAGGAGGAGAAGCTAACGAGGTCAGAAGACAGCATGTGGCATCCCCACGAGGAGAGGGAAGAGGATTCAAAACCTGCTGCAATCAAAGATGCACCTGCCTGGGATGAATCCCCGGGGCCAGGAGAGCAAAAGGAGAGGGAGAGGATTTCATTCTGCAACATACAGCAGCAAGTCTTTCTCTCCCGTTTGTTTCAGACACTAATTAGGTCAATGTTGCCCTTGTAGATTCAGCCTGGAAAGCTGAGGTCTGCCTGCACTGCAGATTGCAGGTCCTGGCAGGCAGGAAGGCACAGGCTGGACCGCAGGATGGGGACAGCTGGTTCTGGGTGTGTATGGAGCTCTTGGCCCCTTTGTACTTGCTTGATTTAAGATGCTTTCCACCCCCAATAACATTCCTGCTTCCTCAGCCTCACACGGGCAGATTTACTGAGAAGTAAAACAGATCTGCCTTCAAAGCCACGTTGCCATTCACAAGGCTCTGGAAACCAGAAGCAAGTTTTCTTCCGAGCTTCTTTTGGTTGGCTGTTGGTGAGGAACACAGCCCAGGTGCTGGCAAAACCTGCAGGGTCCAGGCAGGAGCCCTTTGGCTCCCACCCAGCCAGGTCAGCTTGGCCCTCGGGCAGCTGATGGCTCTTTGAACAGCAGTGCATGTCCCCCTATCATCACTGTCACCCTGAAGTGATGGCAGGTGGCATCATGATGCAAGGACTTCTCTGCCATCACTCTCCTTCAGGGCAGTTTCCTGCACACTTCTGCTCCTCTCTTTCTGCCATGCTACACATCACCCCAGGGCTGGAGGCAACAGCAACTCACTGCTGCCATGTAAGGGGAGTGAGGGAAGGCAGGACTTCCCCATCACCAGAGAGCCCTTTCTTCACTAGGCTCTTAATTTTTACTCTCTTTCTCTCTGGACTTTTGAATCCTGAATCCTTCCTCTCTGGCTGACAGTGGGGACTGGTGAAGGGAAGGCAGATTCCTCCCTGGCCACCTTCCTGCCCTGCCCTGACATGCAGGACAGCCCTGAGACTCAGCTCCTGGGTGAGGAGAGTGTCCCTGCTTGGAGCACGATGCCTGTGGGAAAGGTCTTGCTCACATGGTTCTTCAGAACACAGACTTTGCTGGTGTCTCACATTTCCAGGAGCTTTAACAAGAAATCTCACATACTCCTGGCCCAGGCTGTGCCCTCGATCTTGTGTCCCAGGTGCCAGTAACAGTCAGGTCACCCTGTCCCAGGAGCTGCCACTCTGCAGAGCTCAGTGACTTCTGTGCCAGACTCACTCCTGTATTTAGCTGTGCCATGGCCTAGGACAGGGATAGAAGGGAACAACACGTCAAGAACCACAAATTTCACCCTCTGCATCTGGGAGCTGGGAGGCCAGGTCTCTATGCTGCTGCTGTGTGGCATTCACTCCTCCACAACTGTTGCCCTCTGCCAGGGCAGCTGAGATGGGATTTCCAGGACTAGTTCGTATCTCCAGGTAAACAGACACACATGGAGGGGGCAAACCAGAGTAGTTGTTGAAATGAAGCTATCACCCCAGGCTCCCTGGAGCACTGCCTGGCACAGTGAGCCTGAGGGATGGGGAGACTCTTTCCCACCCCTGTTGGGTTCAAGCTCATGTGCTCGCATGGGGCCCGTCTCATGTACACCCTCCTGCCTGGTCCAGGACTCAGGTTGAGATCCAAACCTCCCAGCTAACTACCTCTCCATTTCACAAGCCCTGAAACCCCTCCAGGGCACAGACTCTGGACTCCAATACAGTTGTTTCAAACCTCATCCACTCAGCCATGCTGCTTTTCTTCTGGTGATGGTTTGTTTAGCCTGTCCCTAGCAAGTGACCCATGAGGAGCCTGGCAGTGTTTATGCTACTGCTGATTAGCAAATAGCCGTGTGACCCGCTGGGAAAATCCCAGTCAAGTCCTTGTCTGGCTGCTGACCCATGTAAACACCAAGAATTACTCCTGTGGCTGCAGTGATGCAGGTCTGGGGTCAGGGGATTAAGCTGCAGGGAGCGAGTGCTGCTTTGCTGCTCAGTGACAGCATCTGCACAGAGGTTTGGTGCCTCACACTGACAGGCACCACCTTCCCCACTCTGCCTAACTCAGCTCTCCCAGTGCCTGGGAGACAAGCCCAGAGCACCCATCTGTTTGATCTGCTCTCCTCATGGGTCTGGGAAACCAGCAAGGGGTGCAAAGAAAACAAAAAGAGGTCAGAGAAGAAGCAGAGAGAGAAAACAGACACAAAGGAATGAGAGTTTCTAGATGCCAGGTGTGGGACATCACTGCTTTTCACAGATGCCACTTTGAAAGCAATCCAAAGGGAAAGAGGGCATTTCCCACCCTCAGTGCCTGTCCTGCAGCAGCTCTAGTCACTACATCAGGGGTGAGCATGGTGGGGTCACTGGGACAGACTGCAAAAGCAGCACGAGCTGGTGTGATGGACTCTGTGTGACAATCCTGCCATCCCCGCACAGCTCAGGCCACAAATGCTGACTCCACTCAGGGCGTCTGCTCAGGTCTCTTGAACACTTACTTCCAACAAGTTTCCAGCTGTGCCTCTGGCTGTGCCTTCCAGCCTTTGTATGCTTGGAAGCAATTATTCCAGTCAAGTGGCATTTGTGGTTATTCACAGAGCCCAGGCAAAAATGGGAGCTGCACATGTGAACTGACAGCTCTCAGAGGGGATGCTGCACCAGGGACACAAAACGAAACAGTCTGTGCTCCTCCTGTGCCTGCTCCAGTTATTCCACATGAGAGGCACAGGAGGGAGAGCAGTTCCTCTGATGTTTGCCAGCAGAAGGGTGAATGGGGCACGAGAGTGACCCAAACTCTGTGGGTACAGACCAGGAGGAAAGGGGCAGCACGTAAAACCTTGGGCCATGTCTGCACTGATGGCAGGGGTACACTCTCCAGGATCTGTTGTATCTTTGTTGTATCCAGTGAGGCTCTGGTGTCCCTGCTGGGCTCCATCCCTTTGTCCAGAGGGTGATGGTGTCTGGTGCCTCACCCAGAGACAGTTTGGTAACACTGAACTTTAACCTACCCAGGAAAGGTGATGGTGTGGTTTATGCTCATCTGTATTTCTGCAGTTACATCAAATGGGAGAAAGGAACACAAAATATGGGCTTATCAGCTGAAATTCATGTTTGCTGGAGAAATTTCCTCACTTCCACATGACCGTACCAGGAATTGCAGAGGGAGCCAGCTGCTGTGACACAGCTGCTCCTGGCATGGTGCCTCAGACAAAGAGGATGGATTACTGGGACCTGGGTGACATCAATAAAACATAGTTGTCCTGAAAGAGTTTTGTCTCTATCTCCAGGCTCCTTATAAAGAGAACTCTCCCTTCCCAGGCAGTGTGTAACCACATGTGTCCATAACAGGGCTGGGAACAGCACTCACTGTCCTGTGCACCAGCCCCAGGTCCTGCCCATGGTGGCTCTGCCACACACATTATGCTGCCCTTTGCCTTCTCACTTGAACTTCCAACCCCTCCCCACATCCAGGGGATAATTAATAACACATGTTTTCCTTCATCTTCATTGTAAACTGATAACCCACCAGTGTCCTTACAGTGGAAACCCATCCTTCACCTGCCCCAAGGGCTTATCTGATACCTGCTGCTCACCTTGGCTCAGCACAGAACCTGCCAGCAGGACTATTCAAGGAGATGGTTTCCTGATTTTTGCTGATCTGGGTCACTCATAAATTTAAATTCGAGTTAAAAGCTGTCAGCTGTTTTGCCTGATAAATACATGCACATGGGATTTGCTTCAGTTCAAGAGAAAGTAGCAATTTCTTTGACTAAAAGTTGCTTGGAAAAACCGTGGCTTACAGAAATTAGTCTTGCAACACTCCCAGCTTGGAGACCTGCTTTCTGCCCTGGTATCGCGTCGCTTTGTTATTCACCTCAGCACTCCGGAGTTAATTGCAGAGCTCACACTTTCTCTTGGCTCGTTCGCTTCCTGCTGTTTCATGATTCATTACTTGTAAATGAGTCCCTGCGGTTCCCACAAAGCTGATTCCCAGCATCACAAAACCCTCAGATCTGTCCTTTGGCTGAGCTTTCGCTGTTCACGCCTGTGCCTGCTACTGGGGAAACTGTCGCCGAGTTACAGGTACTAGCTGCCATTTGAAGAATAGTTTCATCTTCTTGAAAAAAAAATCGTTTTTTTTTTTTGGAGGTCCCAAAGTTTCTGTTGACTTTGGGGCTGTGAAGTGAGCTCCCCACTGGGCAACAGCTCCAGGGCAGAGCCTCGAGTCAGCTCCAGACAGGGAGATGGGAGTAAGAAATAAAGAGTGCAATTGCACTTCATCACATATTAATCCCGGTATTAATACACTCGTGTCCAGTGTGGATCCTGGCTCACAACTGTTCCCCCTAACCAAAACAGCACCAGTGCCCAGGGACAACCCGATCCTGTTCCTGGGAAGAGGAATTTAAACATCATCTCTGAACTAGAGCAGTGATTGTTGTCACCTGAGATGGACAGACAATAACCAATGCAGACCAGAAAAATTGATTTTGTTGCAGACTGCAACAAAGCCCCCCAAATTTCAGGGTGTTTCTCCTGGAACAGGTGAAGCACCTACTCCAGTGCATATGGTGAGCTCCTGTCAGCCAGGGCAGCAGGTTGGGGATGGGCAGGCCACTAAGAACTGGCCTCTTCTGGCCAGTCACCATGCTCTGAGTGGCAAAAGCCTCACCAGGATTTGTGTGACTTATCCACAGCAGGACAGGCACAGCCTCTTCCATGTGCCCCAAACTGAACTCCTGTCTTGGAGACCCCTGGGGGTGTGGGCAGGTCCCTGAACACTGCAGCTCCTGGTCTCTAGGGCTCAATCAATCCTTCGATTCAGTCCAGGACCTGACACCCCTTTTGCTGCTCCCTGGCAGCTCCCTTGCTACAGCAAGGGCTGCAGTCAGGGTCAACCCTTGCATTTGTCACAGTGGCTGGTGCACTCTTCCCCTCAAAATACCAGAGTTTAAATTTCTGGAGAATCACAGGCTGGTTTGGGTTGGAAGGGACCTTAAAGCTCATCTCATCCCATCCCCTGCCATGGGCAGGGACACCTTCCACTATCCCAGGCTGCTCCAAGCCCCATCCAACCCGGCCTTGGACATTTCCAGGGATCCAGGGGTAGTCACAACTTCTCTGGACAACCTGTGCCAGGGCCTCACAGGGAAGAATTTCTCTCCAATATCCCTCTGTAACTGTGAAGTCATTTCCCTGTGTCCTGTCACTCCACGCCCGTGTCCAAACTCCCTCTCTGTGAGGAATGAGGTGGTCATTGTAAGGAGTACACAATTTTTAACACTTCAGAGAGATGATACACAAGACACAAACCAGCCCAAAGCAGGACTCCTTGGATTATCTTCCGAGGCACATCTTAGACATCACAGAGGTGAAGTTTGAGGCACAAAGAAGGAGAAAATCACCTTGTGAAAGGTTCTCACAAGCAAATAGAGTCCACACAGACCATGAGCACGAGGCATGTCCAGCACTGGAAGGGCCCCAGCTAAGCCAGTGAGGCACTGGGATATAAAGACAGGATGGTACCTGCCTTTGGAAAAGTAGAATTGAGCCATAGAAGCATTTAGGAAACAGCCAAGTCCTTTCAGAAGAGTGTTTTCCATTTCAGGGCAGGTATTCAGCGAGGATTTTGGGTGTCTGCAGCCCTCAGGGCAGCCCTCATTGGTGGTGTTAGTTCACCTATCAACTCCCAGCCTGGAGTCACTCAGCATAATGGCTGTACATGTAGACACTCACATGTTCCAGGCTTGGTACCTACATTTTTGCTAAAACTTGTCCGATTTGGCTGTTCTCTGACTCCAGCCAGAGGCTCTGAGTGCTGGCCTGCAGGAGAATGCCCATCCTGCCAGGATGCCAGCAGGCTCTGGTGTGTGCCATCACTGCCATGGGTGTGACTGTAGGGATATCAACGGCACCACAGGCCCCTCATGGAAATAAAAGCAGGAGGAATTTGTGTTTTCAACACACAACAGTGCAAGGTAGGAGTGACCTTTCCCAGCTGAGGGGTTAGGACTGCTCCTGACTAATCACCAGCAACAGGTGGAGGTTAAGGATCAGTCAGAAGCTTGCAATGCAAGCTGGCAGTCATTTGGGGCATCTTCCCTCTTCCTGGGGGGACATTTTAAAACAACCTGCCTAGCAGAGGGGTATGCACAGCTTTGATAGTGAGTACCATGGAACAGATCCCTTCTCCTGGACTGATGGTGGGTGATGCAGCCCTTTCACAGCCATGTCCTGCTCACGGACAAACTGTTTCCTCCTTTGAAATGAGTCCCAGGCAGCAGGCTGGCATGGCAGGAATCTTCATCTCTGGACCCCTTCTCCTTTGTAGTCAGACAATTACAATGATTTCATTCTTGTTTCACTTTCTTCCTTGTCACCAACATTTCTTTTGTCCCTTTCTTTCTTTACAAATGTTAATTTCCGTCTTTGTCTTGGCTGTAGCTGTTTCAGTGCATTGTCTTTTGCCAACTGAAATGAAATCCTCTTCGATAGACAGATCTGAGAAAATTAACATCATGCTGCAATTTGGAACAAGCACAGCTGCAGCAGCTGCTCAGCTGAAGTGAAAAAGGCACAAGAACAACAGGAGTGAAAAGCACCTCCGACCCAGAAAAGCTTTGGGGCCATACTCTGCCTGTGTTCATCAGAGTGGCATTCCTTTATGATTTGAAGCCAGTAAAAATGCCTAGAGACAGAGTTGGGCAGGGTTTTACATTCCTGCTGAATTTGCATCAGCTGGGGCAAGAAGAGGACTGGGAACTCTGGGCCAGTCACCTGTCTATGCAAAGATAGGTCATGGAGCACGTCCTCTTGGAATCCTTACCCAAATGTGTGCAGGATGGGGAAACGACCACAAAGAACTAGAACGGGTTTACCGAAGGCAAATTGGGGCTTACAAAAAGGCTGGAGAGATATTTTGGACAAGGGCCTGGAGTGACAGGACAAGGGGAAGTGGCTTTAAACTGCCAGAGGGCGGGGTTAGCTGGGATGTTGGGAAGGAATTGTTCCCTGTGAGGGTGAGGAGGCCCTGGCACAGGGTGCCCCATCCCTGGAAGTGTTGAAGACCAGGCTGGACAGGGCTCAGAGCAACCTGGGACAGTGGAAGGTGTCCATGGAATGAGATAAACTTTAAGGTCCCTTTCAACCCAAGCTGTTCTGTGATTCTATGAAAATGCAGAGCTGCCTCTGCCTCCTTGTCCCATGACTATCCCATTACCTTATTCCCATTCACACCAATTTAAATAAGACCAGGATGGGCCCCAAAGGGCTAGAGATAATCATGTCAAGTTTTTGGTTTAAAATTTTATAGTTCAGGAACTCAAATTTAACAGTAGCTTTGTTATTACCTTCCAGCTGCATTACATCTTACATCTCTTAACGTGCACAAATGCACTGAACAGAGGTGGAAATCTCTCTGGGTATTGCATGATTTTGAGAACAAAAGCTAAACATATTCCTAGGCCACCAAGACAAATGCCAGAATCAGAGCTAATGAACAGCACAACCAGCTGCAGCTGCAGAAGCAGGACATGAAGGAAAAAAGACTTTTCAGCACTTCTGCTTCCAAAGTGAACTTTCTTCCTCGAGATGAGCAAAACACCACTCAAAGAAAGGCTGGCAAAAAGGATACTGATCCCTCAAGTTTCCAGTAACCACCACTCCAGGGATTTTGGAGGAGGTTGATGGTATTTAGTTATTTACAGGACTGAGTCCAAACAAACTGGAAAGCTTCAACCCTGGGAAGCTGACTGATAATGTTGTGGTAACCAGCAGAATGCCTCAATTAATTCCTCAATTAAATCCTCAATTAACTTATCAGATGCAGGACAGGCTGAGCTGGACAAGGCAGTTGATGCCTCAGCAGAATCCTTTGCCAGGCTAGAAGGAATGTGGAAATCATTCAGGATTAAAATTCCTCTGGCCCATCCAGTTGCCCCTCTGCAAGCACAGCAGGACTGCAGCCCCAGGGTGATGGCAGGGACAAAAGCTTCCCTGATCTGCCCTCATGGCACATCCCCTCCTGGCTGCTGGACTCTTGAAGACATGCTCAGCCTTATGCTAGAGAGATCAAGAGGGAGAGAACATATAAAAATGGCAAGTGCTTCCCTGTGGGGTGGGTGTTGCTGAGTTTACACTCCCAGGGCTCCCAGGGCCGTTCACTGCTCTCTCTCTCCTGAAACACAGGCAGTGGATGGCACCTGTTTATACCTGCAAACAACCCAGGTGTGCTTGTGCAGAGCTTCCCTCTCTTCCTGACCCAGCTCCTCCCACTCCTGACTGAAAGAAATAAATCCTGTCACCCGCCACACTCAGCTCTGTCAGGGCTGTGTAGCTTGCACTGTCCCTGCCCAGTGTGGGACACTCAGGGACTGCCTCTCTCTTCACACCTTCAGCCCCTTTGAGCTCTTCATGCTTTTGTGCCTTTCACAACGTTGGTCTCTTCTCGGCAAAGACTTTGGTTTACAACCTGCTCACACCTCACAAGGACCCATCTGCGTGTGCAGGAATGTTCAACAAAATGAGCTGGAAGCTTTAGTTTGGCTGCAGCACAGCAGGAGAGAGCACTCAACCCCTTTGACTTGAGGGTTTCTTCTGTACTTGAGGATTTCTTCTGTAATGACTCACTTTGTGCAAGGAAATGTTACAAATTGAGGCAGGAATTTGTAGCACAAGTGTGTGAGTATTTCTTTATTGTCAGTTAAGCAAAAATAGTATAAAAATTAGCTGTGAAGTGGCCTCTAAGTGAAAAACTCATCACATTTCCATCAGCCCAGCAGAAGTAGAGTGCAAATGGGTTTGTGTCAAGAATAAAAATGGTTTTATTTCAGGAGTTTTGATTGAATTAAATAGAAGTTCAAATTATCCTGCAATCGAATTAACTGAATGTCACTGTATTTCTCACACATTTCATAAAGATTTTAAAGAGCACTTAGAGCAGGGTTTGGTGTCCTTAGGGCTGCATGAATGCTGAGTGATTTGTCCTTTTCCATGAAGTGCCTTTTGAGACATCTCACACCAGTTGTGTGACACTCTCACTACCAACCAACAAAGCATGTATGCACTCAGAAAAGGGTTGAAATCCCTCACATTTTTGCCCCTTCAAAATTAGAACTAAATGACACAGCAGGAGGAAGAAGCCATCTGCAGAATCAGGGTCAAAGTGTAGGAGTCCAAGAAAATCAGTGGAAGGGAGCAAAAGACCTTTTGGACTGTTGTGAATCCCAGTGCACATCCCTGCACTGTGGAGCTGTTGTGTCCCTTCAGGGTGGGTACAGGGATGTCACTGGTGGTGACAGGCTATTCTCAGAGGCTGTGCTGCTCAGTCATGCTGTGTGTTGTGCTACACCTGCACTGCACACACCCAAATGTTTTACTCAGAGTTCTATGTGTTTGATCTGGTGGCTCAAAGCCCATCCAGCTCCTGAGACAACCACCCCAGTTCTGCTGATACCCTGTTCCTGATACCTGCTGCAGCCAGAGGCTGGTTGTTAGAGGCAAGGCTTTTTCTTGGATTTCTTTGACTGTGGGCACTGGCACAAACACCCCACTGGATGCTGGCCCCATGGTGTGCCCGTGGAACTGCCATCTCTCCTGCAGCACAGCAGACCTGCACATGGTTGGGGCAGAGCAGGAGCTCAGCTGCCCTATGAGGTTTCCTTGCCAGCTTAGCTTCACTCTGTAGCTACAGAGTCCATCCAAGAACCCTCAGGGCATTCCTCTTCTCTCAGGGCTTTGTGTCAACCTGCATTTCCTTCATCCTCTCTCTGGAGCCTATGTCTTTCCTCCTCTCTCCCAGCTTGCCAGGAAGAGACTCACAGAATGACACTGTGGGACCTCATCTTTCTCAGCCAGCAGTGCTGGCCTGGAAACTCTTCTGCCTGCATATTTGCTCCGTACTTCTCCAACCCTCTGCTCATGCTGCTTTCCTCACACCAGTTCCTCTGTTTGCTTAGCACTTTGTCAGTGGAGCTCCTTCTGCCTGTGCTGAGCTGTGCTTTGCTGCTCTCAGGCCAAGGCCGGGTCCCATGGCTCCCACACATCACTGTGCTGGTGGCACACTCTCTCCTGCTGGTGACCACATATGCTCTGCTCCTAAAATGGAAGGATTCCACCTTTTTTACAGACAAAAAAAGAAAAAAACCTAAGGGAAAGGGACACTTGGGTGTGAGTCTGTGTCAGCTGTTCTGTGCATGAGAGTGATCTTGTCGGATTTATGTTGAGGAGTGAAACACGGAGATCTGTTCTCAGCCCTTAACTCTGCCAGAAATCCTATGGGACCTCCAGCAAAACACTGAGTGCCTTCATCTCTAGATCATAGAATTACAGAACCATAGAATAGTTTGCATAGAAAGGGACCTGAAAGCTCATCCTGCTCCACCCCCTGCCATGGGCAGTGACACCTTCCACTACCCCAGGTGGCTCCAAGCCCCATCCAACCTGGCCTTGGACACTTCCAGGGATGGGGCAGCCACAGCTTCTGCAGGTACTGTGTGCCAGGGCCTCACCACCCTCACAGGGACGAATTTATTCCTGATATCTCATCTAACCCTTCCCTCTGTCAATTTAAAACCACTTCCCCTTTTCCTGTCACTACCTGCCTGTATCAAAAATCCTCCTGCCTCTTTTTTCAGAGGCATCTACAAACTTATGGGAGAACCTAGCATTTTCCCAGAGCTTCCTGGCTGATCCTAGTCCCTAAAATCTACTTCTTGCACCCTGGTACCTGGTACTCCAAACCTTCCTGTGTAGTATTGGGCAAAAAGCAGCTCCCTTATGCCTTGAATAGAGCTGAGTCCCACACTGAGGTGAGACTATTCCCAGAAGAATGGGGAGGACTCAGATTTCTCTGGTTATGCAGAATTCACCTTTGCTACCAGGAAAATGCTGAGGTGAAAGCAGGGTTCAATTATTACAATGCAAATATTGTCAGTACAGATTTAAAGGCAGAAAAATGAAGCCTTTGAGCAGAGCTTTAAACAAGCTCCTGCTGGGCTGTTTTGTGTGGTCAGTGAGCTGATGGGACACTCAGAGTCGTGGCAGAGAAACAGTATTTAAAAAAAATTCCAGTCTTTGACACATCCACAAAAGCATCCTGGATTAGGGACAGGTATAATTTCACATCCCTAAAGCTCCTCTGGGATTCTGGTGCTCCCTTATAGTGGTTTGCTGTGACACACATGTCTCATATGGATGGTCCCAGCTGATTTTCTAGCTGTGGTGGCCTCTGTGTGTGATAACCTGGACTTGACCAGATGGTTCATAGTCCCTGTGTGGAGAGAGGGCTCAGCTCTCTCCTGGACTTTGTCATACAGTACCTGAAAATGTCCCTCATGGATCAAGGCTGAGATGTGCTGAGAGCCAAAAAGGTGCTGGGGGAACAGTGACCCTGGTGTGTATTTTAATTCAAGGAAAAATGTTCTAGAGAATCACATTTATTCTTTTCCCTGACTTTCCTGTTGAGGATATGCACTCTGGGAGAGATGAGACCCCTCTCCATGTGTCTCTGCAGTGCCTCACCTCCTGCCCTGGGCCTGGCACACCTGGCTGGCATTAATGTAAACCTTGGCCACACTCTGTTTATGTATTGTATGTGGCAAATAGTGAGGCCAAAACCTGTTTTGCCTCTTGACACCTCAGTGCTTTGCTGAGTGTTCCTGCCCTGCAGAGCTCTTCAGGTTTGCTGAACTTGGCTCTCCCTGGGTGACTGCTTTATTTTGCCAAGCACCGAGACCCTGTTCTGTGCCTGGCAGTGACATTCTTGCCCCCACGCAGATCCCACCACAGCAATTCTGCCCATTTACCAAATGCCCAGACAGGCAACCTGTCCTGCACTTTATCACAACAGCAAAACACGTATGACTGACAAGGTCACAAGTAGCAGGGGTGGCTTGGGTTTGTTTGTAGAACCTACAGGCACACCCTGACATCCCAGAGTGAAGTCATCTCAACAAATGTTCCTGCAGATCTCACTGGTCCTTTCAACTCCCTGGACCAAGCCTTTTCTTGAACACTTGGTTCATTCACAGCCATGACTGAAGAACAGCTCCATGAGATAATTTTATGATGGCTCCTTGTTGCTGCTAGACAGAAAGGGAACAATTATCCTCCTTGGCCAATAAGAACAGAAGGTGTTACTTGACAGCAGATAAAATTTAAGACTTAAAAATACAAACACAACAGTCAGTGAATGAAGATTTGGGCACCGGAAAAAACCTGCAGATGTTCAAGCTCACAGCATCAAAGAAGCAGGTGAAAATGGACCTATGGAAATATGACAGGCTAAAAACATTAAAGGCAGATTATTGAATGGAAAAGCCAACCAGCATGCTTCCTGTGGGTAGCAGGCCTCTTTTCCCTGCACCATTCTTTTTCTTGGATGACTCACTACAGTGTCCTTGTTCCAGCTTTCCCTGGTCTCTGCTAGAGGCACCTTACAGGCTGGAGGGCTCACAGACCTGTCGCAGCACTGCAAATTGTTAGAAACCTAAATCTCATGGTTCATGTACAAGGGCCAGGCAGCTCTCCTGGGAGCAGAGGTAATTAAATTTTGCTCAGTCATGCAGATAGAGAAGCAGCTCTTGATAATCCTGCTTCCTGTCCTTGCATGTCTTCGTAACACACTCTGTGGCAGCTGGCTTGGCCTCTCCAGAATGCACGAGCTGGAAATGCACACCTGCAGAGTGCTGGAGGAGCTGAGAACACTCCCTAGGCTTCAGATGGTCTGTGTGGTTTCTCCCCTCAGAAAAAAAGGTGTCATAGATTCACAGAATCACAGGATGGTTTGGGTTGGAAGGAACTTTAAAGGTCATCTCGTTCCAACCCTTCTGGGCAGGGACACTTCCCCCTAGACCAGGTTATCTCCTGGCAAAACCACCACCAGCACAGCCCCCACAGAGAAAGAAACTTCATTTGTTAAAGGAAAACATCTCATTCTGTTTCTACAGCTTCTCCACTCATCAAATCCGCACGAGCCTTCTGCAGACATGAAAGCCTGCAGCCTACACCCTCACCAGGCTGGCCAAACAGTGACAGCAGCTCAAGCAGCACCCGTCACCCCTTCAGCAGCAGCTGGCTCTGGCAGGTCTCCCTTTGCTGTGTGCAGGACATGCAGCTCTAATTGCAGTGAGGGAACCAGGACAGTGTGAGCTCAGCCCCCTCCTCTGGACAGTGTCATGAGTGGAGCTACAGCCTCACCTCCCTGTGACTCCAGGTACAGAGGGCACAATCCCACAAGTCACCGGCAGAGTCAGTAATGAAAACAGAGAGCTCTGACGCCCAGCTCATTGTAGATAACAAAAGACTGTCCCCAAAAGCTCGGACTCCTTGACTCCATCTTACACAGGAGAAACTGAGGCACAGAACTGTGACATGACCTCTCAGGGCTGAGGACTGAGAGCTGGTCTCAGTTCAGCTCTCTGTCCCAAGGCCAGCACTGGCTCCATTACACAGACTTGAGAGCTTTAATCCCCATCACAAACAACTTCTGCACCTGCAGAACTTTTTCTTCCCACCTCCCCACTCCCCCTTTGGTGACATGCTGTCCCATTCTCATTCACAGTCCTCCAGCCAAAACATTCTCTTCCTAGCATGGATGAGCTCTGCAGCACACCAGTGGGTTCACTCCTTGTGTCCTAGGAAAAGGCAGCTCTTCTCCATGGAGGAAAAGAAGTAGAGAGGAAGAGGCCTGAAGGTGAAACCCCCCTGTCTGAAAGACTCAAGACCTGTGGAAGGATCACAATTCTTCAGTCCCAGTGTGTTTGGGATGGCACTGCAGAGACTGATGCAGAGGGGTGCTGCCAAGCACCCCCTAACACGCAGGGCACGTGTGCTGCTCCAGGATCTGGTCCTGAGAGCAGCTCGGAGATGCCCACGGGTGTCACCACAGCCTGATCGTGTCCCTTTGTTACTGCACAAGCTCTTTTACTGGTCCATTCCACCATCTAGTGGAGATCTCTGAGAGGACAGAGTGCAGCAAGGCGAGGAGGCAAGAGCTGCCACAGGACACAAAACCATAGGACAGCTAAAAATGGAAACGACCTCCAAGATCATCAAGTGCAACCTCTGCCTGAATCCCAGCATGTTCACAAACCATATAATGAAGTGGCACAGTTACTCATTTTTTGAACACTTCCAGAGATGATAACTGGTATCTCAGTCTCAAAATCTTGTTGCAACATGTCATCTTGTCACCTTCAGGAGAGACCATGCTAAGAGGAGGCTGTGAATGTCCTGACTGGAATAACTGCATGCATATATCATACATATTATATAATTTGTTATTATCACTGTCATTAATATCATATACATGTAACATTACAGTAAGCCTCTTCCTGTACAAACAGGCCCCTAAACTACAAGGAGGTTCAAGTGAGTGTTCGAGGATTCCAGTCTATTCATTCCTTGCATAATCCCAGTAACACATTAACATTCCTCAGAGCTATGCCAGTCCTCCCAGCAATGTTTTCCAGTTAAATTGTTTTGTTGTGAATCAAATCCTGTTAAATAAACAGAGTAGATCCATTTCATCTCATTTCACATTTCTGAAAGGAAAATATTCAGTCTGTATTTTACTGAGAGCTGAGAACAAGGCACTGTGAGGGCAAAATTTACTGAGGGCAAAATTAAGGGTGAAACACATGTACGCACACACCTTCACCCACTTCTGCAAAAAGCTGATGTAATTTTGAATAACTTGAGATATTTGTGATCTGACTTTTCTGGGTCACTGTTATTCCACACCATTTAATGTTCACAATAGCTCCCACTGAGTGCAGTTCTCTCCTGAGCACCACGGGATGTCCAACCCCTGAGGCCTTTAATGAGGCACTGAGAATAGGATTTGTGTGTCCTGAAGTTAATGCTCACATCGGGGTTACACACATCTCCACAAGAATGGACTTCCCTTCAGCTACAAGACACGTGTCTTGTGCCCCACTCATGAAATGGGAAAAGCTGGGATGTCTAAAGGCAGTCCTGGGAGAGCTCAGCCTCTGGTGCCTTATCAGGATATCACACAGCCCCTGGCTGCTGTCACCTGTAGCACTGTGCCTCCTGTTGACGGGGTGACCAAATTACAAGGGAATTTACAAATACTCTTTGTCTGCCAAGTAAGGAAAAGATCCTAGAAAGTTCTCCCCGAATTGGTACAGGGACACCTCATAGGACCTTTGGAACTTCATCTCAAACTTGAGCCTGGCTGATTGGACCGGGCCAAAAGATTCCCTCCTAAGCTATTAGGTACAAAAAGCACAGAACAAAACATTTAATCGCTTTTGTGGCGTGTCTTAGCAGGGCAAGGACCTCTTGCAACTGGCACGGCTTTTCTCTGTAAAAGAGCTTTGTTATTTTGTTTCTTATTAAACCTTTTTGTTTCAAACACTGCCATGAGAGCCTCCCGTTCATTTTTAAGCCATCCGAGGTAGCTAAGCAGCTCGGGGATGAAGGGATTGGTAAGAGTTTATAACACCCTGGCCCTCACCGAACCCCTTCAGTCACCTGTCTCACTGTCACCAGACCCATGGCCACCATTCTGCAGAAAAGGTGCTGGAAATGTTTGGTGGTGGTTTTTTTTTGTTTGTTTGTTTTTTTCCCTGCGCACTTAGGAGCTACTCGTAGGACAGCAGAAAACAGGAAGCGTCCTTCGTGGAGGAACAAATCAGCATGGCCAGGTAATTCTGCAAGCAGATGCTTCCTCCGAGAGGGCAGCAGGCTGTGCACTCCTGTGCAGGGTCACCATGTGCCAGCAGCGAGGGGACAGCCCCAGCCCCAGGGAAGGCAAAGAGACATCTCTGCCTACAGAGCTGTCAACACCCAGGGGATCATGTCCATGGGGAAATGTGCTGGCAGGACACACGGACGCCGGAAAAGGAGAACAACAGGGACAGAATCCACCTCAGGCGCAGCTGAAGAAGCTGGGAAGGGGCTCAGCCTGGAGAAAAGGAGGCTCAGGGGGGACCTTGTGGCTCTGCACAACTCCCTGCCAGGAGGGGACAGCCGGGGGGGTCGGGCTCTGCTCCCAGGGAACAGGGACAGGAGGAGAGGGAACGGCCTCAGGCTGGGCCAGGGCAGGCTCAGGTTGAATCCCGGGAATTTCTTCACTAAAAGATTGTCCTGGCCTAAACTGCTCCCCATCCCTGGAAGTGTCCAAGAAAGGTGTGGGTGTGACACTTGGGGACATGATGAGGAGGTGTTAGGACACAGGTTGGACTAGATGATCTTAAAGGTCTTTTCTAACCCAGCTCATTCTGCGATCCTGTCACCGCTCCCGCGCTCCGNGCCCTCAGCGGCGGGCGGGGAACGGCCTGGGGGCCGCTGTCGGGGATGTCAGCGCCCGGCGAGCGTCCCCCTGGCACAGCCCGCGCTGAGGCGATGCCGGTGTCTGTCGCGTCCAGGCGCGGGGCAGATGAAGTACATCCTGGTCACGGGCGGGGTGATCTCGGGCATCGGTAAGGGGATCATCGCCAGCAGTATCGGCACCATCCTTAAGTCCTGCGGGCTGCATGTCACCTCCATCAAGATCGACCCCTACATCAACATCGACGCCGGCACCTTCTCCCCGTACGAGCACGGTGAGTGCCCCGCGTGCTCGGGTCTGCCGGGTGGCGCCGGGGCTGTCCCGGCTCGCCGTGAATCATCGGCTTTGTAGGCGCCTTTGTCCCGGTCCTGCCTGCGGGACCCGCGGGCTGAGCCTGCCAGCACTGCTGGGTGGCTGCTGGGGCTGCTGCGCCCCCAGCACCGGTGTGCTCTGGCCTGTTCTTGCTGCTGCCTTAAGGGGTTCAGTCCCCGGTGCGCCGGTCCTCTCGGGTGTAGAAGGCTTTTAGTGCTGTTCACCACTCCTAAACTTGCTGTGGCCAGCAGGGAAGGAGTTTCCGTATGTTGGATTCTTCCACGTGCCTGGCATGTGCGCTTGTGCCTGTTTCTGTGCGTGCAGGGGAGGTGTTTGTGCTGGATGATGGAGGGGAAGTGGACCTGGACCTCGGGAACTACGAGCGCTTCCTCGATATCCGACTCACCAAAGACAACAACCTGACCACTGGGAAGATCTACCAGTATGTCATTAACAAGGAGAGGAAGGGAGATTATCTTGGAAAAACGGTCCAAGGTGATGCAAAACTTCTTTCCTGGTGCTTAGATATGCATTCTGTATTTCAGTCCTGGCTGGATGCTTTTGCCTTTCATCTTCACTTGAGGCTCTGCACCATCCTGCTTGTGTTTGGACTGTGCTGGACTTGGGTCCAGCTGTCTAATGTACCCAGTGATAAATGCCAACAGACTTCAGACCAGTACACTTTGGGGTTGTTTGTTAGCTGGTTAGAATGGTTAATGCTTTTGTTAACTCATGTCATTAGAAAACCCAAAGGATTTGTGAGTGTCAGATCGCTCCCTTCCCTTTTTAACCACTCTCCACAGCTGGCTGACATTAGGACTTTTACAGACTGTTAAAAACAGAGTAACTTTCTCTGCTTAGAGCAAAGAACAGTTTGTGCTTGAATCTTTCAGCTTAAAGGAAATGTTGCTTACATGTGTTTAAATTAAGGCAGGGTTCCATTTCCTGCCAAGGCACTTGAAAATCGAAGCCAAGAATAATCACTTCAAAAATGCATAGTTCTTTACAGACACAGATTCCTGCTCAAGCCCTATGGGAAGCACTGGTTGTCAGTAATTTGCTCTGTAATGAGTTAAGAGGGAGGGATGTGTGGGGGCTTTAACTCTTGTCTGGGTTTCTTTTCCAGTTGTTCCCCACATCACAGATGCCATACAGGAATGGGTAATGAGGCAGGCACGGATTCCTGTGGATGAAGATGGCATTGAACCCCAAGTTTGTGTGATTGAGGTTTGTAACTTTTAAAAGTAGGTAGTTTTGTATCTTGTATGCAGTAAACTGATCTATATGCATATTTTGCATATTTCTTTACAGAAACGTTCAACTTTGCCTGTTATTGAATGGGTTAAAAATTCTCCTTGTTAACTTCGCTTACTCTCATCTTTTGAATTGCAACCTGCAGCTGCCTCATGAGGGGTAACCCCACAGGACCCCAGGGAAAGGCTGGAGCTGTGTCAGGGGGAGATTCAGGCTGGAGCTCAGGGAAAGGTTCTTCCCCCAGAGGGTGCTGGCACTGCCCAGGCTCCCCAGGGAATGGGCACGGCCCCGAGGCTGCCAGAGCTCCAGGAGCCTTTGGCCAGAGCTCCAGGGATGGACAGGGTGGGGTTGGTGGGGGTCTGGGCAGGGCCTGGGGCTGGACTCAGTGGGTCCCTTCCAGCTCAGGATATTCTATGAATTAACCTACAGAATGAATTTTTTAGCTCTTGTAACTTAATGTGCCAGTCTGAGTTAATTGTGCTGTGCCCTCTTCTTCCTTGGTGGATGGAGGGAGGGGAGGTGAATCCCCCTCTGGAAACAGTTGTCTTTTCCCCTTAAAGTGACCAGTTCAAGCACAGACATGTGACAGGGAATGGCACAAGTTAGTGGTGGCAGTTTTCACTGTGTTTATGGAACATTCTGCTGCCAAAAGGAGATGGAGCAGGGTGAAGGCTCTGACACTGGGGTTTGCTAACACAGGAGAGGGAGCTTGTCACAGAGCCCAGGTCATGGTGACTTGGACTCTGCCTGCAGCTTGGGTGCCAATTTCTGTGCCAGGATCACAAGTACCAAGGAAGCACTGTCTGACAGGGCTTGGGAGGCTCCAAGTACAGTCTTGTATCTGTTCCTGCATGTGTCCCTCTATATAGCTCCTAAAACTTCACAGAAATTTTGCTTCTCAGTGCCACCTAATGTTCATAAATCATAATTTTCACATCTAAATCTTTTCTGTGAAGAGAAAATAGAGGTCAAGCTGATGTTTCTGGGGAGGTGCTGCCCATAGAGGAAGCTGCTTTTTTTGTGGCTTTTTGATTTGTGGGGAAATGATGAAGGTAGAATAGTACCTGGAGTAGATTGTTATGTATATTTTCATGTCTTTAGTGTACACCTTCAGCAGGTGCTGTTGTGGCAGTAACTGTAATTGGCAGTGTCTGTGTGTTCCCAGCTCGGGGGCACCGTGGGTGACATCGAGAGCATGCCTTTCATCGAGGCCTTCCGCCAGTTCCAGTTCAAAGCCAAAAGAGAGAATTTCTGTAACATTCATGTCAGTCTGGTTCCCCAGGTAAGAACCTGAAACATACTGGTGGTCAGAGGCTTTCTCAGTCCAAAATTTCCTAAATAGGTGTTTCTAAAATGCTGTATCTCTAAGTGCTGTTAGCTTTGTATTTCTGTATCTGTATACACTTCAGGCAGAAATACAGAGATTATAAGCTTATGTATTTTAAAAGTCTTAGAGGAATTGAAGAGGAACTTTTCAAAAGGTGTAAAAGTGTAATAAAGGCTTGGGAGTTGCAGAAACGCAGCATGAGCATTCCTTGTGGCAGACTGAACTGGATTTGACAGAGCAAATTGATAATTATGGAGTGCAGATCAGTCTTTGTTCTCTTCTCCCTTTTCCCCCTTCTGTTCAGGCTGGGTGATTTACAGAGAAAAATTAGAAATACAGAACATTATGTATTTGGAAGGAGCACTGGATAAACCTTAGGCTCTCGGTCCCTCTCCTTCCTGCACTCCAGTGAGCAGATTGGAACTTGGGTTCTTGCTGTTGCTTTCAGTCCTGGGGATTAAAATGGGCTACATGAGGTTCATGTGAATTGTCCTAGAACTGAGTCCAAGTTTTTATGAGATGGCTGAGGGTCCTGATTAACCTGCTGAATCACTGCTGCTTATCACAATCTGATACACCAACTGCTCTTCTCTGACCAGCCAAGCTCGACAGGGGAGCAGAAGACCAAACCCACCCAGAACAGTGTTCGTGAGCTCAGAGGTCTCGGGCTCTCTCCAGATCTGGTAAGGTTTGTGTTGCATGGCTTTGAATGTAAAAATCTGGCATGTTGCAACAGCAGTCTTGTCTAAGTAATGCTCAATTTGAGAGCTCTTGTATAGTGGTGATAAATAAGGAAAAGAAATGGAGTTGTGGGGTTTTTTTTCTCAAATCACAGAGACTGCACAAAGACAGCTCTTTTTAGAGGTTTGTTTTATGAATGCCTGAGTGTTTCTGTTCTGCATCACAACCCTGATGTTGCTGCTCTGTTAGATTGTTTGCAGATGCTCCACTCCACTGGATACCTCAGTAAAAGAAAAGATTTCCATGTTCTGTCATGTTGAACCAGAACAGGTAAGGATTGCTGTCTGTGCTTCCTTGCAGTGAATATTGGAGCTGTTTGTCAGATGCTGAGGGGAGTTTTGTCTGAGTGCAGCAGTTCTAGCTCTGTGTTTTGGTAGCTGCATAATTCATTTGCTGCTTTGTCTTACCTCCCTTCCTGACACATGGACCTGTTGCTAAACCAATTCCTTTTGGTGCCAGCACCCAGCTGGTTTTCTTATAAGGTGATTGGTGTAGAGAATTCTATGGAATCCAGGGTGATTTCTGAATCACTGTTTTGACCTTAATTATACTTCAGCATTCCTTCTGTGAACATAAAAGAATGAGATTTTCCAGTATTTAGAGGTGAAAGGATTGCCTAAATTTAGTTTTAAAGGATATATGACTGTACTTCATACACTGCTCTTTTCACAATATTATTTTTCTGTCCAAAAATTCTTGAGGAGAAATTCCACAGAGAGGTTGAAATGGTGGTTGGGAGAAGCACTGCTTCACTTGAAGGTTGTGATATGCACAAATTCCATGTTTGCATGATTCTTTCTGTACTGAGACTTGTAACACATTCTAAGGTGGACCTTGGAAAATAGTCAAAAGTATGTAGGCTGAGTATTAGCACTTTGCAGTCCAGCTGGAGCTCAAAAAATGTTGTCTTTTTGTGAAAGACTGAGTAGAACTTCACAATTCCAGGTTCTGTAGTAATTTTTATTAATCTGCTCCATAGCAAGACCAAACTTGAGTCCTGCAATTTCAAGCACTGCGCTGCTGGCAATAATGGTGATGTGTCATCAGTAAAATATCTACCTCTTGTTGGCCAGGAATTCAGAATAAGTTGGCTCTTGTCCCTTTCCAGGAAGTTTAATGTAGTTCTATGTAGTTGTTGCTCTGACTGCTGTTGCACTTGGATTGAGAAGTGAACAGCACTGAGGGTAAAAGAGGAAAATGTGCAGCCAAGGAGGTTTGACTGGTGCAGTGGTGAACTCTGCTTTCATTTGAGTCAGTAGAAATGAGGATTTGAAAAAGTTTTCCCAGTGTGTTTTGGATCCTTAAAGTACAGGTTTGTTATTAATGGACAGGTGACAGTTGTCCTGAGCCATCTTTTCCCATTTCAGTGAACTAGAACTGTTGATGTAGATTTTCCTCATTGACCTAAGAATTCTTTGCTCATAATTGTATAATCCTAAATTTGATGAGGGGCACCCTGCAAAGTGTATTGCTGTGTTTGGGTCACAGATTTCCCTGGGTTTCAGTCAGACTGGGAGCCCTGCTTAGGAAGGACAGTGGTGGGAAGGAGGAAGCTGTGCCTGTGGCAGTTTGACTGTAGCTTCACTTGTGATTCTGTGTCACAAGAGTCTCTCTGGAGTGTTCTTTGAACTTTGCTGTGTGCTGCTCACATATTGTGCTGGGCAGCTGACTTTCCTGCTGCTGGGTTACTGTGTCATAGCCCTTCCCAAGGGGCTCCAGGGAGCAGTAATGCCTTGGAAGTGCTGAAAAATGGCTTTTTCAAGCATAAGGAAACCACTGTTAAGCTATTAATATGTTATTCAACATGTTATTGCCTGGAGGTTTAGGTGGTCATATGGTTTTCTGCTAGAGACAGGAACACTCTGAATATCTGAGTGAAAATGATTGTACAGGCACTGGATGCCTGTGTTTTAATGACACCCTTGTTTTATGAACAGGTCATTTGTGTTCATGATGTCTCCTCTATCTACCGGGTTCCTCTGTTGTTAGAGGAGCAGGGAGTTGTGGACTACTTCAGGCACAGGCTGGACCTTCCCATCGAGAGGCAGCCCAGGAGGATGCTCATGAAGTGGAAGGAGATGGCTGACAGGTGAGCTGCACTGCTGGGCACACTGCAGCACACTTCAGGATTGGTTTCTCTTCTTGGTTGTTTGAGATGATGAGTGTTATTTCCTGTTCCTCAAGTGTTCTTACATGCTCACATTGCTTTTTTCCTTTTGCTCAGAGCCCCATCCAAACTTTGAATGTTTCCAAGGTGGGGAATCCACAGCTGCTGTAGACAACCTGTGCCAGTGCCTCACCACTCTCATTGTACAAAATTTCATCCTTATGTCTATCCTAAATCTCCCCTCTTGTTAGATTAAAACCATCGCCACTTGTCCTGGCACAGCAGACCCTACTAAAAAGTCTGTCCCCATGTTTCTCATAAATCCTCTTACTGGAAGGCTGCCACAAAGTCTCCCTGGAGCTTTTTGTTCTTCAGGCTGAACCACCCCAATTCCCTCAGCCCCTTCCCATAAAATCCTGTGAGATAAACTGAGTGAGATTTTTATCTTATATTAGAAGTGTACTGTCTGAGTCAAACCCAGCTTGAAGTAATTAAAAGCTGGACAGCTCTGCCCTCCCTTTTTATAAAAAAACCTCAGCAACATTACAAAGTGTTGAAATAATTTTGTAGGTATATGGAGATGTCAGGAGTGTCAAAGAACATCTTTGAGTGTGCTTTCAGGCAAGTGAGACAAGTGTTTGGTACCTGTTCTGAGACTCCTTGGACACTGGGGTTTTTTCTTGTGAGGAGTAGACTCAATGTTCCTGGGGAAATAGTGAACAGAGTCTTTTCAGAAAGGGCTTGAATGTCAGCTGAAGCCTTAAATATGTTTGTTCTTAAAAGAAATTGATTTTCAAGATCTGGATGCTTTCCTTTATTTCTGTGCCTGACATAAGCCAGCCCTGTCAGTAACATTTCCTTTTGATGGGGAAAGCCCTCGGTCACCAGCTGGGCTGAAGGTATTTAGCAATTCTGAGAGAAACTTCAAACAAACTCTTGGCTGTAGCCAGGAATGCTGTGTGAATCCTGTGCTGCCAGGTGCTGGGGATTGAAAGTATAGGCAGCACAGCCTTAGGAGTCCAGAAATGCTTTCTGTGTTTGTGGCTGCTGATATGAGCTCAGCAGCAGTGTGGGAAGATGCTGTGCACTACAAACATATGCCAAGCTGTGCTTTGATCCTCTCCTAGGAGTTCACTGCAGCCTTTGAATCTAATACAGCTTCCTGAAAAGGCAGTTTGGATCTGCTCAGAATGCTTTTCATCATCAGGAGAGATGAGTTAATTTATGTGTGGCTTTCTGCAACTGTTTTCCTCAGTCATTGTTCTGGTTTTGATCTCGCTTTGATGTTTCTAAATCATAATTATTATAAAAGGTCACTTTTCCAAAGACGTCAGCTCTGTTGGACAGACTTAGGAGAGCACAGCTGTTTGTTCCTTGGAAAGCTGAACAGAATGGAAGTGATTCCCACCCCTCTCCTGTTACTGCTGGAATAACCTGTGTGTTCTGGTGTTCTGTAGGTACGACCGTCTGCTTGAAACGTGTTCCATTGCGCTTGTGGGCAAATACACCAAGTTTTCTGACTCCTATGCATCTGTTATCAAAGCCCTGGAGCACTCTGCCCTGGCCATCAACCACAAACTTGACATTAAGGTAGGGATGGGTCTGTGTGTGGGTCTGTCCTACTTGCACCTACAGTGCTGCCCATCCTAATTCAGATTTTCACAAACCCATAGACAGAAAGGGAGAAGTGATTCAGCCAGTGAACATCCAAATTGTCCTTGCATCAAAACAGCTGGTTTGATTATAACAGCATTAAACCAGCTGTTTTCAGGCCTAAACCAGCTTCAGAGCAAGCCAGCCTCTCCTCCTGTGAGCTGTACAAAGTGTCTGGAGTGGATGGAAACTCCTCAGTGCTCAGTGCTGTGTGCTGAGCTGTGACAGAGGTAGATGGGTCGGAGGGAGGCACTCTCTGCTTTAATTTCTGACACTTGTTGCAAGTGATTCTTTTTGGGGGTTGTTGCTGTTAACTTTGTGGTACTCAGGTTTTATGATGCTCCTGCCTCAGGCTTTTTTGAGGTTTTCATGCTGGTTTGGCTGTACAGATGCTTTTAGGGGTCTTGGTCATAGCTGGATGCTCTAAAGAGGTGAAATATGTACCTGTTGCCAGAAATTTTATTTTCATTTCAATAGACTTCTAAATGTCCAGCAGTTTCATGGTGTCAGTGAGTCATGGAAATTGGTGGTTGCTTTTTAACAGTACTGATCTAGGTTGGGGTTTCCTTTCAGCTTCCAAAATCAGTAGAGGTGAAAATAAGCAAAACAAGTAATACTGGTAAAGTGCAAACCCTGCACATGCATCTGTGGCACAGCTGTGTCTGAGTGGCTCAGAAGTGAAGTGAGCTCTGTGAGCCTTTTGCATGGAGATGTGTGCTGAAAAACTGAGTAGCTGTAGTTAGTTCAAGAACTGATTGGTAGTTCTGCAACTTCCAAAAAACAAAAAAAGAAGGACAGAATGGTTCTTTTAAAGGGTTAGCAGCCTGCCAGAACGTCCAGAAGTTCAGAGGTAATGGAATACTGGAGATGAGGAAATGGAAAAATTGCAGGGTTTTTTTCCATTGTCATAACACCCTCTAATTACAGCAGCCTGTGTTTCACCATATCCTATTGCTTCTTCAATGCCTCTTGAAGAAGATGTTTATTTGATGAGAGAGGGATAGTTTTTTTTCCTCTCTGTGTGTGGTTTTTCTCTGCACAGCCCCATGTTCCCACCTTGCTGTGCTGCATTAACACCTCACATTTAACATTACAGGCTGGGGCTCAGGGACTTGGTGTAAGAGCTGCAGAGAGGGGAGGACAGAGAAATCATGGGTTCTGTTTGTGCACCAAGAGTAGGGTGGTGAGGAAAGGAGATTTGTTGGCTAACAGATGGGAAATCAGCCCAGAAAAAAATTAGGTATCCATTAGGAAACAAATCCAGAGCTGTCCAGGAGGAATGATGCTATCTTAATTTAATGAGAATTCAGGAGGTCCTGTACACTCTGGAGGCAGTATCTCATCATCCTTGTTTTTGGATTCCTTCCCAGTACATTGACTCTGCTGACTTGGAGCCAGACACTCTGAAGGAGGAGCCTGTGAGGTACCACGAGGCCTGGCAGAAGCTCTGTGGTGCTGAGTAAGTTCTGCTGTGCCCCTTTCCTTGGACAATGTCTGAGAAACCTGCTGCTGCTGCTGACAGCTTTGGAATCAAGGGCCTCACTGGAGACTGTTTTCAGCACACTCTGACAAGGCCCCAAAGACCTCTCAGGGACATTGAGGATAAGATGTTAAATGGAGAATTGTTAAATAAGTGAGGGAGGTGGTGAAAGGCAGCAGTGGGGGAGATGATCATGCTGGTGAGGATATGCACACCTGCATGATCAGGTGGAAACAGTGAGAGGAAATCAGGAGAAAGGAAAGGTACTGGTGAAGGCTGTTAAAGCCAGAGTGAGAATGGAAGGTGTAAATGGGGTAACAAATTTCTTCAGAAATAAAGTGTGAGGGAGAAAAGCATTAGTATGCAGAGGAGTGCCAAGAGTTAGCACAAAAACAAGAACCAGTGGGGCCTGTTACCCCTCAGGGCAGCAGGATTTAAGTGAGATCAGACCAAAGAACCTCCTGCAGAGTTGGGTGTTAGGACAACCTGACACTGTAGCCAGGGGCTTCCTCAGCATGGGTCTGGCTGGGTGATGTGTTTGAAACATGTTTGGTGCAGGGTGTGTGAGTCCCACAGCGTGAACCATTTCAGTTTGGTAACCTGCAATATGTTTGGGATCTCTCTTTGGGAAGGTAAAATTGGCAGTTATAAAATATTTCCCTGTAAATTCTGCTTTATGTGAGCTGATGTGAAGTCGTGTGGAAACTGCTGCAGCCAGGCCTTTGCCACATGGCTACTTCAGAGCCCTTTTCAGGGCAGAGGTCTTGCAAGCCCAAGATTTTATGGGAGGGAGGTGATAGGTGGGTGTGTGGCTTGGGGCAGCCATGCTGAATGGAATCTTTTCATCCTCATGCAGTGGAGTTCTGGTTCCTGGTGGATTTGGTGTTCGAGGGACAGAAGGCAAAATTCAAGCTATTTCCTGGGCAAGAAAACAGAAAAAACCCTTTTTAGGTGAGAAACATGTTTCATCCATAAGAAGAAATAAAGGGAAGGAAGTTGAACAGCAGCCTAAGTGGTCTGCAGCAGGAGCTCCCCTGATTTTCACTGGTGGCTGGGATGAGCAGTTTTACAGGCAGTTGTCTGAGGAGGGTAGTGATCTGTGCTCAGCTGAGCTGGGATTGCAGCCTCATCCCTGGTTAGCTCTGAAGTGGTCTGAGTTGGCTGGGATGTGCTGACAAGGAGTCTGTAAGGAGGGAATAGCAGTCTGGGGATGTTTCAGATCAGGGTCTGTGGTGATCTTGTTGCCAAGAAATACATGACTGCATTTCAGTGAAGTGTCTGTGGTGAGAACCTGAACTGGGGTGTGAGCAGAGAGGATGGGAAAGGGAGGGAAGTAAAGCTTGTCAGGACTACAGACCCCTAAATCCCAGTCAAAGATCTGCCTCATCCAGGTTTTCCTCTGACTCAGGACACCTGTGAAGGTGTGTGTGCTTTGCAACATGGGCTCAGAGGTCCTTGTCCTGACCTGATCCATGTCCTGCCTTTCCTTCCACAGGAGTCTGTTTGGGAATGCAGTTGGCAGTGGTGGAGTTTGCTCGCAGTGTCCTTGGTTGGCAAGGTAATGGCACAAAACCCTTCCTGCCTTTGGTCATTTCTTGGGTTGCTTGAGTAATACCTGTGATTTTTTTAGATACCTGTGATTTGAAATTTTTCATGGGTAGGTTTAATTTTTTACCTAGACCTGTAAAAATCCCTATCTCTTTTGCTAATTCAAAGTAAAAAGAGCAGTTTCTTACCCTATTTAAATAAAAATCAATGGAGTAAGTCATGCTTATAATGACAGAAAGCTTCCTATTGCTCAGCATGAGGTTCTTGGCTCCTGAATGAAACACCTTAGTGGCCCATGTGTGCCAAATTCCCACTGCAGTGGGAATGAAGCCCAAAAAGCAGTTCAGCCAGGCAGCAGTTGCAGCTCCTTCAGTGAGTGGAGTTACGTTCTGAGCCCCACTGCTTTAATTGAGCAGGTCCCTGTTAACAGAACTTCCTTCAGCAAGTGCTAAATTGAGTTCTCAGCCTGACTTCTGATTCTCTCCAGTAGTGAGGGTGGGGAAAAAGGAGTTTCTCCCACCACTCTTCTCCTTTTCCCCTCCCTGCCTTTATTTCTGTATTTGAAGCTGTTGAGTGTGTGTTTTTCCTGAATGAGGGTGGGTTATCCTACAACTGCAGCCTTTGAAATTGATAGCAAACAGTGCTGACAGCCCTGTTCCTGCTGCCTGGGGTGTTCTGTGCCTGGGGGGGGCTCAGCACAGTTGGGGATGGGGAGCAGCTGTCCCTGGGGCAGGTCCTGTGGGTGATGTCATGGTGTGAGCCACTTGGTGTTTCTGATTGCTGAACCTTACATTGCAGATGCAAACTCAACAGAGTTTGACCCCAAAACTTCTCATCCAGTGGTGAGTTTATGGTGATTTACTTGTGATATCCTTACTAGACTTTCCTGCACATGCCTGGGTAGGATTGCCAGGAGAAGCTGTGGCTGCCCCTGGATGCCTGGCTGTGCCCAAGGCCAGGCTGGACAGGGCTTGGAGCAGCCTGGGACAGTGGGAGGTGTCCCTGCCCATGGCAGAGGGTGGCACTGGATGAGCTTTAAGGTCCCTTCCAACTCTAAGTTTTGTATGATAGCTACAGACAGACCTGAATTCCTGGGAACATTTATGGAAGGCTCTGTGTTTCTGGTCCAGGGTCCACCATAGTGATTGGCTTCTGCTGTAATTTAAAATGCTACTCAAAGTGAGGAAGTTATCAAAAAACAGCTTATGATGTTATTTATCAAAGAGTGAGCAATTCTGATTTGGGGGTTTTGTTTCCATAAATTTGCTTGTTTGTTTAACATGCAGTTCAGTAAACAGCACAGTATTGGTGTGTGCAATCTGTGCAGACTCTGACTGAGGCCATTTCCTATGTGAAAGTTCCCTGAATATCCACAAACCTCCCGTATGTACTGTGCAGCCTGTACTGAACAACTCGGCCAGCTAGCCTAGTTCTGTTGGTCTGCCTTGTCAAGACAGTGTTCCTTGGGCTGGTTTCCTTGGTTTTTTGCATGAATGCTGGTGGGATTTTTTTCCTTTAATGTGTCAGAGTCTGCCTGTTACTGTTATTCCTCCCTGATTCTCACTTCCCTCTGAATTCTTTCCACAGGTCATAGACATGCCAGAACATAATCCTGGGCAAATGGGTGGGACAATGAGGCTTGGCAAGAGAAGGACACTCTTCCAAACCAAGAATTCAATCATGAGTAAGGCCCTTCTTCCCTCTTCTGGAAATGTTTCCTGGGAATGGCTTGCATGTATGGTGGGATGGGGCAGTGAGACCTGGGGATGTTGAAGCATCCTTGAATGGCAGGTGTTCACAGACTGTTCTGGTGGAGCATGGGGATCAGGGAATTTGATCCCCTCCAGAAGTGGCAGATTCTGAAGGATGCTGATCAAATGAATGTGCTAAAAGCTGTGATCACTCCTCTAAGGAACATCTTACTTCTGCTGCAGGGAAGCTGTATGGAGATCACGATTTCTTGGAAGAGAGACACAGACACAGATTTGAGGTAAAAATGCTCATGTAGATATTGAGCTTTCCTGTGTAATCCAGACACAAGAGATCATGGCTTGTCTTGCTTTTGATTTTCTAGGTCAATCCAGAACTGAAAAAGTGTTTTGAAGAGCAAGGTCTGAAGTTTGTGGGGCAGGATGAGGAGGGGGAGCGGATGGAAGTGGTTGAGCTGGAAGGTGAGTCCTTAAGCAGTTGGTCTGTGGGTATGGGACGGACAAGGGAAAGTGTTTGGAGGGTGATGAGCAGGTTTTCATGTGGGACCCATTCAGACTGTCTTGGAATGATTCCATTCATAAAGTGATGGTAAAAATAAAATCCCATGTCTCTTTCCATTTATGGATAAAAGGCATGGAAATACTTCCCCATCATCAAGGCTTCAACATTATCAGGATTTCTCCTGCAGCTCAGCCACAAGCTTGAGAGACTTGACGTGTGTGTTTTGTTTGTTCCTCCCAGAGCATCCTTTCTTTGTTGGTGTTCAGTATCACCCCGAGTTCCTCTCCAGGCCCATCAAGCCATCACCCCCATACTTCGGGCTCCTCCTGGCATCTGCAGGGAGACTCACCCACTACCTACAGAAGGGCTGCAGGCTCTCCCCCAGGTGGGTTTGAGACAGACCCCAGTCAGAGCTGTCACAGGATAGTGCTGCTTCCTGCAGGATAACCTGGAGCATCCTCTTGGCACAGAGTTCCTGCGGATAACTTGGTATTGCAACACCCCTTCTTTCCACTCTTCTTTTGAAAGCTCATGTCTGGTGTGTTGAGGCTGATTGTGGGGCCACAGAGCTGTCCTGCAGAGAGGCCCTGGCTCAGGAGAGGAGATCTGCAGCTTTGTGCTGTCAGTCAGGGTCTTTGGGGAGACTGAGGTTGGGCCTGCTCTTTTACATGACTGGAGACCTCATGGGCTTTTCCCTGCATTCCTCAAACAAGCCCCATGTACAGGTTGGTCCATAAGAAACTTGGTCCTGTTGCTGGTTTAACTAATAGCCCCTGGTGGTTGCAGCCTCATATTTTTCTTCTGCTGACTTTGTTTCAGTTTGCAAAGCAAGTGGTGTTTTGGGTGGATTTAATGGTGCAGTTACTTGGTGCTGCTGTTCCCCAGTGCCTGCAGTTCCATTTGGCACTTGGGACTGTGCAACAAGTAACAACCATTTGGTACTGACCTGTTCTCCTCCTCACAGACAACATGGAGGGGTTGCTGAGTGCTGACAGGCACTAAACAAAAACTAGACCACACGCAGAGGAGAATTAGCAGTGCCTGTATCAAACCCAGGCAAATGCAACACCAAAAGGAAAGTGCTGGCTTTGTGGGCTGAGCTGCAGTGCAGCTGCACCACGGGATTGCTGTGTGGTGTTGACATCACAAGTGGTCAGGTGTGGTGCAGAAGAGTTTCATGGGTGAGGCACTCTCATTTCAATGCTTCCAAGGGTGGAGGGATATTTTAATTCTCTGCTTTTGCACATTTGAGTTTGAAATGGCTCCTCGCAGCAGAGGAGCTGAAGTTTTCCCTGTCCCGGAGCATCCCACGTTAATTATGAGTCCTTAAAGCACTTGTGCTCCCTAACCCCAAATCTTTTACTCCTGCAGGGACACCTATAGTGACCGGAGTGGCAGCAGCTCTCCTGACCTGGAGATAACAGAGCTGAAGTTCCCTTCAGCAAATCATGACTGATTCCTGGTAATGTTTAATGATCTCAACCTCTTGTTTTGGAAAAAAAGTCTTGGCCAGTCTTTGCTCTTGGCAACTTCCATATTATTTGGTAGAAAGCTGGCACACCATGAGATATGCTGGTGCTCACATGCGTGTTCTAGCTGTGCTGAGGGCTGGGTGGTGCCTCTCTGTGTGTAACAGGGGATGGGTGTCCCCTTAGCAAAGTGACACACAATAAAATACAAATACACACAGAGGAATTTGGGGTGAGATTCAGATAAAAGTACCAGTGGAGCACACACTCCTGAAAATGGGGGCAGAGCTGCACAAAGGGGTTCCTGGGTTTAGGAAATTCAGTATTTTGCAGTCCCTCACCATTGTAAAAGAACATCTTGGAAGTATTCATTGTGTCCATTTCCTGGGACAGCAGTTTATGTCAGACCTAGGGCTCAAGTTCTGGTCTGTAAGATCTGCAGGTGTTACAGGGCTGTGAAAACTGGATGTACAGAGTCCTGGGAAGGACAAGACACTAAAACCTGGCACTCAGACTGCACCAGCAAAACAAACTCAAATTTGCATTCTCCTCTATGCAGTAGGTGATCATGGATATGACACCTGCCCCTGCTCTGGCTGGTTTGTGTGGGGGTTTTGCAGGAGTTGAGCAGCATCTGCACACACCTGTGGGCTGACAGCAGGGCTCCAGGGCACTGAAGAGGTCCAGCCCTTCCCTCCTCCCCCTTCCCTTTGTAACTGACACTTCCAGAGTGACCTGCAGTGGGAAAGCAGGGTCAGCCCCAGTCTGTCACAGGAGAGCTCCCCATCCCTGGGCACAGGATGGGGACCATGTGTGATTGCTGGGTGTTGGGCTGTTCCACAGCTGGGTCAACACCAAGAGTTGAAGAGTTCTCCCTGTGAATTTTTATCCTAAAGATGCTCTGAACTTTGGTCTTACTGACAGTATCCCCTGTGTTCCCTAATGTGGCAGGTCTGGTGGCTTGGAGGCTGTCCCCGCATGAGGAAGCTGTGGGGAGGGTGGCAGTGTCCCTGGGACTTGTCTCAGCCCAGCTCTCTTAGGGCTGCAGCACAGTGGAAATGTTGCTTTGGTGCTGGCCATGGGAAGGGCAGGGGGTCAGTGCTCACTCCCTGTGCTCTGTGTGAATGTGGGGGTGTGGAAGGAGCCCCTGTGCAGGGGAGCAGTTCACTGCCTTTGGGGGTGTCACAGTGCCCCTGTAAAGCTGGCAGACACCCCTGAGCTGGGCACAGGCTTCTTGCCAGGGCCCACGTGTCAGACTCTGCCTCCAGTGCTGTGCAGTTCCAGCCTGTGGCTCTTCCCTGTCAGTAATTCCTGCTCCTTTTCTCTCTCCCTCTCCAGGTGTGTCCTTGCTGCAGAGAGGAGTCTCCATTAGGTTTTCCAGGTGTTCTTACAGCAGTAGCTTCCACACCCTCAGCTTTGGGCTTTCTTAACTTACGGGTTTATAATTTTCGCTCTGAGACCCTGTCCCTTATTTCCTCAGCTCTTCTGTCCTTCCTTTATTTTCTGTATAGATCTTGGTTATTTGTGGAGGAGAGTTTACAGAGGCCCCTCCAGACTTCCTTCAGTTCCTTCAGTTGCACCAGCTTGGAGGTCAGAGCAAACTGGGGTGTGGGATTTGCTGTGTTGAGGGGAATCCCATGGCACACGTCCTTCCCAGTGCAGGGAGTGCTTGGCACCAGGGTGCCTTGGACACTGACAGTGGAGTTGCTTTCTCCAGTCTTTCTGCTCTGTCCTCAGTCTTTCCTTACTGGTGAAATTATGGATGGCATGAGATTTTGGGGGCTGGCTTAGTGTCTGAGCTGGGCTGTGCTGCAGAGAGGGTTCTGGGCAGCTTCATGCAGCCTTTTTGGTTTTTTCTTTTTTGTTTTGTTTTGGTTTTTTTTTCAGGGAAAGGGGGAAGGGGATGATTTTTGGTTTGTTTTTATTTTTTTTCAGTAGCATATGCAAACCTTTGGCACTGGTGCTTTTGGTGCATTCATTGTCACTATGAATTTGTAACCAGGAAGATCTTCCTGGAATAGTGTTACTCTGGAACATGCTCAGCTCTGGCTGACATGTCACTGCAGGGATGTGATTAACTGGGATCAGGCTGGGGGGGCAGGAGAACAAAGCTGCCAGAGAAGCCCTGACCTGAGGGCTCCATGTGAGCCCTCCCTGTGCCAGTGCTCCTGGAACTGCTCCTGGGCCTGGGAAACGCCGACCTCTTGCATCAAGGGGGAGGTGAGAACAGAGTGAAGCACTGAACCACTTCCACTGCTGCCTTGAATTGTGTCCCTGGTCTGGGACACAGCAGCTCCTGGTGCTTTTTCATGGATTTGAAGTGGAGCCTTTTGTTGCCTTTTTGTCCGGGTTGGAGTCGTGTGTCCTGGGCTCCTGCAATTCCCAAGGGCTGTTCCTGAGGGAGGGGCTCACCCTCCCCTGGGTGCTACCTGTGGTGGGTGGTGCTGAGGGGGCTGAATTGCCTTGGTTCCCTGCGTGCTGCTGCCATGGAACACCCTGTGTGGCCTTTGGTGATTGAGGGGAAAGGAAGGAAGGAAAGCGTCTCCATTGTCTGATGTCGCACTCAGACTTCAGCAGCTCTGTGGAGTTTGGGGAGAGCTGCACGGTCAGACCTGGCTGAGCCATGAAACCAAACCCTGTCCTGTCCCTCTGCAGTGATCTCCTCCCCAGCCCCCCTTGCTTTAGTCCTCAGTTGATTTAAATATTCCCTGTAAAGCTGCTGTGAGCCTGGAGAGCTTCAAGCATGCCTCGTGTGCCAGTTCCAGCTGTTGTACAGGAATTACGGAGTTGCAGTTGTTTTTAACTGCCCAGTCCTGCCCTGGCCTGGCTACTCCTGGGGCAGGGTGAGATCCTCCCTCAGCTGCAGAACAACTGTGGTTTTTTCTCCTGAAATGTTTGTTTTGGCAAAACTGTGCAACTGACTCGGTCATTAAATGCTGATTTGTAACAAACTGAGTAAGGAGTCCTGAGTAGCTCTGTTCCTGCCTGCTCGGAGGGAGGGAAGGAAAGGACTGAAGCACAAAACTGCCCAATCTTGAATGAATCCCCTCTAAGCTAGCAAAAACTCGTGAGCTGTATTCACAGTGGGTTTAGACATGGATCTCCAAAGTTGGAGATAAGGAGCTTCCTTCCAGCCCTGGAGAAACCTGGGAACCCTGGGCTGAGCCTGCAGGCTTTGCAGGGCAGAAAACGGTTTCCAGTGGCTTTGAGCTGCCCCAGGAGGGTTTGTTCCACCCCCCTTCTCCACAGCTGGGAGTGTTTCTTGCCCGGTGCAGGACCTGTGCCCACCCTGAGCTGCTGAACTTCAGCTCCTGAGCTGGGACACCAACAGAAAAGAGCAGTTAAAGAAGATGCAGTGAAATTTTACAAATAAATTTGGCATCCCTGGGGCTTTTCACAGAGGTTTGGGAGTTGGGTGGCTTTGGGGCCTCATCCAAGCACTGCTGTGCCCCCAGAGCACAGTCTCGGCTGCCCCCCAGGCTGTGCTGCCAGGGGCTGTGGGCACAGACACTGCTGCAGTCCCTGAGGGGCTGGTGCTGTGAGGGAAGGGTGCTGGCACAGTGCAGCCCCAGGACCCTGTGAACCTGGGCAGAGTCCCTGTGCTGTGACAAGTGACCCCAGGGGTGAGTCACCTGGACAGGAGCCCTGGGGTCCTCAGTGAGCCTTGGGGCAGCAGAGCTGGGCCTGCAAGGAGAGACCTGGGGGCTTCTGCCCCCTCACCTGCTGCTGGACCTCGAGGACCAGCTGAGCCACTCCAGCACCCACCTACTGCCCTCCCTGGGCCTGGGTGCCCCTCACCTGCCTTCTGCCAGCAGCCCCTGCGGGATGTCACCAGGTGCTCCAGGTGCAGTTCAAGCTGGGACACAAACCCACGCTCTGAGCACAGGGGTGTGAGACCCATCATCCCTCACTCATGGAGCCCCAGATTTGGGGCCTGGCGAGGTGCCCTCAGCTTTTGGCCCCTCCGTGTTGCCCTGTGGGACAGAGCAGCCCCTGGCAGCCCTTGGGAGCTCGTGTGGGTCTGTGCTCATGGCAATGATCTGTGTTAGGGAGCGTGCGAGGGACTCCGGGCTCAGCCCCCACCCCTGTCTGGCTGCAGGGGCTCTTTGCCCACCTCCCTCACTGCCATCAGGGCCCCAGGAAGGGCTCCGAGGGCTGTAGGCCGCCATGGGTTCAGGGGCTCAGCCGGGGGCTGCCCCTGCCCCGACATCCCCCTCAAACTCCAGACTGGAACGAGGAGTTGCAAAAGCCTCTGGCAGCACCCGGCAGCACACGAGGGACAGCCGGGGATGTCAGCCTGGGGGTGCCTCAGGGCCTGGTGGACTCGGGGAAGACACCATGTGCCTCAGCGGCCTCACGAGTCACCCCCGGGCCGTTCCATCCCGTCAGCCTTCCAGTGTCGCTTCGCTTCCCTCAGCCCCACCCTGGCCCCGCTCTCCCTCCCGGTCCCGGGGCTCGGTCCCGGGGCTCGGTCCCGGGGCAGCACCCACGGCCCTCCCTGTGCTCCCCCCGCGGCCGGGGCTCAGCCTGGCGCTGCCATCAGTGCACAGACCGCGGGGAGGAACTTGATATCCTTTTATTTATAAACAAATCAACGTAAAATAAGTGCAGAGGAAAGCACTGGCTGACCCCGCCGGGGCCGGGGCCGGGTCACACCGAGGGGTCCCGGGCCGTGCAGTGAGCGAGGGGCTCCGTGAGCAGCCGGAGCCCCCAGCCCCGGGCCGGCAGCACAGGCTGCGCTACAGGACAAAAAGCCATTTTGCCTTTTTATTACTTCGCGGTTNCTTTGCGGTTTGGGGTTTTGTTTTTTTTTTTTTTTTTGCAACTTTGCCCCTTAGGGGTAAACCTGACTCAGTGCAAGAGCCTGGAGGGTTGGTCACCACAGGGGCCCGTCCTGCTGCTGGCCGGGCCCTCGAGGCTGCCAGGGAGGGTGTGAGCTGTGGTTCCAAATGGAGAGGGTGAGCTGAGGACAGGAGAAGGAAGTGCTTGGAGTGGAGATTCTGTCCCAGCCCTTTGGTCACTGCAGAGGAAGCGTGCTGGGGTGCGTGTGTGGGCAGACACTGGGGACAGCCCGTGCTGGCCCCATCAGCCCTGTCCTGCCAGCCAGGCCCCATCAGCTCTGTCCTGTCAGCTGTGTCCTGTCAGCCCTGTCCCAGCTCAGGCCAGGCTGGTGCCGGTGATGCTCTGGGGTCCAGGCAGCCCTGAGCTGGCAGCTGCTGTCCAGGGGACACTGCAGTGGCACAGCTGGTGGCTCCACTCTGACATTCCTCGTGCAGCTGCAGAAACATGTCTGGGACCATGAGAACCACTCAAGTGCCATCAAAAATAAATACATTAAACTGCCTGAGACCAACAGGTGCCTCGGGAAGGGCAAAGCCCTCACAGGAAGAGTGATGCTGGGACAGGTCACCATCCTGGGATGCTCTGGCCAGACCCAAAACCCTCACACACGCTGAGCTGGGACAGACCGAAACTCTAGACGAGCAGGAGTGCCCCTGGGAAGACAAACCTTAGCAGCTCTGGCTAAAAATCACCAAGAGTTGCAAGTTCAACACAGGTAGAAAAATCATCTCATCATTTGAAACAGACAACTCCTTAGTAAAAAACAAATTAAAAAAAAATTATTAAAAAAAAAGGCGAGAAGGATCAGCCGAGTTCTGCAGCATCCAGGCAGCTTCCAACACCAGCCCAGGCCCATCTGTGCCAGGGGCACGCCCTGCTCCTCAGCTCTCCCAGCTCGCTCCATGCTCCCACACAGCCTCCCCAGTCTGGAATAAATACGAAGGCCTCCACCCCCGGCCCGGTGTGCCCAGCTGGAGCCAGGTCAGGAGCTGGGGGCAGGCAGAGCCAGGTGGACAGGCTCCCCCAGTTTGGAGAGAGGGCTGGGTGGTCAAGGCTCTGAGCTCACTGTGGTGCCACAGGGCTGAGGGCAGACCGGGGGCACCGAGCCCCTTGAGGCTGGGCAGGCTCAGTGCCCAGGGGCTGCCCCACCAGGAGCGGCTGGGAGCGCTGAGCCACGGCGAGAGCGGGAGGAGCTCAGGCAAACACCCAGTCCCCACGGGCGCTGCCTGGAGCGCTGCTCCATCCCAGGGAAGCAGGACCGTGAGCTCACGGAGAAGTGCTGGCTGGGCAGCAGGGAACAGACCCTCTGCTTCCAACGCCCACAGCTCGAGTCTGGTGCAAAGCCCAGCTGTGCCGGGCTCCTCCTGAGCACTGTCGGGGCCTGGCCGGGGCGGGCGGGGCCCCGAGGGCCCGGCCGGGCGTCGGGAGTGTCCGTCTGCGGTGGAAGGGGGTGTGTGCATGCGAACCTGTCGGCAAGTGAGCGCGGGTGGGGACGGCCGGGAGCGGAGCTTCCAGGATCCATCCTGCCAGGAGTCCTCTCAGAACTTGCCTTGCTTTAGCTTGTCGATGTGGTAAGTGAGTTTCAGGGCTGGCCCCAGCTTCAGCCCCATGTACTTCATCATCATGTCACTCCGCAGCAAGAGCAGGGCTTTCCCGTCGATCTCCTGCAAGGATGAACGACAGTGTTGGTCAGCCCAGCCCAGAGCAGGACACAGTATTGGGTGTTTGCTCCCACTGCTCTTCATGAGCAGCACCAGAACATGGACTTTATCATAAGGCAGAGGGAACACAGCTCTTGCAGGGCTTAGGACATGCAGCTGCCAAACCTCTCTTGTAGCTGTAATGCTAAAAATTCCATGCAGTGTCTGCAGCTGTTTTACACTTACAGATGTGTGCAAGGACCAGAGCCTTAGGAGACTCCCTGTTACAGGAGCTGAGCAGCAATGCACTCTGTGAATCCCACTTGGAATGTGTTTCTTGCCAGGAGAAGTTTGCCATGAGGTGAATACTAGACTCCAGGAGGAGCAGTTTGTGTTTTCAGCACTGGAATTCACTCCAGAGGCTCTGTATGCACCCAGGCTGCCCCTGAGGGTTCTGATGAGGATCCAAGCCCAGACAGGGCATGAGCAGGATTTATAAGGATCTTTTTATTAAGCACAAAACTCCATCTGGTCTGAAGTGCTGCCGTGTTCTGACTCTCCTGGATTTTGTTTGTGTGATTTGTCCCCTCCCAGATGTGACACACACCCAAACACACACACATCTGTACATGAACCGTGGCACTCACATGTTTTCGGAAGAGGTCAGCGTGGGGGCCCAGCTGTGGGTCTGACTCACGGATGAACTGCATCACCTCCTCCACTGTCCAGGACGAGGGGTCACGGCTGCTGAGCCGGGAGGTGTCCCGGGAGCCCAGGTACCTGTCCGACCCTGGGGATGCCAGACAGCACTGTTACTGGGGGTCCCTGGCACTGCCCCACTGTCATTCCCCCTCCATCCACCACTCAGCTCCTCTCCCACAGCAGGGCAGAGACACAGCAGGGGGCACGTCCCAGGCATGCCCCAGATTCCTGTGGCGCAGGTCTGGCACCGAAGCCTTATTCCTTCTCCTTAGGCCTGATTTTTCTGGGCAGCCTTCTATACTGAGCCTTTGTCCCCTCTCTCAAGCCCCACTCCCATTGTTTGTCCCCAGCTCCCACTTCTCCTTGTCCAAGGGCTGACATTTCCCATCAGCAGAACACACCCCTGCCATTCCCACATCTCTCCCCATGCATGGTTCCGCCTCCCCTCCCAACACCTTTAGTACATTTAACACGGCAAAGCTGGTTTATGTTTTCACTGGCTGCATCTTCTGATGGACTGAACCAACAGATGACCTCCTGTTGTCCAAAAGCACAGCTGGAGCTGGCACAGGTCCTGCTCCCAGCGTGCACAGCCCCTTCTCTCAGCTCTGCCTGAAAACGTGTGGGAGAGGCACCAGCAGCCTGAGCTTTTCAGAGGCTTTTACTGATGCCATGCACCTAAAATGACACTATTTGCAACCCCACATGCTGCAATGAGCAGTTCAGCTCTCCTGCACCTCTTCCTCCATACAGACAAGTGCCACTCATGCATCTGCCCATCCTCCCAGCCCCACCAGGCAACTTCTGACTCCCCAGCCATTCCCAATCCATCCTTGTGGACTCAGACACCCATTTATCACTTTGACACAGTTCAGCTCCTGCCTGTTCCTTTCTCCCCACTGACCTCCAGGTCCACCCAATCACCAGCCAAAGGAGAAATGTCACCTGTCCACACTGCCACCTGCCAGGTGCCATCACACCTAACAGACTTGGCTGGCTGTGCAGAGCTCAGCCTCTGGTACTTGCTGAAATTAGAAAAGTGTAACTGGAGTTAAATAGCCCTTAATTGCCCAATTTAGAGCTGCAGGGCTGTTCTGAGCTCTTACCCCCAGAGCTAAGCCTGCGCAGGGCAGAGGTGCTGCCCTGGCTGAGGCTAGAGGGCTGGTGCAGGTGCCTGTATCCTGGCAGGTGATAGTCTCTGGAGCTCCTGCTGTGGCTGGATGAATTGACAGAGTTCAAGGCAGAGTCCATGGGGTCCAGGCGAGGCTCTAAGGGCCCTGGGAGGCCATCTCCCAGGACAAAGGTTTCACCTGGAATGCACCAAGCTGCAGTTAGTGCACCCGAACGCCACGGCCCCACGCTCCCATGCGGGGCAGAGCCACAGCAGTGGCAGCGCTCTCTGGGTCCAACCCCTGGCTGGTCTCTCCCCAGCACAGGGATGAAACCAGGCACTGCTAGAGCCCTGGTATTCACCAGCTGCCAATCTGCAAATGGTGTCACCATCTGCCAGTGCCAGTCCAACCAGTGTAGTGACAATGGTCCCAGACTGGAGCAGCAGCTCCTTTGTTCAGCCACTCTGTTCATGCCACCACCAGCCGTGGCCCAGCCCTGTGGCCTGACTGCCCTGGGCCCCTCTGTGGCCAAGGGGCACCGTGGGGCAGGGCAGGGCTGTCCCCTCTGGATGCCAATGGACACAAGACTCCCAGACAGTCCTGAACAGGAAGGGGAGGGGATGCTCCCTGAGGGGTCACACACTGCACATCCTCATCATCAGTGTGCAAGGGAATGGCCCTGGTGTTTGGCATTGGGGTGTCAGACACATGCAGAGCTGGAGGCAGCTGTGCCATCAGGGCCAGGCAATGCTCCCACACCGTGCTGGTCCTCTGGCCCCAAAAGCAACATGCTGATGATGAGCTGCTCATCCCTCCTGGCTTCCTGCTGGGCCCTTTTCCAGCCTAAACCACATCAGAGGCCAACTCCCCATACTGGAATATGCACAGGACAGCCTGGGCTGAGGGCTCTCCCCAGGCAGGGTATTAGATCAACAGTGGCTTCCTCACCATCTCCAGAAATGCACTGGATTTGCAGCTGTCCGTGGCACTACTGGGATGCAGGGACTGAGGAGACTGTCTAGGGTGACAGGTTGCATTGGCTGAGCCAGCAAGATCTGCCTCTGCTGTTACACTGTGACAGCTCCATTGCAGGGCCACCTTTGCAGGTTTTACCATGGCACAACTGAATCTCAGCCCGGGTGGTCCTTGTGCCTCATGAGTCACCCTCAAATACTTGTGTTCTTTATGATGAAACACCTGCCAAGGAGGGAAGCAGCTCCACAGCGAGGGGCATTGCCTGTGCACTCCAGACCTGCCAGCACACGTGGCTGGGAGCTGCAGCTCCTCCACCAGAATCTGTAGGGCCCCTGAGGGCAGCTCACAGCCTTGAGCTGCTGCCACTTGAACACCACAGCAGCTGACAAGGCTGAAGAAGCCTGAGCACTGGCCAGGCCCTCGGTTTTTTCCCTGGCACTTCCCATACTATGGGAGCAGCAGGTGAGAAGCCAGCGCAGCACTGCTGTGCTGAACTGGGATCATGGTGAGGGTGCAGGATCTGCAGCCTGTGAGGCCTGGAAGGTGTTGAGATTTTTCCAAATTCCCTGCTGAGCTGATGCTGCCATGCTCCAGTGAAGGGAAGTGCAGCTTGCCAGAGCCTGAAGTGGTTCCCAAGTGCTGCAGCCGTTGGGTACCATCAACTTGGGCATCCTCTCCTGGCTACACCTTATTTGCTCTGGTTTCTATGAACTGTGGCACTAATTGTGAGAGCTGGGATCTTCTGGTCTCATGTCCTGCTGCCTGTGTTTGAGCAGAGATCCAGAGGCCAATTCAGCTGGTCCAGCCCCAACCTTCCAGGGCTTCACATCGTAAGGCTATGAAATGGGAACACCTTGTTGGTGTTGGCCAGCTCGGTCTGGGGTTATTGCTGGGGAATTGCTGCTCCCACTCCAGGGCTTTGCCACTCTGCACTTGAGCCACTGCTGCCTTTGTTTGCTTTTATGTCTCTGGGATGTGCCCAGAAATGGCAGCACAGCCTTAAAATCTCAAGTACAAACTGCTGGTGTGAAGACTGTTACCCCTGGTGACCTGTCCTGTGCTGGCCCACTTGTAACTCACTTCCTGCATGGACAGGTGTGTTCTCACCTGCTCTGGATGCATAAAAAATGGTCTGCTGACTCATGGCTATTCCTGAATAACTTCAAACCCCTCCTGCACTCCCACCATTGCATTTCAGCCCCAGACTGGATGCACAGCAGAGCTGGCTGCCCTGGCCTGGCCTGGATGGAGATCCCCTGCCCAGCCAGACCCACTTGTGGGTGTCACACCAATGGGTTTCCACTGTAGCTGCTTCCAAGCAACTACATTTGGTCTCCTCTTCAACAGGAGAGTTCTGTTTAAACCCCAAAACACTTCCCATTAAACATCTGGGAAGGGTGCTGACTGCCAGGGAAGGATAGAGGCAGGAGAGGGGTCAGTGGGCACAGCCCTCTGAGCTGTCACAGAACAGTGGCTGTGGGCACAGGAACAGGTCCAAGCTGTGCATCTCAGCCCTCCAAGGAAACCCAGCACCTTCTGAGGTGACAGGGAGCTTCAGCTTGCCAGGAGGTCCTGGGACACTCACCCAGATGTGCTGGGTCACGCAAACACAAGTGTCTGAGTGCTCCCAAAACCACAGAGCTCTCACAGCTGGGAGATTGGTGGGATTGGTGTCAGCAGAAGGAATTCCAGGGCCCAGTCTGGGAGGCTGGGAGAGCACATGCACAGGTTCCTATTGGTGCAAGGCTGAGGATCCAAAACTCACCCTCAGGAATGACTTCACTCAACAATTAACAGTGTCATGACAGGAATGTGCTGTGATGCATTCTGCAAAGACGTGATCCTGTTCTCACACGCTGGTGATCACACACCCGAGGGCCACGGATGAAGCCCTGGGGGCATGACGTGTTTTTGCCCAGGAGGTAAAAGTGAGGGCACACAGTGATCCCCAGGTTCCCTATCCCTGCACAGGTGAGTGCCTGGTTGGGCTGTAACACTGCAGCAGAGCTGTGGGCTTTGTGGCAGGGTCAGTGCAAGAGAGATTGAGGGTTTTCCTAAAAATACAAATACACAGGGAACTGCTCAATGAATGATACCTCCAGGGAAGGGAGAAGGAGATGAGGCAAGAGGGGAATGATTACTGCCCCTGGGAAATCATCTGCAGGCAAGATGCTCCTGCAAGTGGCAGGGCACAACTGCACTCAGGCAAGATCCAGGATCCAGGATCCAGGATCCTTCACCCTCGATAACCAGAGTTGGAGGAGGTGGTGGCTGAACCTTAGGCAGATTTCCTTACACAAACTGTTGGATTTAACTAAAGGCTGGCAGTTGGCACATTGTAGGGAAACATGCCACAATTAGTGGCAGAGAGGCAGGGAGCAGATAATTAAAGTTTAATTAAACAAATAGTGCTATAGACTCAACACTGTCATTTTACTGCTAAAACACGGGAGTTTGGCCACAAGCACAAATGTGATTTGCACTATTCCTGAACACCCACTGCTTCCAGCAAGTGATGGGCTGTGAAGGCAGGTCCCCACTGTGCTGGGACTGCAGTGTTTCAGCAAAAAGCCACACAAACGCCACTGGATGCAAGAGGAAAAACAATGTAAGATTTTTAGATCTCTTCCTTGTGTCTCTGCTTCTTGGCAAATGCAGAGTGATTGGAGATGTCCCACTGCTGCTCACAGCCTTCCATATGGCAAACTGGGATGTGCTCAGGAGCTGCTGTCTGAGACAAGAGTTCATTCCCATGAGAAGATATATCTTGCTCAAGAAATACTCAGATATTGAGTATTTCACGTGCATATTCTTAAAATATACCCTCTGAAATGCAAATATTCCTGCCTGGACCCCAATCTCATGGTGGAGGAGGATATATTCATTACAGCTTTTAGCTGTGGGATAAGAGTGAATTTCTAGATGGAATTTGAAACTGCACCTCATTGCTCCCTGCTTGGACAAAGAACAGAACCAGACCAAGCTGCTGCAGGAAGGATCACCCCCTCACATGCAGACACACTTCCTGCCCACTTGTCTGTGTTTTTCTGGAAGAGGCTGGAGAATTCTGGCATCCAGATGGCACAACCCATTCGAAGGCCAAGGGACAACTGAGTAGACTTTGAAGCAGACTAAGAATCGATCTTGTAGAAACCTAATGAAGGCTCCTCCTTGGAATTACCCATTATGGAAGCCTTCTCTCCTCACTGACAATACAGTGTGCAATATTCAGCACTTAACCAAGGCATCTGAACCTTTGGGACAATCCAGTGCTTTAAGAAGAACAGGCTGAACACTGCATGTCCCAGCTGCTGGGGGAGGAGGAGGGGCTGGGCTGTGCCAACAGTTACCCAAATGCAGTGGCTGATCCATCAGAGGGGAATCAAGGAGACCAGCACCCATTTGGAGGTGAGAAACAGAAGGGGCCTCTGGGAACACTTTTTGACTTGTCCATATGCTGGAACAGATGAAGCACTCCACACACCACCTCTGTCTTCACTTCAGCTCTGTGACAAACGTACAGTTTTAATCACTGCAGATAACAAGGCCACTAGAAACTGTCCATGAGAAAATCATGGAATGGTTTGGGTTGGGAAGGACCTTAAAGCCCATCCAGTCCCACCCCCTGCCATGGGCAGTGACACCTATCACTATCCCAGGTTGCTCCAAGCCCTGTCCACCTGGCCTTGGAGACTTCCAGAGATGGGGCAGCCACAGCTGCTCTGGGCAAGTTCAGCCCAGCTTAGAGACAGGGTCAGTGATTCTGCAGAGCACAGGACACAGTGATGGACACAGACCAAAATCACCCACAGTGGTGCCAGGCTGGGCACTCACCCTGGGATCAGCAACCCCAGCAAAACCAGGGAAATGGGGATTCTAAAGGGACAACAACAGAGCATGAAGCCACTGAACTGTGAGCCCGTACAGGAGTCTCCAGCAATTTTTCAGGGATTTCAGCCACAAAGAGTTGTGCCTAACACCTTGACACATTTCACCATCCATTAATTAAAAGCCTCAGTAAGATTAAATCTTCAGCCTGCATTATGAAGGGTTTGCAGCTCAGAACAAAAGTGGGAGTGTATTTATTGAAGGTTACTCAGTTCAGGGAGTCCTCCAGCTACTAGAACCTTCTGGAAATCTCCCACCTGTGCATGCAAAGGACACCTATGGATCCCACACCAAAGAGGACACTCCTGCAGCTGCTGTTAGGAACATGGCCCAGCACATCTGCACCAGTGGTATCCCGAGGGACTCTGGAAGGAGGAGCAGTGTGAGATGGGAATGGTGTGACTGAGCTGGTGGAGCCAGTGACACCCTCTGGCTGTTTTAGGGAGGTCTGTGAGGAACAAGATGAGATCCTGGGAAAGGGCAGCAAGTTCCTGGCCGTACAGCTGCACATCAGCATCTGTACATCAGGCTGCAGCAAACCCTCAGAGAAAAATCTGGGGGCAGATTGACAGAGGCAGCTGGGCACTGTTAATCCCATGCACAGTGAGGGAAGCTAAACCAGATTATGTGGTGTGGGATGATAACTGTCAGGGTTAGAAGGAACTCCCGCTGCATTCCACATGCCTGACACATCTGTGTGGGGAATCTGTCTCACAGAGCAGCTCATCCACTCCCCTCTGGAATACCAAGCACAACCCATGCCAGGGACAAGCAAAGCAGCTCCCTGAAGCCACAGCTCGGTTTGGCATGGCAGATCTGACCCTGCTGCAGCCAGGACAGGGCTCTGGGAACAGCCAGCTTTGGGAAGAGACACGCTGTGCTCACCTTCCAAAGGGTGACGGTCATTCTTTGGTAACTTGGGGGAGAGAGGAGCACTGTATGGAGGGGAATCTTGGGAATAGCGCTTTGTACCCCGGCCTGGTCCCTGCAGAGAGCCGTCTAACGAGCTGCTTCTGTCTAGGAAAAGAGAACAAGCCCTCTTTAGGAGTGGAGATGTCCTGGGAAATGCAATCTTGACAGAGTCCCCTGAGCCCTGCGTGCATTGCCAGCCTGGGCACCCACCACCTGTTCAAGCTGCAATCCAGCACATCTGGCAGGGCTCAACAGAGCAGAGTTTGCAGGTTTTATCAGAGAAAAAGGGTGGTGAGAAAACTAACGAAGAATCTTAGCCATGTTTTGCCATATTTCACCCAAATATCACCTCTAATTGACTTAATTCCATTTCTCCTCATGGCTCATCCCACACAATTCCTGCTCATCCAACTGTCACCTTTCAGATGCATGAAACCCTTGGACAACTGGCAACCAAGCCCTGGATGATTTGCAACCCCTCTGTGCCACACCCAGTGCTGGATTAAACCCTACTCCCATTTTCCATCTCCCCCCTCCGTGGAGCCCCCAGGTGCTGTCACTGCTCCTCTCCAAACACATCCCAAGGATGGCACTCTCCACATCCTGCAGCAGATGGGACATTGGGATGGGCTGGGACATCTCTGCACACACGGCGTCAGTGGGTGGATGGACAAGGAATGGAAGCACTGACACTGATGGGGACAGCAGCCAGGTAAATGACACAGGGGTGGCAGACCCTGTCCCAGCTGAGGTGACCCTCCAGCTGACCCCTGCCCACACAGGCCAGCAGATCCCAGCTGGGCCTTTGCAACCACCCTGAGCACGGGTCACACGTGAGAGCTCGCAGCATTCTTGGGTGTGGGCACAGGGGGGTCAAATGCTCCTGCACAAATGCCAGGAGCCACCACCAGCTCAGAGCAGCCCTGACAGCTGGCACAGGGCAGGAACAGGGGCAGGAGGGGCAACAGGTACTGTGGGGAGCGACGAGACCGACACCAAGGGAGATGCAGAATGCCCAACAAACGGAGGTACAGGTGGGGGGAAGCACCAGATGGGCACAATTGAGTTGACTAAGGAGAAACACAAAGGTAGAGAAGGTACCTGTTCAATCAATATCCTTCAGGGAAATGAAAGAGCTGCTTGCACTGAGGCCCTGGGACTCCATAGGAGTATGACCAAAAATCACTGTGACATTGCCAGAAAAACAAATTCCATCCTCAGGACAAGTCCCTGTAAGAAACACTCACTGCCCAGAGAGGGGAATACATGCTCTTGGTAATGTCTCTGGATAGCCCTGTATCAAACTGCACGACCTTCTTCACCCAACAGCCACAGAAACACAACATGAGGTGATGCTTTACAAAGGTTTCATCAGGTTTTGGTTTGGGCTATTTTTTTTAAAGTGGTTGACGTTAAAATAATGCAAACACAGCAGGTCAGGTTATAGAAGTTAATCCTAGGAATCAGAAGTGAGGTCAGTGTAAATTAATGAGAGGATAAAACAAAAACAGAATTCTGGTTTTAAAGGACAAGTGTTAAGAAAATAAAGAAATGGAGTAACAGACAGAGGTGTACTGAGATCATGAGGAATAACAAGAAAATGCCTTCAGTTCAAAAATGACATAAACCTTGTGAATCTGTATCATCAAAGAGGAAATAATCTGAGAGGGAAGGACCCCAAATCTCAGTGGATAAATGCTCACTTTGAGAAGGATGCTGAGAACAAGCAGATCATTTACTTGGATAAAAAGGCCCTGCTCAGCATGGAGCTGTGCACCTCAGGATGGGGAGTGCAGGGATGAAGGGAGGTTTTTAACTCATTCTGGGTTTTGAGACAATGCAAAGATGGGCCCATGTTTCAGCTACAGAAGGAACAAGCACAGGGGAACAGAGCGAGGGGACACTGTGCAGAAAGTAAGGATTGAGAGAAAAGGAAGAAGGGTTGTCCTTGCCTCTGAATGACAGGACAGCTGGGAGGGATATTTCACCTCCCCTGCCTTGGGAGGCTGGTGGAGGGAAGAGCAGCTCGCCTGCCGTGCCTGGATGGTGCTGTGGGTCATCCCAGGGCCATCAGCATGGACACCTTTACAAGCAGTGACAGTCACTCACCTCATCTTGTCAGGCCACTCAGGGCTTCTAATTTAGGACAATGCACCTTGCACTGACTGCACTGGCACCTCCTCCCTGGCTGCAGAGCACACCTACACACCTGGCTCAGGTGTTGATCCATCTATGACATCCACCTGCACTCAAAGCAGTTGTAAGCTGAAAGATGGTAGATTTAGACTGGATTTATGGAAGAAAAGTCTTCCCTGAGGGTGGTGAGGCCCTGGCACAGGGTGCCCAGAGCAGCTGTGGCTGCTCCATCCTTGGCAGTGTCCTAGGCCAGGCTGGACAGGGCTTGGAGCACCCTGGGATAGTGGAAGGTGCCCCTGCCATGGCAGGGGGTGGACTGAGATGAGCTTTAGGGTCCCTCCCAACCCAAACCATTCTGGGATTCACTTCCAGCTGCAGCTGAGCACTGGGGGCAAGGCTCTAAGGATAAAAGAACAGGACAGGAACCAAAATAACCACTATCAATTAAGTCAGATAACTGAATGTCCTCAAACTGGAGACTTAAGGGTGCAGAGGAAGCCAAGAATGACAGTGCACCTGAAACTCTGGGTCTGCTGCAGTAAATTCTAACAGAACTCAGCACTGCATTACTGAGTCACTTGAAATGTGGTGCCACTATTTGAAAAAAAAGTGGAAAAAATTGTTTGCACAGTAAAATGCCTATGTCTGACCTCAGCAGCAGCACAAGGCTTGTGGCAGGCTCTGAAGGAAAGGGCAGGAAATACACATTGCACATTCTATGGCAGGTGTTCATCAGAGGAGGCCGACCCAACAGCCCCCCTGTGATGGGGAAATCCTGATCTATCACATGAGGAAAGAGAAATCAACCTCATATATGTGGAATTCAGCAAGATGTTACATGTGGAGAGCCATCAGCTGAGACAGAAATGAATTACCTGGAGCCTTGTTCTATGCACAGAAATCTGATTTGAGAGGTAAAGCTGTTGGCAGCACACTGAGAAGGAACATGAGACTGGGAGCAACTGCCTGAGGATCATCCTTGAGCCCAGTGTCATTTAATAATCATAATAACTTTGGCAGAAATTCTAGACATTTACCGATGGAATCTGCTGATGTCTTCCCATGTCAGGCCAGACAAAGTAGCATTTAAAATCAGGAAAGGTATATATAGAACCAAGAACCAGCAAGGAGGAAAATCCAGCAGCTAAATCCAGACGTGCACTTGAAGCACTGTCCCATGAGCTGGTGACCTGCAGGTGACAACAGTGATGAGATGAACGGCGTACGTGACCAGGACAGGCTGATCATCACCTGGTACAAGGACACAGTGACTAAAAGTGACTGCAGAGACATTTCCTGTGACCATGGTGGTGCCAGTGCTGTGGCACCAGGTCCCCATGAGCTGGGTGGCACTCTGGCCACCCCATGAAGTTTAATTCAAAGCAGCACAGGCTGAGGAGAGCGAAAAGCAGCCAAAAGATGAACTCCTCTGAGGGCTACAACTGCTCTGCAACTACTTCCAGAAGAAAGAGAACCAAGTTAAGCTAAAAGACAATATTAAGACCAGGAGACACAGACACCAAGTTGACCAAGAATAAAGTAGGGCTGGAAATTACAACATCATTTCTAAAATCTCAGCATAAAACCCTGGAGCAGTCTCCAGTGGAAAAGCAAAATCTGCAACTCCAGAGTTAATCCAAGAAGCACCATGTGCTGCAGTGCTGTAACAGCAGGAGTCAGGGCTCCATGGTCCAGAAGGTCCCTCCAGTCCCATGTTTTCAGATGGCTCCAGGTCACATCATGTTCATGTTGCTGTGAACAGCAATCAGCTGCCCAGTTCCCTGCAAAGGGCTGCTCCTGATGTACAACTCAGTCTGTTTCTCCTTATTTCTATTTACTCAGTAAGGCAGAATGGCAGGACACTGCTGACCTAAGGGTTGCTGCAGACCTTCCCTCTGCCCCAAGCACACACACCAATTCTCCATGGCACCCACAGGGGTGCTCCTGCAAAGCCAGTTTGTTCTGGGAACTCAGATCAGCTCCCAGTCCTAACCAGTGGCCGTTTACTGGAAGAACCAGCCCCATACAATACATTCCTGTACTGGAGAGGAAACAAGGCAGGACATGTAGAGCTGAAGGTGAGACCACAGCAGCCTTCACATCTGGTGTGATTTAAGGATGTACAACTCCACCCTCATTCCTCCATGACCAGCCCAAACTTCCCAAAGTCACCAGCACTGTTTCCCTGGCCTCACCAGAAGCCACTGTAATGTGTAGATAACAAAGTTTACTACCCTCTTTCAGGTGCCTGAGAAAGGTGTTACATGAGCAGATGCCCAACAAGCTCACACATCAGGATGAACTGCAAGACTAGCTGCTGTCACACCTCTGACTGTGAGTAATTTTTCTTTAAGTGCTGCAAACACTCTGAATCAGAGTTCAGGATGGGCAGGTCTCAGCATCGTGTTAGATCCGGTGCTCTGCCTGAGTTTCCCTGAATTCTGATTTACACTTTTCCACTCTGCCCAGCAGCCCAAGTCTTGGCACATCCACCACTGACCTTTCATGGAGGCTGGAAACTGTGTGAGCTCATCCATGCCCAGAGCTGGTGCTTTCCCTCCCACTCAGGGTTTGCTCTCTCTCATGATGACAGGGTACCTCCACACTGAAACATGGGGATTTCTTCTATTTGAGGGTTCCTCAGGGAAAAGCCTCCAGTCCCAGTAAGTAATCATGCTGCTCCTGTCCTTGCATATCCTATAGCTCTTCTGCTCCTGGCCCTGCTGGCTCCAGCCAGGGGGAGGCAGAGGATGGGAAGATCCTCTTGCTCTCTAGACTCTGCCTAAGGTGCTTTGTGAAGTGCAATGAATGGAAGCACTGTGGCATTTGGCTGTTGCTCCTACACCTCATGCTTAGCAACTTCTCCTTAAACAGCTCTTCCTAAGTGCCCATCCTTTTACATTCATACAACTTTTGCTTTTCTTGCCAGAACCATAATTATGCAAAGGATTAACTTTGGAAAGACCTCAAACAACACAACAGCTATTTGCTGACTAGAGGGGGAAGAAAGCAAGACAAGAGAGGAGATCAGCACTTGTCAACCACCTAAGAGGGTGCAGACAGCTTTGATCCTCTCCACGATTGACATTCCTGGAGCAGGAGCTCCCCCAGAACCCCCAGGCAGCTTGTGGGGCAGCCATCACCCCAGGCCTGATGCCATGGCCCAGCACTGTGGGGGAACTACTGGGCTTGTAGTTTCTGCTTCTACTGCTTCTACTTCAGAGCAGTATTGCAACAAGACAACCTGCACTGTGGCATGAACTGTCTTGCTGGGGTGAGCTGCTTCAATGCCATGCCAAGGAAAACAAAACCACCTCTGCCTTGGATTGCTGCATGAGCATCACCCCTGAACAGGCCATGTTGTCACCGAGGCCTGGATGCCCTGGCTGCTGCCAGCAGATCCATGGCTGGCATGGAAACTACTCTGCTTTAATTAATTTCTAATTACAGTTTACCTGCTGCATGTTATCACTCTCCCTTCTCATGCCGTTTTTCACCTGAATTCCTAGCTGTATGAAGTCACCATAATCAGTTTACAGGAAGTGGGAAGGACTGGGGGACGAGGGAAGACAAGGAGACAGCACGGATGAGCGGAAACCTACAGCGGAGATGGAAACCAAACTGACAGGCAGAAAATGCAACTGGAATCCTACACAAGAGCCCTGTGGGCATGTGCACGACACTGGGTGTGATGTAATGAACCCTGTGAGAGGGCTCTGGAACAGGCGCCTGCCGTCGGAGATAGCAATAAAATCTGGGTTAAAACAAGGAGCACCTGGGTCCCTACAGTGCCGCCCCCGCCCCAGCTCCTACCTGGTAGATACCTGTCGTGGTCGTACTCGTGAGAGCGCTGCATGTGGCTGTTCTGAGTGAAAGGCTGGTTCCCAAAGAGGTTGTCACTGCGCAGATTGTGGCACAGCTTCTCCAGGAAGCGGAGGACGTAGGTGATACTGTTTACTGCTGGCAGGTTCAGAGTGTGCTGTTCCCGATCAAACACAGCTGGAGACAGAAACAAACAGAGCCCAACACGTGAACCCCCCGCGAAGGCGGGAGGCTACGCCCAGGGCCGCACAGCCGGCTCCTGGATCTCAGCATCGCTGGGCTGTCGAGAGCCAACAAAGCCACTGCCTTCCACTGCCGGGGCAGGCCAGGACCAGCCCGCTGCACCCAGCACGGGGCCGGGGCGGCAGCGCCAGGGGAGCCGCGGCCGAGGGAACGGAAAGGATTCCAGGAGGGGCCTGCGCTCGCAGATCCGGCCATGCACGGGCTTAAAGAGAATTAAAACCTGGGGTGTTTCTTGTCTTTCCGTGAGGAGTTGTGGAATCCCCCCTGTTGTGGCTCTTCCCAGGGCTGGGGCAGTGCGAGGGGCCGGTCGGTGGGGCAGGATTGCTGCCCAGGCTGATGCCAGGACTGAGCACTGCCTGCTCCAGCAGCTGTGCCCGCAGGCCATGGGAACTGCTCCGCTCTGAGTCAGCTGGAGCTGAGTCAGCTGCCAGCTGTTGCTTCACTGACACAGATGTGTGGCAAGAAAGAGAAGACAGAACTCTTCTGTCTGCCCCTGGCCTGTGGCTGCAGCGAGCTTCAGGACAGACATCTTCCAATGAGAGAATTCTTGCAACAACCTCTCTGGAGGCAACGTGCTGCGGGCCCATTCTCACCTGAGATGACCTCTCCCCCGTGGCCTTGTTTTAAGAAGGAGAAGACTGTTTTCTGATGATAAGCGCAATCAATGCAGGCCTGCACTGCTTGCTGCAGGACAACAGAAGCTCGAGCTGGTCCAAAATGGTCTGGCAGTTGCTGAACTTTCTTCTTGTCTAGGTGGGGCCCAGTGCTGCCATTCTTGTTCAAGTAAATGCAAACTGCCAAGATGAGAAATGTGTTTGCTGTTACAAACTCAAGAAAGCAAGAAACAGATGCCTAAAATCCAACCTGAGAGATGCTGAGATTTTAAGACTGTCCAATCACTCACAAAGTGGAATCCACCATGACTGCCTGACTGCATCCTCACAGTGGATCCGCTTCTAGAGGGGAATCACCTCCAAAATCTTCCTGCCTCATGCTCACCTTCCAAACTGCTTCTGTTTCTCCCATGCTCTCCCCTGCAGTCAGGCTGTAAAGTAGTTTCCATGCCAGCCAGGTAAGGTGGCTGTGATGTTCAGAGGGGAAGAAGGAATGCAGCCCCCACTTTCTAGGGGTTCCCACAGCATTTCCTTTTTAGGGAAACTGGCTTCTTTAGGTTCCTCTGAAAGCTGGCCAATTACATTCTGGGGAAACAGAGGGCTCAGCCCATATCCAGTGCTTGACTCAACATGTCAACAGCAGCTTTGCATTAGACTTTCCTGGCCAGATTCATCCTCAGCTGTAGCAGTGCATACACTCTTCACTGCTGCTCCTCTTCCTTCCCTATTCCCTCCTGTCCCTGTGTGCCTTGATATCCTGGCTGGAGCTGGGCAGATCACAGTCCTTCAGCACCTCCTCTGCCCCTTGTGCAGTTCCAGCAGCTGTGCCTTGCACGGTGTGGGAGAGCTCACACTCGGGGCTCACAAGGGGTGCTGCACACCTGACTGCCCCCGGGCACAACGGACCACAAATGTATCTGGAGAGCTGTGGAGTCACCAGCATGCAGGGGAAAGGGGTCCTTGCACTCAACAGGTGGGCTTGCAATCTTCCTACTTCATTACTTCCAATAGAAAGATAAATGAACAGCTGCTCTGGACTCACGTGCCTCTCTCAGACCAGCCTTTCTGGGGTGGTAAGGATTGCTGGTTTACAGGCTTAACAAGAAATGGGGCTCTCTCAGGATGTTGCTGCCTGCCTGCTGCAGTTCTTAACTGTGTAATCCTGTCAAGAATGTGGTCCAAGACCCTCCTTACCTGTGGGAGCCTGCATGGCAGAGCTGGGGATTGTAGCAGCGTCCTGGGGCACAGTGCTTGTGTCTGGCTCTGGGGTACTGGTTGTTGGAGAGGTGGGTGCTGGGTTCAGCAATGTCCTAGGTTTCCTCTGCAGAAAAAGAGGAGATATTTCTCCTTTTACCCCTGCTCTCCTTTACCACCCATGATCTCTACACTCTCTCCTCTGCATCCAACAGACAAGGCACTGTGGAACATGACACATTTCTGATGGTGATGACGGGGTGTCTCAAGAACCTAGTAATCAATACGTGTGTATTTTACAAACCACAACCCTGAAAAATAACAAGCCTGGGATCTGCCACCTCTGTTTGACTCAGACTAGCCACACACAAAGGATGGGAGAGCTTATTCTACCCTTTGGATATCCTGCCATGCTCCCAGCATCTGCCATGCTACTCCACAGCCAATGCACTTCCAAAGACACGGATTCTTGATGGAAATGATCTTTAGGACACAGACATTCTCTACAGCTCTGGGGCTGGGCTCTGAGGATACTCCCGGCCCACATACCCCTCTGGTCTCCTACTTGCTGCAGTCACACAGCCAGAGGCTGAGACAAACGTGCACAAACACACGCATGCACCAACCCATGGCAGGACCTGCAGCACCTGCTGTTCACCCGCCTGCATCAGCATCAGCTTTTACCTTACTGCCAGGCTTGGGGCCTCTCTTTCTGGGGAATTTCAAAGGCTCCACTGACTTGGAGGGTGTAGGCATGGGGTGGTGGATTAGCGCTTTGGTCGTTCGACCACGCTTCTTCCCTGTTTTGCGACGCCTTTGCCCTTGTTGATGCCCCAAAACAGTCTTTGTGCTACTGTGCATGCTAGGTTTCTCCGAGTTTACTTCGGAGGCAGGTAAAGGGCTCTTTGGAATCACAACTGAAATAAAAAGAGAAAAAGTAAATGTAATTAAATCAGGTGAGAATCAAAACAAGAGCAGCCTCCATCTTTATACAGTGTCACATGGAAAAACCTGGAGCACTCCCAGACCCCTGGGCAGGGGACTGCTCTCCATGTCAGAGTGAAAACCGAACACACGGATCCCCGGCTCAGAACTCGAGCTGGGGGACACTGGGGTTTAACCTGGATGGGCTGAACTCCAGAAGGATCATGCTTGCAGCTATACCTTCCTTCCTGAAAATAACTAGCCCCTACAGCTCTTCCTTCTGCGAGTGGTGACCTGCCAACGGCCACGGAAAAGGCTCTGAGAGCATTCCTAGGGAGGGATCAGCCAAGGCCTGTCTGACAGTCACAGAGCCAGTGCTGCAAACACTGGAAATCCCCTCTCAAGGCTGATGTCAAATCTGTTCTGTCCCTAAATTTCCAGCAAACTGCAGTGGAAGGGACCACCTCCATCCTCACTGTCTGCAAGGATTACTGCTCCTGGCCCTGAGCAACAGCTCATCTCAGCTGGACCAGCTGCCCTGCTCCTTCCACATACTACCAGAGGCAGGCCTGTGCCTTCTTATCTTCTCACTCTTTCCATCACAAAACCAGGTTTCTGCAGGGCAGGGTATACTTGCCCACAAATGCCCTAATTTTGGTCAGTCATCTTTCCCAAGCCTGCTAAAGGCCAGAGATATGCTGGCCCAGCCTAGCAGACCACTATTTCCTTCTGTTTTAAATTTCTGCTAAAAAGAAACAAACCAAAATCCTGCTGCATTTTGAAAACTGCAGAGTGATCTTTAGGATGTCTTGTTTCTCACATCTGGAAACCTCAATGTGTATTCAACATAAGGGCAAGGAATTAGGAAAAACCACAAGCAAACACTTTTGAAATCAGGGGCTTTGTAGTTAAGGATGAAAGCCTTAACCAGGGAAACAGAAACAATAAAAGTTTGATACCAGGATGGCACAACTGTGGGCATATACGGAGATTTTTAAGGTTTCTCTAATGAGGATTTTAGGAGCAGTTACTGTAAGCAAGGATTTATTCCCCTGGCACAATGAAGTTGTGGCTGCCCCTGGGTCCCTGGAAGTGTCCAAGGCCAGGCTGGACAGGGCTTGGAGCAACCTGGGACAGTGGGAGATGTCCCTGCCCATGGCAGGGAGCTGGAATGAGATGAGCTTTAAGGTCCCTTTGAACCCAAATCACGCAGTGCATTCAGGATCCAGCCCCATTCTGCTTGTCATGTGGGCATGTTTAGTTTTTTTTCCTTGCTTTCGTGCATTAGCATTCTGTATCAGAAGCTGGGGAGAAGCACACAGTCATCAGGATCTATCTGACTTCCTGAATAAAGACTTTTTTGTGTCAGGCAGACACAGGGAATGTGGCAGAAACAGGGTTTTACTACTCTTTGTCTGAGCTGTTAGTGTAAAAAGCAAGACTATTTTGCTGTTAAGAAAATGAATGTGATAGCTCAGGCACTTCTTACAGCTGATGGTACTCCAGAAGTGTCACCTGCTCCAGGTGACATCTGACACTGAGCTGCAGGGAGGAATGGCACAGGTAAGGCATGTACTGATCATGGAATCGTGGGGCCTCTGGCTTCAGGTGTCAATGACTGATTTCAGCAGAGAAATGTTTGTATCAAACCATTTATTAGAATCCCACAAGTTGTCAGAACAAGGATAAACACAGGTCAAATGGAACAGGGTGCCCAGAGCAGCTGTGGCTGTCCCTGGATCCCTGGCAGTGCCCAAGGCCAGGCTGGACATTGGGGCTTGGAGCAGCCTGGGACACTGGGAGGTGTCCCTGCCCATGGCAGGGGTGGAATGGGATGGGCTTTATGGTCCCTTCCAGCCTACACCAATCCATGATTCTAAAACTCTCCATACTTCAAAGAAACTGTTAAATATCAAAGGGATGTGGAAGCCAGGGCAGGGAGCATTTCATTTGAGATCTGCACAATTCTCAGTGTCTAAACCAAGCTGTGCCACAATGAGGTTTCTCTAATGTGGAGGAAAAATTGAGAATTCTACTGACAAGCTGTGAGGCAAACCCATGTTCTCAGTTCTACTAGTAACAAACCCAGAGAAATGGTGCATTTGGGAAGTTGGCATGCAGTAGGCAGAACAGCTGGACTGCACCCTTTGCTCCCAGGCTGGGACCACATCACTGGGAACTCAGTGCCAGGAAAAAGGAGACTGCTATCAGATGAAGTCCTGAGGTGCAAGCTTTCACTGTATAATATTATGTTAATAAGTGATTTCACCTTTTGGTGAAAAAAATGCAAGAAAAATCTGTTGCCCACTTCAGCTGTAAAGACAGTACACGTCATAGTAATTTGCCAGGCTTGAAGAATTGGTTTTGGGATTTGGGCAATAAAAACCCATAACTGGGTGCATGCAGATCACATGATGGGACACCTCATGTCATTCAGGCACACAGAGGAGTTCCCACTGTGCCTGTGCCCCTGGCAGCACATCCCTGGTTCCTGCTACAGCCATGGCTCCTGCAGGGATGGAGGAGCTGCCACAGCAAGGGAGGCTGTTCACTGAAACAGACAAAATTACATCTAAATGTGCAGCCAGCTGCGGCCAGAGAGACACAGACTGTGACCTAGATTGGTGCTGTGTGCCCAGCAGTGCTGCTGAGCACAGCCCTGAGCACAGCCCTGAGCACAGCCCTTGGACAGGCACTGATGTTTTCCCTTGGGCTGATTCCATCAGACTGATGCAATGCACAGACATTTTTCTGACCTGGAGTGATTTAATGAAATGAGGTCTTATCCTCCCACAATCCAGCAGACTTGCCTGGCTTTTTGTTGGATTTGAACCAGAATCTGAGCAAACACAAGTCTGTGCTAATACATTTCTCTTGCCCTCCCAGATGCACTGAGCTGTATGAGGAGGCAACACCAAGAGCTCCAGAGCAGAGTCCTCCCACCAGCTGTACCTGCACATCAATGGTGCAGCCCCCAAAACACAGGGTTACAGCTGGCCACACTCTGCCTCATCCCCAAGGCACCACTTCCAGTGGCTGGATGATTCCTAAAGGAGCCTGCAGTTCCTTTTCAGGTGCCTGTTATTTTCCTGCAGGATTTCAGCCCCTGCTGTCACGTAGATGTGCTCCAGAAACATGGGATAGCTATGCAGGGATCAGTGCCCAGCACTCAGCTCTGCCTGCATCCACCTCAGCACCCACAGGGTCCCAGAGGTAGAAACAGCTGTGCCCAGCAAGCAGGATTATCTCACAGTTCCAACCACTGCCCAAGTCTCCTTTAACTGCTAAAAGCTTCAATTTACTGCATCTTATTCTTACTAACATTACATCTTAATTATTAAGAATCTAAAGCTATCAAAGAGTGTCCGAAGAACGACCACAAAGATTCTGAAGGGTCAGGAGGGGCCACCTGAGGAGCAGCTGAGGGCTCTTGGTGTGTCCAACTGGAGCAGAGCTCACTGAGGGCAGAGCTCAGGGATCTGCAGCTCCTCCTGAGGGGCAGCTCCAATCTCTGCTCCCTGGGACAGGGACAGCACCCAGGGCACGGCTGGAGCTGGGCCAGGGCAGGCTCAGGCTGGAGCTCAGGGAAAGGTTCTTCCCCCAGAGGGTGCTGGCACTGCCCAGGCTCCCCAGGGAATGGGCACGGCCCCGAGGCTGCCAGAGCTCCAGGAGCCTTTGGCCAGAGCTCCAGGGATGGACAGGGTGGGGTTGGTGGGGGGTCTGGGCAGGGACAGGAGCTGGAGTGGATGATCCCTGTGGGTCCTTTCCAACTCAGGATATTCTGTGATTCAGCTGGTGACAGTGCCAGCCCCACAGTGAGCAGCTGCCAGAGACATCCTCACCTTCTTCTTACTTGTACAAGCCACTAAGAGGAGCCACATTTTCAGAAAACCAAGTGAGGCCTCTCTTAACTTAAAAAATCAACAGTTTGCTGTTCCTGAGTAAAGCAGCATCTCTCTGTGCCACAGCTTTGTTGCTCACCTGAGCTCTGAGCAACCTAACCAACTCCCTTCCCAAAGCTGGCCTTCCTTTGGAGGAGTCGAGCCATGCAACCCTGAGATCTCTTCTGACCTGAATTATTCACTGATCTGAACTCATGGTTATTTCAGCTCATTAAGGGGACAGAAAACTAATAATTGGAAATTTTCTGCTGGCTGAACTGTCTTGTTTTGGGTCGCACAGGCATCCAGGACAATGGCAGACATGGAAGTGGAGGAGGCTGGTTCCTTGCTAGGCTGGCATGGGATCCACTTGGCACAATGAGAAAATCACCCTGAAGATGCAGCTCAAACACGGCTGAACTCAGAGCCAGAGAGAAGTTGGGCACCACTGATGATGTTATTCATCACTGAAGGATTAGTTTAAACAAGAGTTTTGAGCTTGCTTCAGAAACAAAGAGACTTGAGAGAGAATTCCTGATTTCAGGCTCTACTTCCTAGTGCCAAAATATCCCATCAGCTGGTACATGGCACCTGCAGCTGCCCACCACACTGTGACTGAAACTGTTGCTTACAGGAGACTCTGCACAGTTGCCATCCACACTCTGAGGGCTAGTCAATGCTAGGAAGCAGCATTTGTCACCCATCAGCTTATCTGAGACTGGTCACAGCTTGAAGAAGACAAAATTATATCCTTAAGAATTACAAAGTCAAAACATGTAGAAAAATATGGAACAGAAAAGTCTAAAGTTGCAGAAAGGTTTCCTGCCTTTCTCTCCTGTTTACAAGGTTCATTTACCAAGAGCTGCAGGAGCACAAATCCCAAAGTCCCATTTTCTGTGCCAAGAGCTCTGTACTCCCAGATGCAGTCGTAGTTCATGTGCTTCTGCCTGGAGATCTCTGTGTCCTGAAGTGCAGGGGGAGCTTTCCGAGCACACCACTCATGCCCACTCCAAAGCCCCTCTGACAGATGTCCTGCAGGCCACCCCTCCAGTGGTCCTTTGGTGCTCACTGTCCCTTGTCTCATCTTCAGCACTTCCTGGGCAGAAGCAGCACTCAGGTGAATTAAAGAGACCCATTTAAGATAAGCAAATTTGCCAGAGAGCAGAAATCTTGTTGAGATCTGGCTGAATCCTTCCCTGTGTGATGCATTTCAATCGTAGACATCCTGAAGGTTGGAGCTGGACAGGAACTGGAGCTCATTGCCTGTCCCAGAGTAAAATGTGAAAGCTTCAAAGCCCTGTGATTCTTCCCAAAGCAGAGACCATCATCACTGGCCACCATGAGCATGACTGGGACAGAAACACAGGCCCTAGGAAGGCTCCAGACTTGGATTGTCCTGAACTCTCAGCAGACATGGCAGACACAACACAGGACAAAGTGCTGGAGCACGGGTGGGAGACATAGGCTCCTTGCAAAGACAGGGATTAAGAACAAGACTCCAAATCCTGGCATTTAAAGGTGAGAAAACAATTATTCTGATAATTCAGTATTTTCTGCAGGGATTCATGCTCTCCAGCCTGAAACACCTGTTTGAGCTAAGGCTGAGACCAGAGGAGATACCCAACACAGCATGGGGATCCAAGTGCTGCAGGATTTGGCACATTCTACCTGTTCTCATGATGAGCTCTCTCTTCTCCCAAAGACACACTTTCTTTTTACACAAGTTTGTCTAGTTGCAGGTTTTGACCACTGAAATAAGGTTCTTTTATCCACTAATCCCCTGGCCAGTGGTTACACAGTAGCACACAAAGAAACTCAAACCCACAGTCCCCCAAACTCTCCATCCCACTCATCCTCACCATGGGGGTGCATTATAATGTCTTTTTTGGGCATGACATCCACAGGCATGTGAAAACCTGTAACTTCAAACTAAAGCAAAGCCTTGTGCATTTATTGAACCTGAGACAGGCTCTGCTCATTCATCATAAGTGTCCCATTTCTAAAAGGTTTAGAAATCTGCATGGTTTGGAGCAGCACTTTTCCTAACTGTTGGCACACACTCAGATGAGCTCTGTCACTGCAGATGCCACTGTATACCCCCCTGGCACGAGCTGTGCCATTTTTTATGGTTGTTTTATTTATCAAATAAAAGAACTGGGAAAAATAAAGTCTCAAGAGTCATAGTGATACCAGCGACTGCCGTTTGCTATTTGCAGAAGTGTCACATTTTCAGTCTCACAGCAGCATTCCCATGTACCCTAAACCACACTGGTACTTACACCCAGTGCTCTCTGGAGCAGCTCAGCAGGGATCCTCAAACCCTGGCAGGTGCTCCCAGCACCTTGTACCATGTCTCAGAGGTGTGGGGCAACACATGACAGCCCGAGCTTCAGTGACTTGCCTCAAGTGCCAGAGCAGCAACCCAACTGCAAAACAGCCAAGTGTCCCCCTCTGGCTGTAAGCACACATGGAGATGAGGAAAAGAGCTGGAGACTGCAGCCAGTGCTACTGGAGCTGAAGACAAAAACCCTACCTATGCTGGACCTACAGGGCCTGCTTACACCAATTAAACACCAGAACTCAGGACCCAAGAGACCTCTCCATCTCCAAGGCTGCCCTTGGCACATCTCGGTCTGCCCTATTCACCCAGACATTGGCTAAACCCAAGCAGATAATTCTACCCAAGCACAAGGTGCATCTGCTAAAACATTTTCCAGAACAAAACAGAGGCTTTACTCAATAACACAGCCCACAAGAGCAATCTGAGCCACTTGGGCAGTGTCAGTCCAGCTACTGCAACAGAAACCTGGAAGGGTCTGGACTGGCCAGAGACCACGTGGAAAGATGTGACACAGCCTCATCTGCCTCCAAGATCCTCACCAAAGGTTTCTACAACACCTCAAGAGCCTTGGGATAAGAAGAAAGGTTTCTAAAGGGATAAATCAAGGATTACAAGAGGTAGGGGCAAAGAATCATCCTTGCAGAGGAGAGAGATCTATGTGGGGAATACAGAGATGTGCACCAGGATCCACACTGCTCATCCATGAGCGACCTGATGAGGGGATGAGGGGTGAGAAAGTCTAATGATTCACCCTTCCAGCACAGGCAGGACTGTGGCAGCCCATGAGCAGAGTTTCAGGGAGAGAACACAGCAGGTGACCATCCCACCCATAAACAGAAAGCAGTGAATGTGGGGAAACCCACTCCTGCCTTCAGCTGCACAACGCCGGGCTCTGAGCTGCCTTGTGCTCCTTCAGGATGGAGAACTTGGGCTGCAGCACTCACTGCACAAGAACAGCAGCTCAATGCACAGCAGTGGCCAGACAGAAAGCTTCCACTCTGGAAAAATGAGAGACCAGAACACTGGATGTCACCAACTACTAAAAATCCTATATTTACTGGTTCAAATCAAGCAAAAAGTGCCCGGGCCTGCGGCCGATGCCTGGATTCTCATTTCCACAGAGCTCCAGACTTTCCACATTTCATCCAGGGTCTGCTCTGCCTTGCCCACTGCACACCAGGACCCCCCAGACTGCCCTTCACTGGTCCTATCAAAACTCATTGGTCACACTGAGCATTTTGAGAGTTCCTTCACACTACTTTGGCTCTTCTGCACACAACATCCAACATCTTTGAATTGCTTTAATCAGTTTCTGAGGCAGTAACTCTTATTGTTACTTAGGAGTTTTTGAGTTTTAGAGTATAAACATCCGTGTGCAGACATTCCTCAGTGAGGGGAAGTGCTCTGAGATGCAGCACAGCAAGTGTCAGGATGTGCCACACAACAGACATATCCCCCAAACTGCCCTGGGGTCAGCACCATCCCTGCTCTGCTGAGGGCAAAATAAACACACAGAAGTGACTGGCTTGTGATCAGAGACACAAAGTGACAGCCTGTACAGAGCAAGGATACCCAAATTGTTGTCCTCAGCAAAAACCATGTTCAGTTTTGTGCTGTGCACACAGATTTCCTTAGTCCCAAACCCAGGTCTTCATTTCTCTTCCACACAAGAAAGAAATTAACTGCTCTGTACCCACTGAGTGTAGCATTAGGAAACGAATGGGGAAACTGAGTCACACATCTTTCCTACAAAACCCTGCAAAGTCTGGCACTTGGATAGGGAAAATGGCCTCCTGTCCCATCACTGGAGCTGCCAAGCAAGTTATCCCTCAACAGCAGCTCAAAACCCCTCATGTCTCAGCACATTTGCTGTGGAACATCTGCACAACCAGCCACAAACCTCTCAGGCCAGCAATTACACGTCTGGAGCCTGGAAAAGCAGCAGCAAATTCCTGCTTCTTCAGCCCTTCTTTTCCCTACCATGGCCCATTCCAGCCCCCAGAAGGCAAAGCAAAGGAGCAGAAGGATCATGCTGGGAACACACCTGGCCACAGGCATGTACACCCTGGAGAAGAATGGCAGTTCTGGACAGCAGGGCTGTCTCTAGGGACTCAGTGTGCACATGTGGATTACACAGGCAGCCCTTGGCAGAGTTACAGCCCAGACTGCAGGGCTGTATATAACAGCAGGGCTGCTATTTATTCTGCAGAGTATCCTCATCACCCTCAGAGAAACACTCACCTGTAGGAGCCAGTGTGCAGCAACCTTTGCAGCCCAGTTACACAAAGCTGGTGGCCTTAGCTCACACACTTCTGTGCACTGTGTTTATTTCTCCAGTGCTCAGATACTTAACTCTGGGTCCAGTTCTCAAGGTCAGCCAGATGTTCCTTGGCACAGGGGCTGCCAGCTCCTCCAGCCTGTCTGGAGCAGGGCTCCTCCTCCCACACAGCTCCCAGGTCAGACAACAAGGAGCTGCAGTGAGCCTCCTGCAGCATATGGTTCAAATGCAGAGGGCAAGGAAATGCCAGGTTTGTCTACAATCACCCTCCTCTCATCCCAAATCAGCAGTTTTTCTCCCGTTCCCATCCCACCACTTCTTATTCCAAATAAACTGGCTGAAACACAACCTAGGTTCTTGCTTGCTGTGATTGCCCTATCACAGCCTCATCTTCTGCACTTCACTGCAAAAAGAAAGCTGTTGAAACAGTGTGTTGTTTTAATCAGCTATGAAGCAGCTCTGGAATTAAAACAGAGATTCTGAACTACAGAGAGGAGATGAGAACTGAGCTGGGCAGCTCCAGCCTGAGAACCACACTAGCAGAGTTGAAACTCAAGCTTCTGACTGAAGGGATGCACCAGTGGGTGAAAGGAGAGATAGAGGGGCAATCAGGAAACTCCAAGAGAAATGGCAATGCCCAAGTCAAAAGAAAATCAAGTAGAAATCTGAACTTTAAGCTTGATTTGATTACTTCAAAGCCAGGCTTTGTCTCCTGCATGGCAGTGCCCACGGGCACGTAGTGAGTACCCAGCAGTAACAGAAGAGCCCACCAGTGACCCCTGGAGCTGTTTGGCAGAGGGAACATCAGCAGAACTGGCACCTTTGGTCCTGACAGTGACAACATAAATCAACTGATTTCACACCTCAGGAAAGCCATCATTGCAGCTCTTCCAGGCTTAGAGCTTCAAGAGAGGCCACAGCAGAGCCTGTCCCTGCAGGACACTGCCAAGAGCACCAGTGGTGGCTGACATGTCTGGACCTCAAGAAGACCCCAGAGCCAAGTCTTAGTGAGCCAACCAACCAGCCCACAGCCTGCCAAACCTTCAGCTTGGGCACCATACCCAAGCCCACCTGAGCCACACCTGCAGCAAGACAGAGCTTTGGTTTCTTCACAGAACTGCAGCCCCCAGGAAGTTTGCATGGCTCTGCTGCTATTTATACCCAGCTGTCTCAAGGACACTCATCAGTGAAAGCATGTGCCATGAGAGACCACTACAGCCACACTGACTGCTCACATCTCCTGGCCCTGGGAGGTAACTGCCAGGGGGCTTCCAAAACCCCACACTGAGAATGGTTCTGTACTCCTGCCCTAGTCAGGTTATTCAGGGCATGTCCTGGGGTTTCTGCTTGTTCTGATCTTCTCTGAAGCTCTTTTTTTAGCTTTGGCTTCCGGGTTAAATATTATCAGAACTCCTTTAACTTATCAGTGCTCAAGGAATGAGGAGAGTGCTAGGTGGGTGTGGCTTGTTCCAACTTCTATTATTTTTTAAAGTTCAGCAGTTATAAAAATACCAAAGATCAAAGAGAAGAACAATGACAAGGTGCAAAAGGTCTGATCTCTGTAACAAGTGGGGCTGTGTGTTCAGGATGAAGCTCTTGGATTCCATAAAAATGCACACTCTGGCAATTTAGGCCTGTTCCCCAAAGCCAGGGCCAGAGCTGGGCTCAAAAGCATTTACTTCCCCTCTCCAAAAAATGAGGAGGAAACAGAAAAATGAAGAAACTCCCCAGCAGGTCACAAAGAGATGATGTAATGTTCTTGCTTCCACAGAGTCACTGTCAAAAATCCCACCAAAATGGGGCTGTTTCTCCCATATACACCTGCCTTGCTCTGATCACACCCTGCCCATTGACCATCACAAGCATGTAACTGCCCCTGGATCCCTGGAAATGTCCAAGGCCAGGCTGGATGGTGTTGTTTTGACATTTTGTGGGTTTCTTGGGTGTAAATTTGTTGAGGGTTTTTTTTCCAAGAAGTATTAATATTATTTATTTAGATGATTCCATTGTTTAGAAAGCTTGGGCTATTATGCCCCGGTACAGAGGTTAGATAGTTACTTCCTCATGCTCAGTACAAAAATACTAGAAATGCTTACAATTCAGTGATAACAGTTCTCTACCTCATTGGTTGAGAAATAGAAAAACCTCCCACCTCCCATATTGGGAGACAGGGCAGAAAAACACCTGTGTTCTTGAAAAACACAGCTCAGAGACATGTTTATAGAATTCTGTGCTGACAAAGTGAACTTTCCCCTATGAAGAAAAACCTCAGCAAACTTACACCCAAAAACTCCACAAAATGTCAAAACAACAGGACGGGGCTTGGAGCAGCCTGGGATGGTGGAAGGTGTCCCTGCCTGGGGCAGGGGGTGGAACCAGCTGGGCTTTAAGGTCCCTTCCAGCTTTAAGGGATTGGGGATTCCCCATGTGCAGCCTTTACAGACCTGTGTGAGAGGAGACTGGTGGATCATTCTGGCTCCTCCAGAGCCCAGACCCACATCAGAAGCATGACCCCTACAAGGGACCAAGCTCCTGTCACCAAGGCTGGAATATGGTGACAAGCAGAAACAAGGTGTGGAGTGTGAAATCCTTGAAGTGAAGATTTGTAAAACTGAGTGTTTAAACCCTTTCATCCTGATGGGAAATTCTGCTCTCCCTGTGGCTGTCCTACACAAACTGTCACCCTGGAAATACTTTAAGCTGGCTTCACACTTCTTCCAAACCTCATGGCAGAGGATGGCTGGGCAGAGCCACCAGCCCTGCCTGCAATCAGCAGCTCAGGACATCCTGAGTCAGGCACTTCTACACCCCCATAAATAACAGCCTTGGAATACTCTTCTTCCTTGAGGTTGTCCAATTCCACTTCAGCCTGCACAGGCACAGCCCTGCACCATGTCCCAGTGAACAGGAGTGTTGTTACTGGTCAGAAATCCTGAAGAAACCAAGTGATGACCCCAGTGCTGACCCCAGGTTCCAACAGCAGGGTCCTGCTGAAACCTCCTACCAAGACTCAATAACACCCTGAGATACTGAAACGCTGTTTTGGGCCAGGAAGCACAGTTGAAGAGGAAGGAAACATCCTAAACAAAATCCAGATTCTCTGGAATATGAAATATTTCAAAATAAAACATGAGGAAAAGTCAAGTTGAGAGGAAGGTCTAGACACAGAGTAAGGACAGGCTAGAAACCAGAGAAAACTGCTTTTCCCAGGTCAGTTCCTCTTCTCAGAGGCTCCTGCCAGCTTCAAGATGTCACTCAGTAACCTCAGGTCTCTGATATGCCATGGCTCCCACTGAGCCACATTTTGGTGTTTGCTGAGCCACAGGCACTGTCAGCATCCCACAGCCTCCTGCAGTGCTGGGCTCCCTTATCCAAGCCCCCAAACTCCACGTGTATTCCAGGACACACATCCAAGCAGGGTCACTGCCATGAGCCTTGGCTCTGTGATCCAAATAGCTCAAGAGATTTTTCTTGGGATCTTCCAACAGCAGTCTCAGAGGCAGCACAATCCAGGTTCCAGGGCTGCTTGTGTGTTACACTCATGGATAAAAACCTGAACTCCTCTGTGTAGCCTCCTTCCTCCTGCTGTTGGTGCATAAGCTCTACCTGTGTGGTCCCCAAACCAGCCATGCCAGTGCAAAGCAATGTCACCCAGCTTAATGTGTGAGCTCCAAATCCCAGCTCAGTCCTGAAGAGACAGTAATTAATATTTTCCCATCTCCTCCAAGCAGGAATGCACAGGAGCTCACCTGGGCTGTTACCTGTTACCCTGCCAACTAGTCCTGATGAGGCTCCTCTTCCCACCACTATGTTCTCACCATGAAGAAGGAAGAGAAACCAGGCAATATCCAAAATAAAATAATAAAATACACATTACCTTTGCCCCTGGGCAGGAAACCTAGCAGCTGATCATCATCTTCCTTTGAGGAGACAAAGCAGTTAAACAACAAATCACATGTCAGCAATGGTGGTGAGAAATGAAGAACTTCATGAACTTTCTGTCCAGGGTCAGCATCTTGTAACCCCCTGGAGTCACTGCAGCAGCCACTGCAGGCAGCTCTGATCCCAGGGAAATGCAGAGCTGTGAGCCCAGGGTGCATGGAGCTCCCCTTCAGCCTATCCCCACGGTAACTCTCTAAAACTATTCACATTTGCTTGTTCTGCAAGCAGAGGAAGCAGCAGCTGAGCCCAGGCAGAGGGAGCAGGGTGTGAGAGCCCACACAGACCTGGGCAGGCACTGACCAGTGTCCCCAGTGCCCTTGCCCAGCTCCCACCAGCCCTGGCACAGTGGCAGAGGACGAGCTCTGTGGTAGCTCTGCCCTGCCTGGCTGGGCTTGGGGCTCTCTGCCAGCTGGGCTGCTGCCAAGGCAGCAATTCCAGTCCTCCAAATTCCAGAGCTGGAGCAGCTTCCAGCTCTGCCAGCCCAACCTTAACCCTTTCACTGCTGTCCCACTCCCACAGCACGGAGTCAGCCCTCTCTCTGTCACAGAGCATCCAGAAGGGTGGAATAGGGAATAGGAAACCCCTCAGGAACCCCACAGCAATTTGGCATCAACCAGGGCACAACCCAAATGGAGGAACAGCACAGGCACCTTCTGAGATAGACACTGAGGGCTTTACCTGTGTCCCTGGGCAGGTGTGTCCCTGCTTCCTTGTGTTCAAGGTGACAGTATTTCCCTGCCCTCCAGCAGTAACACATGATGCATGGGAGCAGGCTTAAGGGACACTTACAGAGAAACAGGTGTCTGTATGTGTGTGTGTGTGGGCAAGGTCCTTTCACAGGTATGGATTAAATCCAGATTTCTCAGGATGGAGAAGATGAGCTGCTTTTCCAGAGGCCAGGTCACTGCCACAGCACCTCCCAGCAGCAGCACTGTTGGGACTGTGAGCTACTGGCCCTCAGCTGTAAGAGGGTCCTGTAAAGGTCTCACACTTTTTTAACCAAATCCCAGCTAAAGTTCTTGATACTGTGGTACAAACCCTATAAAAATGCCTGCATTTCTCCAAAACTTAAAGCTGGTGTTTAAGTAAGAGCCCTTTCTTGTGCAAAGACACATTCTGTGGAAATTCTCAGATGCCTGAACCCACAATCACACACCCAGGCTGAAAGCCCCATCCTGCCTGCCCAGGCCCTTTTGCCAGCCCATGTGCCTTTACCTGGCAGAGACAGACCCTTCAGTCATCACCTCCTCAGGTGAAGAGCTCAGAGCATGAAGCCTCCATGCAGAGGTACCTGAGAAGACTCTGCTTTAGTTGCTTCTCCCCCAGGGGCTCAAAGCTCTTCATCCCACAAACCACTTCAGAAAGGAAAATAACTTCCCATGAATCCTCTTCCAATGTGTGCTTCCCTGACTACAAAGAACTGAACTTTCCTCTAGTCTGTGATCAGCTGTGAACTCCCAAATTTCCCATGAATTACAGAGGCAGACACATCTCTTCTCTACAAAACTATGCCTTGGCTGAGGGGGATTTCCCTCATCCCACCTCCCCCCTGAGGACAGGTGGCCCTGGAAACTACAATCATTAACCAACCTCTTACCTGTTCTTTTTTCTCATCGATTTTTATCAGAGTTATTTCCCTCTTGTTTCCCTGAAGCTCAGCAGCAGCATCTCCATTTCTGTGTGCATCTCCCTCTCTCTTTCTCCCCAGCCATGATTTAAGGTAACTAAACAACCATCCTTATTCTTTAGGTCAATCCTAAATATTGATTTTCTGCAGTGCTTATAATGGGGAGGGACTCTCCAAAGCAGCTTCCCAAAATCCACTCTCCACTTATGGCAGTGACCTGTCCTAAGAGCCCACAGGCATCCCAAAGAGCAGGATGGTTAGAAAAAGTAAAATGCATGCAAAAATTTTTTCAAAGCAATGGGTTTGGCTGGGCTGGAGTTCACTTTCTACAGTTACTGTGCTGGGATTTGTGCCCAAGGCAGGGCTGACAGCACCACACGGTTCAGCTGGGCTGGGCCTGCACAGAGCCCAGCTCTGCTCTGTTCCCATGGCCAACATTGGGCTGGGGGGCACAGGGAGCTGGGAGGGGGCACAGCTGAGACCCCACTGCCCCAGGGATGTCCCAGACTGTACAGCTCCATGCTCAGCATGTGGAGCTGGGGAAGGAGGGAGAAGGGGGGATGGAGTGATGGTGTTATCCCAGTCCCTGTCCCCTGGGATGGACCTGGCTCTCCTGGGGATGCTGAGCACCTGCCTGTGCTGGGGAGCCGTGGCTGTCTGGCTTGGCTGTGCACCTGCAGCTTTTGCTTTACCTGTCAAACTCTCTGTACCTCAATCAGTTTTTCTGCCCTTTTACCCTTATGATTCTCTCTCCCATCCCATTGTGCAGGTGAGTGGCTGGGGGGGCTCAGCTGCCCCCTGGGACAACCCACCACACCTGACATGCACATTTTCCTCCTTCAGCCTCTGCTTTCCTCCCAAATTACACTTCTACCAACCACTGCTGCAGTGCACACATTCATGCACTCCTTATGTGCATCACAACACCTAAACCTTGAAGTTCTTGGCTTGAGGAACATCAGCCACCTCCTGCACTGTACCTGCTGTGCTGCCAGCTGGATCACTATCTAACTCCAACTGGAAAGCACACACACCTGGCAGGTGTGGGTAACTCCTTCCCACCCAACACACCTTCAGGGTCTTCTGTTGACAAAACCCCATGTTGTTAGCAATGTGCACACAGTGTATTCTGGCCTTGCTTTTGTGTGCTGCAATATCTAAAGATGGGGAGACAGCATTCTTCTCTGCTTTGCCCTCATTCTGAAATTCTGACTGCATCATGCAACAGAAAGTTGCAGGAAGTTTGGGTTTGATGCCCCCTGAAATCTTAATTCAGGTGGTTTATGTCTGTGTGCTGTGACAGATAAATATTTCTCAGTCAGTGCTTGACTCAGTAAGAGCAATCATGCAAGCAGCACTTCCAGGAACAGTTAAACCCCCCTAATTTCTGAAACTGAAGTGACCCTACAAGTCCTGAGCAAGGGAAGTGCAGCAGCTGTCACTGAGCCAGCCTACCCATTGTTGACTTCTGAGAGATGATTCAGGGAGGTACCTGGAGAAAACATTTGAGAAAGAACCGTAGAGGCTGCTTTGATTGTGGTTGTCCTGTGCTGGGCCAGGAGTTGGACTTGATGATCCTTGTGGATCCCTTCCAGCTCAGGATGTTCTCTGACTCTATATCCTCTGAGCAGAGCTCCTGGCTCCCAGCCAGCACTCAGTTGAGCAGAAAATCCATTCACCTTATATTCCTAAAAACCCAGGTATGTATTCAAGGGTAAAAAAAGCACATGTATAAGAGGCATGAAAAGACATGTAAGGTGCTGTACACCACATATGAGGAGTGGAGTAGGGATTGCTGGCCAATGGCCAACCCTGGGAGCACTGGTGTGGGTGGGACACTGAGGGAAGTCTGCTGCCCATGCACAGAACTCCCCCTCCTTTGGGACAGCCACTGGGACCTGTCCCCTCCAGCAGCTGCCAGGCTGAGGTGGAGAAGCTGTGGGTGCACAGGATGAACTCTTCCACATTCTACCTTGCTCTGTAGCCCAGCAGAGCCAACATCAATCCCCAGCCCGTGACTGACATGGAGAGAGGACCAGGACCCAGCACAGGCACTCCAGGAGCTACATTTCCCCCATGTGGTGTGTTGGTTTGGATCCCCCAGCTCCAAGGTGTGCAGCATCCAGACAGGAGCACCAGGAGATGCCCAGGAGCCCACAGCCATCTGGCCACTGGCTACAGAGGTCTGCCAGCACGCTGCTGCACAGCCAGCAGGCAGCAATGGAATTACCAAGCAGGCATGCAGGCTGCTTCTCCTTGCTGTTTCATCTCCCTTTCCTTCTTTAACACACACACACGTGCCCTAATGAAAGGTCTCTGGAGTGGCTGGCTGGGCCCCAGCTCCACCAGCTCCCTGCCCAGCCACTCCAGCTAAGCAAACACTCTGGGAGTGGGAGGCCCTGGAGATGGAGAAGAACTGAGCCTGGGAGAAGCCCTGCACTCCTCCACCTCTGCTGGCAGCCAGCAGCAGAGACAGATTAGAGCTGAATGGAGTTACCAGCATTAAATAAACATGCCTGCCCTCTTTGAAGTTCTGCTTCCCTTGAACATGAGCTCATTCCACAAGGCCTCTTTTTGCTTAGCCCCAGGAAGCCATGGGGTTACTCATTCTCCATGGAGTTAACTCTTCACAGGATTCATCAACTTCCATAGAGTTAACTCTTCACAGGCTTCCTCAGCTTCCACGAGGGCCTCACACAGTCAGCCCAGTATGAGCACAGAGCAGTATTACCACAGCACCACTTGACTGCCTGCATGTGTCTCCAGGTTTCTTTAAGAGGAATTCCCACCAGGAAAGGGAAACTGCTCGACTCCACCACATGGTCCTGCAGGCTCCAGGCTGGCACATGGAGAAGGTTTATTGCAGCTCAAGGAAAGGGCAATTCCTCTGTGGTGATGCATCCTCCAGCCCTGCCAAGAGCAGCACTCTCAGGTCTGGGAGGACCATGCTCAACCCTCCACCACAGGGAAGGCTGAGGAGTGAGGAAACACAGGAGGAATTTCATTAGGGAAAGCTCCCAGTACTCTGCTCTTTTGGTTTAATCCCACAAAGTCAAAGTCAGAAATTCTTGGGTAGGAAAGGGAACAGACAGTCACAGAGGGAGAAGTAAAAGCACAAAGACAAGGCTGATCTCAACTCCCTGGCATTTTTGCATGGCTCATGCAACCCCTGCCAACCCCTGCTCTTGTCCCAAGAGTTGAAAAAAAAGGACAAAGAGAGCAGAAATCTGCCTGAGGGTGAGGGCTGCCTCTGCATGTGAGTGGGGAGATGTGACTTTTTGGGGGTCACTATTTTTGTACATGAGCAGGAAGTGCAGAGTCACTGCACATGGAGCTGATGGGAAAGGAAGAAGCCAACACAGCCACCTGCCAAGGGAGAAGCACAAACTTCCCAGGATGGCACAATGGGGTATTGTTTCTGGGTAATTGACTGGGCTCTGCTTACTCACAGCTTCAGCCCCTGGCAAGAGGAGGCTGGAGAGGAACAGAGCTGCCTGTGCTGGGGCTGCAGGTCAGACTGAAGTTCCCACTTCTCCTGAGAAGGCAGCTTCCACTGTGCTCCTGAAACCTTCCACCCCCAGGTTACTGCCAGAAAAGCTCCCACCAAACACAAACATGTCTTGAGCCACTCGTGCAGTACCTGAGAGGCACCCTGGAGATGCCTGGTGAGAGCCTCTGACTCCAGGGCACCACTGGAGGAGTCAGCCACTGGCTGAGAGGGCCCCAGTGCTCTGCAGAGCCTGCAGGGCAGCAGCAGGTGGGACACAAACAACCAGCAACAAGAGAGGGAGAGGCTGAGAACATCAAGGCAAAATGTAGAAATCCAAGATAAAGAGGAATCATCTTCAGCCAAGGGGAGCCCACAGCTTGCTGGCACACAGGCCATGTGAGATCACCTCAGGCAATCCACTGAGACCAGCCCTGCAGCCCCGAGCACAGCCCTGGCCCACAGACCTGGCCCACATCAGGGACACAGGGCAGCACCAGCCTGACAGGGCAGCATGAGCTGACCCAGGACTTCCAAGAGGAGTCTTGTCAGAGAAATGCCTTCCCTAAGCAATCCTTCAGCTCTGGCAGAGAGGTTGTTCTCCTGCCCCTCATTTCATTGACAAGCATGTGCAGGGCTTGCCAGCCAGCAAATACCAGAGAGATGTGCTTGGGGACAATGACAGCTCCCCTGGGCCCAAACGGTGATGTGAGAAAGCTTGAGACATGTCTTGAGAATCAAACCAGCCATTGCTCAGGCCTTTGGAAGGCAGCAAGTTCCCCAGCACTGCTCCTACCCAACAATCACAGCCCTAGGAACCAGGCAGGTATGACCTGCTCCACACCTGCTTTGTCCACGTTCACAGCATAAGGCAAACCAAGAAAACTGTCCAAAGTACAAAGAGGCGCAGTCCTGCAGCTTCACAGTTCTCATTATTCCACAGCCCCTGAGAAAAACTGCATAGGGAAATGTGGTTCAAAGGCACAGCAAAAACTTCAAGGAAATTCCTGGAGAGAAGCAGACCTCAGCAATGTTGTACAGCACCATCCCTCCCCAGAGCCATCATCCTGCCCATCTTCATGGATAGCTCCTCCTCAGCACCTTGGTGCCAGGCTGTTTCAGTGCTATAGGTCTGATCACCTGTGCCTTTACCACGCATGAAGCAGCACAAAAACCAGACAGGGCACCCAAGTGTCCTTGCTGCCAGTCTCTGCCTGCTTTGCTGCTCTTTGAGAGCTGAGTGGAGGAGAAAAACAGCTAAAAACCAACGTGGGCCTTACCTTTTGTACCAGGGGGCTGCAGATTATCTCCAGTCAGCGAACACCAGCCTACGGGAAAGATGTCCCGGGAATCATATCGGCACCAGTAATCGAAGGCACCTCTCCAGCCATCAAATGTTATGAGGACCTCAGAACCTCTCACCTCCCCAATGGTGGCCGGGCAGATGAAGTGAGGGTTCTTCCTGTCCACTGCTTCCAGCTTCATACCTGTCTTGAAGAAGTTTTGGGAAGGAGATGGTGGTTCCTACAAGAAGAAGTGGAATATATGCTCAAAGGGGATATGGCAGTGCCTCCCCACACCAGGGCTGTGCCCTCACCAGCAAACTCACCTCCACGAGCAGCTGAAGGGAGTTAGTGGGCTGGATTTGAACCCCAAAAGGTGGGCACACACTGGCTGGGCTACACAGCCACTGCCCTTTAATCAAGAAGCAGCAAAGTCCACTACTCACTGCTCTGCCCTGAGCTGGCTGCTGGGCTGAACCCAGGGAGGGACATTTCAGAGAGCTGCTGATGTTCCCACCTTGCATTCCCCACTTTGAGCAGCACCTGCAGCTCCAGTGAAAAACCAGCTCCTGCCTCAAGCCCGAGCGCTGAAGCCCAAGGCACTTCCTTGGCAGACCTCTGGCTACACCTTGACATTGCTGTGACACAGCTAGAGAGGACACAGGTCTGTCCTAGAGCAGCCCTGAGGCAGAGCTGTGCAATGTCACCTCCTATGGGACCAGCACATCTCTCCTGAGACACCAGCTCTGAGTCTGGTGCTCTGCAGTGAAGGGGCCATTGCCAGAAGGATCTGCACGAACGGTGAAATACCTTGTGAAAAATCCGGACAGGAGCCATCTCTGCTCCATTCAGAGTCTTCAGAAGGAACATGGGCCAGGAGGAGGCATTCAGCCGGAAGCCTGAGGGGAGGGAAGTGGAGATGGAGACTTTTAGGCTGTGGGGGTTGATGGATCTGGCAGCACATGCCTGCTCTGATGGGAACTCACACAACTGTGATCCCATACCACCCTCCTCCCCTGCTGGAGTCAGGTGGGACTTTATCCAGATATTCTGAATGCAAAGCATTTGTGTTATTGAAAATAAACATCTGGAAACAGCTGTCTGACTGCAATATTCACTTATCATAACAATCCCATTGACTCATTGACCATCCAGGCAGAGCAGAGCACTTTGTGCAGCATCAGTGCTGCACTCCAGTGATCCTGCTGCAGGGGAGACATGAATCAGCAAGTGCACACTCAGGCTATGGAATTTCTTCCTCAACAGGGAATCACAGCTTCTGGGTGGCCTCCTCCACCTCTATTGTGAGCTGCAGGCAAGCTAATCTGAAGAAATAGAGGCTTTGACTTGGCTGGGAAACAGATTTAACCATTATAGGGAAGGATGTCAGGTTCAACACCTGCTGTGAAAAAAAGTGGAGAAATAACAAGACAGGACTTATGGGAAGAAAAAAACAAATTCACATGCTCTGAAGTGGCACTGACTATGACTATACAACCAACAGAAGGCTCTGCATATCACAGAACATTTTTGCTAAACGCGCATCTTCCTGCATAGGCAATTTCTGCTGCTCAGCTGTGTTTGGTCTGTATTTGAGGGGTTTTGACGGTAATCCTGGCACTGGACCTGGACCAAGAACATGGCAAAACTTTGCCAAGGTTGCAGTGCTCAGCACAGGTCACCCTGCCAGCCCTGAGCTCTGTCAGATCAGCTTGGAAACCAACCCAAGTAGCCACAACTGCAGGGGATGGGAGAGCTCAGCTGGGAGTGGCAAAGAAAACATTTTACATGAATCACAGAATATCCTGGGCTGCAGGGGACCCCCAAGGATCAGCCAGTTCAGCTCCTAGCCCTGCCCAGACCCCCCAACAACCCCACCCTGGGCATCCCTGGAGCTCTGGCCAAAGGCTCCTGGAGCTCTGGCAGCCTCGGGGCCGTGCCCATTCCCTGGGGAGCCTGGGCAGTGCCAGCACCCTCTGGGGGAAGAACCTTTCCCTGAGCTCCAGCCTGAGCCTGCCCTGGCCCAGCTCCAGCCGTGCCCTGGGTGCTGTCCCTGGAATTATCTGTGTAAAGAAAGGGCAGCAGCAGACACGTGCCCATGGAAAATACTACAGGAAACAGAAAATCCTTGCTGGGTATTCTAGGCCCTTGAACTCTGCAGCCAAGAAGAACAACTGCAGCATTAGCTCGGTTACCTGTCTTCATGCTGGGTGCAAAATCATCCAATTCCACTCCCCTGCCACGGGCAGGGACACCTTCTACTATCCCAGACTGCTCCAAGCCCTGTCCAACCTGGCCTTGCACACTCCCAGGGATGGGGCAGCCACAGCTTCTCTGGGCAATCTCTGCCAGGGCCTCACCACGCTCACAGGGAAGAATTTTTTCCTAACATCTCACCTAACTCTGCCCTGTCCTCCGGTGCAAGGTTAAGTAGGTGACACAGAGCAGAGCCGGGCACACGGAGCAGCACTCCCGGACCTGTTCCCGAGCTTGTCCCTGTCCCCCGGCACAGCCAGGGCTGTTTTACCTGCGCTTCGTGCCCTCTGCTGGCCACACCCGGCCACGGCACGGGAGGGACCCACCGCGGCCGGGACACGGCTTTGGAAAGGATGGACAGCAGAATCACTGAATGGTTTGGCTTGGAAGGGACCTTAAAGCTCATCTCATCCCACCCCCTGCCATGGGCAGGGACATCTTCCACTAGATCAGGTTGTTCCAAGTCCTGTCCAGCCTGACCTTGAAAATATTATTTGGGGATATGCTAATCGAGAGAGAGATTTAGGAAGACACTAAAACTGTTGGGCAGCAGAATGCAAAAGCAGGTTAATTTTGCAGGAAAGAATTAGCAAATCAGCTTGTTACTGGGCTAGCATCAAAGAAAAAGGAAAGTGTTGTGTGTTTAACAGAAGGCTGGAAGAAGTGTTAGACTGTCCAGGCTATTAATAATCTTGTAGCCAAGCAAAATTAAATAAATCTAAGTATGAACTATTGCAAGTGTCCCTTCACGAGACAGGACTTTAGTCACTGTGAATCTTTTCAGACATTATGTTTCCTGTCCAGGTAACCTGGTATGGAATCCTAGAATCACAGGGTAGGTTGGGTTGGAAGGGACCATAAAGATCAACCAGTTTCACCCCTTTGCCATGAGCAGGGACACCTTCCACTGTCCCAAGTTATTCCAAGCCCCATCCAATCTGGCCTTGAACACTTCCAGGGATGGGTCAGCTGCAGTTTCTCTGGGCAACAATCCAGAGCTTGAGCTGCAAGCAGGGCAAGCAGCTCCCCTTGGTGCAGAGACCTCTTTCATCTACACTCTAAAAGATCTCCCTGTCCATGTGTCTATGTCGAAATACAGACCTGGTGTGGTTTATATACCTTGTATAACCTGGAGGAGGGAGGGGCAGGCCATGGGCCTCTGTCCCAAGCACAGATCTATAAAAACCCCCAAGCTATGCCCACCATCAATCTGACCCTCGCTGGACAGCTCACCCAGTGGAGGCTGCAGCATCCCTCCATTCTTCTCACAGTTCCCAATGGGCTGGATCTCAGCAGAGTCCACCAGCCTCCAGAAGTCGTTCTTGTTGTCGCTGCCATCGAGGCGCAGGCGCAGGCGGGCGCCCGTCAGCCCCACCACGGTGGCGATGCACGTGGACGTGGTGTTCCGGGGGTCCTGGGCCTCCAGCTTCATACTGATCTTGAACTCGTTTGCAGGTGGAGTGTAGGACTGAAAAGAGTGGAACAGGGGCCAGTCAGAGCCAGGATTGCCAGTACATGCACCAGCCCAGGCACAAAGCTTTCGGCACTAAGAGCGCCCAAACGGAGTGTGCTGAATGCTGACAGCCCCTCCAGGCACAGCATGGAGGCACCACAGAGAACCCAGCAACAACTCTAACAGACCCCATCCTTCTATCCTGCATCATCTAGGCAACTAAAGCCTGTTCTCTTGGAACCACAGAATCATTAGTGCTGCAACACACCTCTAAGATCATCAGCTTCAGCTGTTCCCACAGTACTGCCAAGCCCACCACTAACCCATTACCCCTAAGCACCACAACTACATGTCTTTTTAACACTTCCAGGGATGGGGACTCCACCAGTGCCCTGGACAGACATTTCCTTGGCCTGATCACCCTTTCAGTGAAGAAATTTTCCTGATGTACAACCTGACCCTCCCCTGGCACAAGTTGAAGCTGTTTCCTCTCCTCCTGTCCCTTGTTCCCTGGGAGCAGAGCCCGACCCCCACCTGGCTCCATCCTCTTGTCAGGGAGTTGTGCAGAACCACAAGGTCCCCCCTGAGCCTCCTTTTCTTCAGGCTGAGCCCCTTTCCCAGATCCCTCAGCCCCTCCTGGGGCTCCAGCCCCTTCCCCAGCTCCCTTCCCTTCTCTAAACATGCTCCAGTCCCCTTGTTGTGAGGAGCCCACAACTGACCCCAGGATCTGAGGTGCAGCCCCACCAGTGCCCAGTATAGGGAATTAACTCACTCCTGGGAAGACTCACCTAGCCAACCCCAGACCCACACAGACACTCATGCTCCCCTCTGCCCAGACCCAGGTGTCCCACACTGATTCACTCCTGCACCCCCTGTACTGAGCACAACCACCTCTGGGCTCAATGCCTGCTGCCCAGGGGCTGCTATTCTGTCACAACAATTGGGTGAATTCTGCTGAAAATCTCCTGATTGAGCAGGGTCCACCAAAAGCTGGATCCCAGCCTACCCAGGACACTTTCTCCAAGGGCCCATGCTTGTTCCCAACACACACATCTGAGAGGAAAATCTTCTGTGCTGCTCTAAATGTATCTTTTTAATCTTTGCTTCAGCACTTGGATTTCTGTTAAGTCTCCAATATCCGTAAGTACCTTCCTTGCCAAACCAGGGGCCTATCCCAAGCACAGAACTCTGGGGCTCCCAGTGGACCACAGCTCTTGACCTTTCTTGTTTTCACCCTCTTACCTGCTTGAAACAATGGGCAGGAGCTGGGATGGCACATGTCTCTTTCAGGTACTTCTCCCAGGTGAAGTGACCTGAGAAGTAAAAACAAAAGGATTCAAATAGGAACGGATGAGCAAAATTCACAGCAAAAGAACTGGCCAGACTCCTAAGCTGGCAGTTCTGCACCTCTCACAGAGGAGGTGCTCACAGGCAACGCGTTTTCACCAAGAACCTCTGATGTTTGTGAGCACAGAAGATTTACAACTGCAACTGACAGGCAGAACAAAGCATGGTGCTGCCTTCGGCATCGAGAAGGGGCTGCACAGAGTCAGGATAACAACCTACAACTTAATGGAAAACATCCAGCACAGATGGGAATCTGCTGAGTCTTCCAGACAACTGTCCCTTAAAAACCATTCATTAAACACATCACTCAGTCTGGGGATTGCAAACAGTCACCGTGGGCTACGAGCAGCACAGCTTGGGGGCTGGAACGAGATTATCTTTAAGGTCATTTCCAACCCAAGCCATTCTGTGGTCCCATGATTCTAAATAATGGATTTAGAACAGGAACCTGCTTTGTGGTGACTGGATGGTCCCCCTGGTCCAGCACACACACAGCCCACCTCATGGGCCAGGGATCAGCCCAACCCCAGCAATAAGTGGACAGGTCAACAATTAACTTCCTAAAGTGCCATGAAGTCCTCAGGATGGGCAGGATGGGAGCAGGGATCCTCCAAACACGGATTTACTGAGCTCAATACCTCACACCTGACATCAAGCCCCCTTCCACCGAGTGCTGCTGCCAGGGGAAGTGCATTTCATCCTTGCCTGCACCTTCCTCACGTACAGCAGGAAGGGTAAAAGCAATATGCCACCCAGGGAAACCTGTTATTAAATGAGGAATTAAAAGCTCCTGTGATCCAAGCAAATCATGACTTTTGCCATTTAAACTGAGCAGCTGGGAGAGGAACCTTCCAGCATGACATTCACTTGTATTCATCCAAACAGCTCCCGGGAGACCACTGTTTTCAAGGCATTTCAAGAGCATTGGTGGCAGCACAATTAAAGTCAGCCGCTGCTTCCCCAAGTCAGGCAAGTTCTTAATCAGTCTATTTTCAAAACAAAAGCTACATTAAGAGCCATTTTAGCTACTGCAGCACACACCACACCTCTGAAAATTGAGGCAGTAAGGTCAGCACACATTGCTGCAGTGCTGCCTCGTGCACAGAGGAGCCTTCATAATCTACAAGCTTCAAATAAATACAAGGAATGCTGCTTTCTCACCACCTCCCATGCAGATGACTAGTACACTGTTAAAAATTGGGAAAATGAACAGAAAAAACACAGTTTCATTGACACACTGGCTGAATATTGCTGTTTCCAGACTGACAGCACTCTCCATGCCCCAGAGTACTCAGCTCCATCCACTGGCATATATTTTCCTTTCAGCTACAGTCTCACACTGGGTGAATGAAGAAATTCAGTGAGTTACTGCAATGATGCTCTCACAAAACCAAAATTCTTTTGCTTTAATTGAAGATATGATTTTATATTTGGTTCTGTCAATGAAACACTTTGTATGAATAATGTAGAGTAAATACCCAGGCAAAGCAAAGCTGGGCACTCCTGGCCTGGAAATGCCTTATGCATCCCACCCCTTAACTCTGGTAGCTCATCTCAGACCAGGGTGGCCCTTCAGAGGCCATTGTCCCCAGAACACAGAGGATGCCCAGGTGAAAGTAATGGGTGAAGCAGTGCCAGTCTTAGCCCCAGGCCCTGAGCCAGCAGCCTGAACAGGATCAGCTGTGCTTGACAATTTTATTTAAAAAAAAAAAAAAAAAACAAAAAACAAAACAAACTCCCTTCACCTGGTTTCAATCCATCACTATTAAAAGTTGTCATGGTTTTAATCTTTCCACTTTTCACTCCCTCCACACCAAGCCAGGCCATCCTGCTCCCTGCAGCAGCTCACCCCCACAGCTGAGATCCATGCTGCACATCCCCAGCGGGAGCAGAGAATTTCTGAGACAGCTGCAGGCCTCTAAAGATAGTGTTTGGACATGGAACTTATTTGAGATTAATTCTAAAGCCTGCTGGGATTCAACCACTGTATGAAGACACACACAGCACTAGAACTGCAGCTTCTCCAGGACCTGAGGGAACAGCATGAAGCTGTGCCAGGGCAGGCTCAGGCTGGAGCTCAGGGAAAGGTTCTTCCCCCAGAGGGTGCTGGCACTGCCCAGGCTCCCCAGGGAATGGGCACAGCCCCGAGGCTGCCAGAGCTCCAGGAGCATTTGGGATGCCCAGGGTGGGGTTGTTGGGGTGTCTGGGCAGGGCCTGGGGTTGGACTGGATGATCCCTGGGGTCTCTTCCAGCTAAGGATACTCTGTGATTCTCTGATTCCTATGACTAATGGTTCTGGTGACTTATTTTGCAAAGGAAAGCAGGAGCAGCAGGAAGACTTCTAAGAAAAGACAGAGCTGATACAGCAGTGATCAGCCTTCCCTCTCTCTCTGTTCACTACCAGCCATACCCTTACACACAGATGGCAGGGCAAGCACAGGTAGAACCTGCACTTGTTTTTCAAGATTATCCTCAAACCAAGGTAAAAACTGCAGACTGCAGTTGGAAGCTGCCACCACACCCTTAGCATGAGAGGAAACCCTGCACTTCAGGCCCTTGTCCCAAGTCCCTCTCTGCCTCTCTCCAGCACACTGAATCTTCTTCACAGGAAGAAATGAGAGAAAGACACTTAAATGAGAAACACCCTGTTTTTGCAACTACATCTGTGAGCCAAACAAAAGCCAAGGATTGGGAACCCGTGTGACTCCCTGTGACTTGGCTGTGGAAATGCCACTGGGGTGACTGTCTGTCACTTGTGCTTGCCTTGGGAAAGCTCCTTGTTGTGTGCTCATGCCAAAGGCAGATATTACTTCCAGGCAGAGAGTCAGATTTGGGCTCTCATGTCTTAACCTCCAAAAATATTTACTCCAAACAAAACACTCCACAAACCCAAGGGGTCAAAATGCAGTAGTTGTGAGCAATGCAGCTCTGCATCCTCATGTTTTGATTCTCTTCATATTGCATTTAACATTGATCCTTTGCCCAGAATTTAAATGAAGATGGAGTTTCAGTTTATATCTTTAACTGAAGTCTGCTTTGGGCTCCATTAGCATTTTGGCTCCCGAGGGGTCATCAATCCAACTGAAACAATACATGTGTGTTTCAGGTCACATCTGTGAAGGAGAACGTGCCCTACCCAGATCAAGGCATCCCATTAAAGTCTGCAGCCCATATGTGTGGCTGCTAAGGAGCACCAAGGCAGCACATGAAAGCAGCACAGTTTGAGCCTGCTCGGCATGAAAATGAGCAGAGCATCGTCTGGGCTCGCAGATCCAAGGTGACAGTGGCTGTCCCTGATGTCTGAGCGTGGCCTCCCGAGGGGTCAGCCCTCCCACAGGGACAGCTCCTGCCTGTCCCACCCTGCCCCATGCCAGGCACTTTGGTCAACCATCAATCCAGCTGCACGTGCTCCATCAGTAACAGCCACAGTCGGTAACACGAGCCCCATTGCTCACTGTCCTGATCAGTAAAATGTGACAATGTGCAAATCAAAACTAACAGCTCTGAAACACCAGGGTGCTGTCTGGTCTGTCCTGCTCTCCTCAGAGGTGTCCCAATGCAGCTTTGACCCGAAATCCTTCCAGTCTGGATTACAGGGTGCTCCATGCCCAAAAGATGCTGCAGTTTTACCCCCTCACTGTGCAGAATCCCAGAATGGTTTGGGTTGGAGAGGACCTTAAAGCCCATCCCTTTCCACCCACCATGGGCAGGGACACCTTCCACTGTCCCAGGTTGCTCCAAACCCTGTCCAACCTGGCCTTGGACACTTCCAGGGATGGGACAGCCACAGTTTCTCTGGGCACTCTGTGCCCGGGCCACCCCACCACAACAAGGAAGAATTTCTCCTCAATATCCCATCTAAACCTGCTCTCTGACAGCGTGATGCCATTCCTGTTGTCCTGTCACTTCAGACCCTTGTCCAGAGTCCCTCTTCAGCTCTCCTGGAGCCCCTTGAGGCACTGGAAGGGGCTCTATGGTTTCCTCAGACCTTTCTCTTCTCCAGGCCCAAACCCCACAAGGATGTGCCCAAGCTTTGGGCAGTGATGAGGCACTCAGACTTTCTTGCAGGTGATCGCCAATCCTCACTGCTGCACCATGCACTTATCAAAAAAAAAATCTTCAGAAATCACAAAAGGGAGAAGGGAGGGCAAAAAAAAGCAGTGAGGAAGAAGGGAGCTCTCTTACCTTGGTACTGGGAGGGAGACTCTGACGGGCGGCTGCACTTGTGCTTTTTACCATCTTTCCAGTCTATGGCTGAGACAAGAAACAGAGCATTTGTGTCAGGGAAAGGAGCCAGATAATGCACCCTTCTACACTATCTGCTTTACAGGCACTTCAGAGCAGAGCAGTGACCTCCCTACCATGACCCCAGTAACAGGGATGCCTTGGCTCTATCTCCTTTCCTCTCCACAGCTCATGCAGGTACCTGACAGGAGGTATCTACATTTGCACCTCAATCCCTGTTTAGTTCCCACCAGCCACTGTTCTCCTTCAGTGACAAGCAATAACGAAGAACAGCAAACTGCTAGAGCTCCATCATTTTAGCTATGAGAAGAAGGGCTTGAGAGGAACAAACATAACAGCCACTAAAAATGGCTCATGTGAATCTTTGGTGCAGAATGGCTCCTTGTGTATCACCTCCAGGGTATTCCACACAAGCAACCTCAACCCTCTGTGGTGACAGGGAGAGGACTTCTCTGAAAATCTGCACAAGTGCCCTCTCCACACACAACACCAGATTTCTTTGTGTACCTTGTAGCTCGGAAGACAGAACAGCAAAGCAGCACCAGCTCTGCAGAGCAGCTCACCTGAGCTGTCTTTGCTCATGACAGCTTTGGGTCTCAGAGCTACAAAAAAATTCAAGTTCTCAAGACAGCTCTGGAAAGTGATAGAGCAAGAAGTGGGGAATGCTCATCCCAGCCTCCAGCAGCCTCCAGCCCAAAGGAGGGGTGAAGAATCCCTGTTCCATGGCAGAGCTCACCCTGAGCCAGCTCCTCAACCTGCTGCTGCCAGGCTGGGCACTCTGGGAGTGCTGCTGCACTCCAGCTCCTTTATTTTACAGACCAGTTTTAGGGCTATTGTAGACAGCAGCTTGGTAGTGCCCTACAAAATGTGCCTTGCCCCCACAAAAAACAGTTCCTTGTGAAAGGAGAAGTTTTGAAATCTCCTGACAAGTAGCTGGAAGGGGCAGGCTAAGAGTTGCTTCTAAAGTGGCCTGGGGTGTCTTAACGTGTCTGGAATTGCTTTGGGACAATTATTATTACAATCTTCTCTTCTTGACACGTTCTTTTCAGCACAATGGATGGGACAGCATGTAGGTTTTATTGCTCTGGAAAGTGATAGAGCAAGAAGTGGGGGATGCCCACCCTGCCTCCAACAGCTTCCAGCCCAACAGAGGGATGCCAGATCAGCATCCCTTAAATGAACACGAGGGACATATGGAGTGTGGCCACAGCGTCACTAGACATGGGCCAGACAAAGAGCCTCCTTGGAGAGACATTAATGAATGAAAAGGATTGAAGGACACCCTTCCTAATAAATGCATTACCACAAGGCACAGTATTGTGCCATCTCCCTAAGAAAGTAAGAATAAAGGACATAAAGTATTTAAGTCAGAAGCAAAGGAGCCCCCTGGGTGGGTAAGGCTCCCCTCAGTGCTGCAGGACAGCTCTAACAGCATCCATGCACTCAAAGGAGCTTCTCACCATACTCTGCAGATGAAGGTACATTTTGTTCTTAACCTTTAACATGCAAAAATCCTCATTAAGCAGGATACAAAAGCAGCAGAAAAAGAGAGAAACAAGAATTTCTGCAGACAAATAAAGAAACAGTGAAAGTTCAATGCATTATTAAAAAAGCAGGTAAGTAGGACAGAAACCCACATGTGCACAGTGCAGGCGCTGCCTCTGCAACCTACAGCCTGGCATTTTGAGCACAGGTCACAGAGGCAGGCTGGCTGGAGGCTCCAGGAGCACAGAGAACAAGCTGTGAGTGAGGCTGAATCCAGCCAGCCCGGGCCTCGGCCACGCTGCTGACTAATCAGCCGGCCTCCTTTATTGCCAAGCCCTCCAGCTGCCTCGCAGCAGGGTCTCCCCATTCCCTGCTTTCCTTCATTTATTTTCACTTCATTAAAGGACAAGCAGTGTTAGGAAGAGGATAATGCTGCTGTAAGATGAACCACGACAGAAGCAAAGGAGACATTTAAAAAAAATAAAGGGAGGAGAGAAATCGAGCATAGAAATCTCCTGCAATAAAGCTTGGGAGTGTGGAGCAGATGTGAACAAAGAGCTGTGGAGGATGCTCCATCCTCTCGCTTCTCCCTTCCCCCTCCTCCAGAGTGCATGTGATGAGATCACTCCAGTCAAACGCACATGCATGGCACAGCACTAAAGGAAATCAATATTTTTGTTAAGCACAAGAAGCCAGAGCAGCTCAGCTGCAGGCAGCCTGCTTGGCTTCACCCTTTTTGTTGGGGATGCAGGACCCAGGAAGCATGTGCTGCGTGAGGGGCCAAGGGACTCGGTGGCAGGGTAACCTCCTGACAGATATCCTCTCCACAAGGTAGGCTGGTTTCTGGTTTCATGCCTCATTAGAGGGGGGAGGCCTGTGCCAGCACAGGCAGTTTGCCTCACGCTGGGAGCTCTGCCAGATGGTGCCTGGGTTCTGCAGGGCACCCTCGCTGCTGACACTGTGCCCCACGGGCTGCAGGGATGCCCCAAAAAAGGACTCTCCTCTCCTCTTCCTGTCACAGGGGTGGGTTGATGAACTGCTCTCTGCACACTGATTGAGAAACACACAACTCTGTTTTGGGCTTCCAAGCACATCACCTCAGCTCCCACTCCCATCCCAGCCCCGCAAGGCCCTCCAGGCCACACCAGCTCACTGCAGGGCCCTTGGCTGGGCCAAGCATCACTGCTCACCTTTCTGAGGGCCTGGTTTCCGCATTCTATCACCTGCTGCTGGCCTTATCCTGGGACTGGGTTGCTCTTACAGAACTGAAGATGTCTAGGACAAAAGAAATAAAGATGAGAAAATTCCCCATTCTGGAGCACACAGTCATCTGCACCATTAACTCATCACACAGTGGGGGGAAAAACATGCTCTGTCACCTGGGGTTGCACAGAACACACACAACTCATTTCACCCCCTGAAACTACAAGACTTTCTCCAATTTGTGGACAATGTCAAATTCATGGCAGCAGGAGCAGCATAAATAAGCACAAGGAGCACATGCCTGTCTCTGTGCTAAGCCTACAGCGGGTCCAGAGCGTGTGTGTGGAAGGAGGGGCTGCTCCCACTCACTAACAAAGGGAGGCAGAGCTGGAATTTATGAAAGAAAACACATGGAAACATAACATTAACTCTGGCAAAGCAGCACAGCAATCCCCAGCTTGCCACTTACAATTCAAATTGCTTGCAGCAGTTCTAGGGAATAAGGATGAGAAATTGGACAATGACCCAGGAAATACTTTTGCTGTTAGTACTGCCACGAGTGTCCAAGTTGTGCTGCAATTTCTTTTTCCTGGTTGGAGGAAAACTGGCTGGACTGTACCCAACAAGCAAAGGCATTTGAATTCTTGTTATAAAGAAATATTCCTGAAAAATCAGAGCTCTTGGGAGATGTGTGCTGGACATGTACAGAGACCCAGTGCTCCAGCAGAAGCACTCTCTCAGGGCAGGGCCAGCCACACCCATAAAGCCCTGCCAGAAAACATCCACATGAATGGCTGGGCCACAAACAAGCCCTTGGGAAAGCCAGGAATACCATGTTTTGACACTCCACTAACTAATGAAAGATTAATTGTATCAATATAATTCCATTTTGTTCACAGTGGGGCAGTCAGGAGGAGGAGGAAGCTGTCTCAGGACGCAGCACTGAGTAGCTGCTTAAAGGATTATTTACAGAACCAACTTGGCAAGAATTTGGGGTTTTGAAAACCAGGCTTTTTCTAAATGTAAGAGAAATAGAGCTTAATTTTCTGTAACAGCTCCACAAACTACAGCCTCTTTACAAGCAACACTGAGCAATACTCTGAGAAGAAAAGTACTGAAGGAATATTAAATACTAAAGGAAAAAATCCTGGTTGTTTTTTTAATCCAAATCAAAAGGTACACAGTAGTCACTTATTGCCTCTCTCCTAAACAGGCTAAAAGACACACTAAAAAGTGTGTGTGTCTGTACACACTTGTGAAAGGAGTGAGGTTGGTTTTCCTTTCAATAGCAGAAGGTAACCTACATGTGAAAGGTTATTTACAACTTTTAAAGCTTCTTTTCATAATTTTTTCAGTCATTTTTATTAAAGACTAGCAGTCCTGGCAGGAAAAGTCCCCTAGACATAAAAACCCAGGCTGAAAGGTGTTTATACATAAAGGCACCAGACAAGCATTTGCCATCTGTGGCTCTGCCCCTCTTCTGTCTGTGGGACTTTCTCAAGTACCCACACACATAAATCTCATGTGTTTGGCACAGGAGTTCCTGTGTCCCTCTGCGGGCTTCTGAAGAACTGCTGCAGCCTGAGCACCTCAGAGCCTTGCTGGGAGGGATGTGTGACCCCTTCCCTTCAGAAGTATTGGGAGAAAAAAAATTGTGACTGTGTTTGAGCTGCTCAGACAGGGTTTGTGAAAGGTTATGGGTGCACTACTGCACCCTCCAACCTCACAATGGCAATAACCCTAATGAGGCTCAGGGGGACCTTCTCACCCTCCACAACTCCCTGACAGGAGGGTGCAGACAGGTGGGGGTCAGTCTCTTCTTCGAGGGAACAAGGGACAGTTCAAGAGGAAACGGCCTCAAGATGTGCCAGGGGAAGTTCAGGTTGGACATCAGGAAGAATCTCTTCACAGGAAGGGTTGTCAAGCATGCGAATAGGCTGCCCAGGGAGGTGGTGGCATACTGAAGAAATGACTGGATGTGGCACTAGAGCTCTGGTGTAGTGGACGTGGTGGTGTTTGGTCTTGATGATATTGGAGGTATTTTCCAACCTTAATGATTCTATAATTCTGTGATACTGATGAAGCACAGAGTTGACTGCTGGTGTTCCTCAGCCAACACTGCAGCAGGCTCTCAGCAAGATCTCATGCCATGGAAGAGAATCAGACATTGTAAATGTCCAATTTAAATAAATAAATAAACAAATGGTGACTTTTCCCCAAAGGACGAGACTTAAACTGCATGGGGAGTCCCACTTTGCTGAGAGGCATATGAGTGCCAGCTCAAGGACACTGCAGTCCAAAGTATGCTTCCAAGAAACTGCCCAAATGTGACAGCCCCAGCCTGACTCCTGCCAGCCTTCATGAGCCTCTGACACAGCTCTGCACAACCCAGATCCCCTGTATATCTCACATCACAGGACAGCAACATGTGGGTTAATTCTGCAAAATCATAACTCAAGGGAAAAAAAGAGCAAAATAATTTGTGTGCTCAGAGTCACGTAATGCCTAGAGAAGAGGCAGAGCCAAACTCCATGGTGCATGGCTTCAGCCTGCCTGCCCCAGGGGCAGCTGGACCCATGCAGCCAGATGGGAGCCACCAGCCTTACTGCATCCCAGGGACAGGGACAGCTCCTGTCCTAGGATGCAGGGATGCCCTTCTTCAGCCATGGAGACAGACACGGTGTACCCCAGCCCTCCTGAAACTGGTACAATCACAACTGGGAGAGATCCACAAGGATCACCAAATCCAACTGCTGGCCTGTCACAGATGCCCCAACGGTCCCACCCTGGGGGTGTCTGAGAGTGTTGCCCAAATGCTCCTGGAGTTCTGGCAGGCTTAGGGTCATGACCATTTCCTGGGGAAAGAACTTTTTCCTTTTATCCAGCCTGACCCTCCCCTGACACAGCTCCAGCCATTCCCCTGGGTCCTGTCCCTGGTCACAGGGAGCACAGATAGGAGCTGCCCCTCTGCTGCCCCTGGGCTTTACTAACACTGGGCTTGGGAATTGATTATTTCCACTGACTGTAATTTATAGTTGCCCAGAGGAGCTGTAAAATCTCTGCCCTTGGAGATACTCCAAACATCACCAGCTGCCTCCCCTGCCAGCCTGATCTAACCTTGTAGCTGACTCTGACTTCAAAGTCAGCCCACCTCTGCATGCAGCATTGGACCAGACAACCTCCAAAATCTCCCTCCAACCTGAAACACCCAGGGACTTTATCTCACTGACAATGGATAGGATGGCAAGAGGAATCACTCTGTAGGTTTTGACAAGGCTGAAATGCCCCAGTGAGGAGACTTCAGTGTAGAGAGAAGAAAGTCAAAGGCAGAACAGACAAGCTCACAGGCACTGCAGAACAGGAGCACCATGGTACCAATGGACACGGCCTTTACTCCATTCAGGGACTGAAGATTGAAAAAATGTGAAAGTAATAAATAGCAGAAGCTACAGTCTGGTATCCAATGGGCAAAACCAGGCTATCCACAGAGACAGATCTTCCAGAATCACCTCAGGCACAAACATGCCCCTGATGAGGACCTGTTGGCTGGATCCATGGCACAAAGGACACAGTCTTACTGTTGCATCAAATAAAGCCTTTGAGATTTCCACAGCCCAGCACATGCTGCAATGCTCCATCTCCAGAGCCTGACACTTGCACAGAGCTGCACACCAGAGTTAAAACTCCCCTTGTTTTCAAAAGCTGTGTTTATCCTGCTTGTGGAGATCAAGATAATCTCCCAAGCATGAACTACAGCATTACGGAGTGCTGGTTTCCAGAATTTATAACCTGAAAGGACAGATCAATGTGCAAATTAATTTCAGCAGGATGCTACCTTGAAAATGTAAAAAGACCAACTAATTTGCTGCCTTTAGTAGCAGATGAAGTGCCTCTCCCAGAGTTTCAAACAACTTTCACTCACCGAGATATCAAAAGTGCTAAGGGCTCCACTGAACTGTCATGGGCTCTAGTTCCCCATCACTCCTACAAGACAGCAGAGTCAGTACAAACACTGCAGCATAGCAAAACCTGAAAGCAGAGAGACAAAATGAAAAAGTTTGCATTTAATTGCAGAAAGGCTACATTACCAGCTGCATTATTCATGTTCATATTTAATTCATTTAAAACATCCAAATTTAAATTTAAAGACAGCTGTAACAAACATTCCCACTTGCACTCACAAAGCAGCACAGAACTTGACACAATTTAAGTTCAGCTTGCAGTGAGTACACGGGACTGCGGCTGTTAAACACCTTTGATATGAGTAAGATCACATCAACTGAGCTGATAGAAACTAGTTCAGCTTTTGTAAAATGAAACTATCACACAAAGGAGGATTGAAAAGACTAGACCTGATTAGTAATGAAAAGGAGAGAGACCACAAGAGAGGCATATAAAATAATGAGTAGCATGAAGAGAGAGAACTGGGGACTCCAAATTATCCCATCCCAGTGCAGCAGAGCAAACCTACAAAAGTAAAAAACTCCCAAGTATATACCAGGGAGAAGGAACAGTTCATTGGAAACTAACAGACGTGCAACTTCCTTATGGAGGAAGTTATCAAGAGAAGTAAATGAGTAACCTCAGAAATGACACAGACATTGAAAAGCACACCAGCATTTGTAAGGATATCAAAGTATGAGACCCATGGGCCATCAGTACCCAGGCCTCAAGCAAGGGCTGAATGAAGGCTGGGTGCCCAGCCAAACCCTGCCCACCACACCACTGCCTCAGCTGCTGTGCTGTGGCAAAGCTGAGCCCTTGCCCTCCTGCCAGGCTGCTGACTCTGGCTCATGGCCAGGGGCAGGACACCAGCTCAGGACATGGTTTGTTCACACCCTGGTGAGCCCTGTGCTGGGTTACACTGAGATTCACACTTCTGATGCATTTTCCTTTTTCTCAGGCAGCAGAGAGGCAGCCAGGGCTGGAAGAGCATCCCAGGGCATGCCCAGCTCCGAGCACTGCTCTCTCCAGCACTGTACAGCCTGCAGCAACACTGCAGAAATGCATCTTAATCTAATTAAGCTCTTCCCCCCTGCTCTTGCCAACAGGCTCTTCCAAAAGCTCATCCCTAAGCATAGATGGATTCAATTTACCTGTGCCAGAATGGAAGGGAACTGCAGGGTTAGAGGGGAGCCTGCTCTGCAATATTCTTCCACAAAATGTGGCAACTGCAATATCAGTAAAACAAAAAAGAGAAAATGTGGATAGAAGATGCTGTCCCATCTTTCCAGACCTCATGAGATGCATGTAATCCCTTTATCTCCAAAGCCTCCGCTCCTTCGGAGCGCATAATTATGAAAAGAGTTAGAGCTGAGGCTCTTAATGTCTCTTCTAGGCACTTCTTTATTCCACTCCAGGCACCAGTCACATCTGAATTATTTCCTGGGGTTGTTTGGACTTCCTATTGTACAAGGATGATTATGGTGAACCTTAGGATGGAATCCAAGTCAGATCTCAGCACTACCATGTTTGATTGAAAGGGAACCTGAAGGTTTGTTGACAGCGTGCCAAGCTTCAAACCTTGCTGGACAATGCTGTTGCCAGCAGGCCAGAGCCTTCAGAGAGAAGAGGAAGAAAACCACCAACAGTGAAGCTGGAAAATGGTTTTATTAGGTCAGATACATACTTCACAGATTAGGACTGAGGGGAAAACAAAGGAAACTCTGCATATTGACAGAGGACTGTGAGAATGACGCTTCTTGGAAATCCCATGGGGCTGCCGCAAGAGAATCCTGACAGTTTCTCATGATGCAAAGTGCCTGCAGTCATTGATTTGTTCCCTACAAAAGCACAGGTCTGGAGCACCATGACCACTGCAACCACTAAAAATCCCTTCCTTGTAACCTCTGCTTCAGTTGAGGTTTTCTTCACAGTCGTTTCCATCGAACACCATCAATGTTTCCAGCAGTAAAGAGCTGTCCCTTACAAATTCCCTCAGGAAATGTGAGGGCAGCACTGTAAGCTCCTGCCTGTCACGAGTGATGGTGGTGCTGCCATTCCAGCCCCCCTGCTGGAATGTTTCAGCTCCATTCTGGAAGCCTCTATGTCACCATGGGTTACACAGGCACATCCAGTGGCATCCCAACCCAATCAGAAAATCAGGCACGTGATGGGCAGATCATGTGAATTACAGAATATCCTGAGTTGGGAGGGATCCATAAGGATCATCAATTCCAACTCCTGGCCCTACACAGGACACCCCAAAAATCCCACCCTGTCCCTGAGAGCATTTTCCAGACGTTCCTCAAGCTTTGGCAGCCTTGGAACCATGACCATTCCCTGGAAGCCTGTTCAGTGCCCCACCACCCTCTAGGGGAAGAACCCTCTCCGAACTCAGCCTGCTTGCTCATTTAACACCTTTTTTGCCATTTTTAATTTCTGTGGTGCAGAAAGAAAAGCACTTTCGGCCTACCTGAGAAATCAGAGGACTGTCAGGGCACTATCTGAGTCCTCCTACTGCTTCTAGTTTTCACACTGGACTTGGCTCCTCAGATTTCTGCCTGACCTGTGGAAACCAGAACTTTTGCTGGTCTAAACCACAGTTCTTGCTCTCGAGGCACGCTCTGATGAGCCAGCTGACTGACCCCCTTCCTGGGCAGAAGCCAAAGACCAGCTCCCAGGATTGAGCACCAACCTTCTTGGACCCAGACATGCAGACAAGGAGTCCTAAACCAACATGCTAAATAAATGCTTACGTGGGACATGGAGTAAACTCTCAGGAGTGGTCAGCTTCCAAGTTTGAAAAGGCGAGTCAGAATTTATCTTAAACAACGATTTTAGTTCCTTCCACCTCCTTGTTACCATCCTCCTGAGCAAGACTGGAGTTTTATTTCTCCTTGTCTGTGCAAAGGCACATTTTTGGCAGCTCCAAACAAAGGCTGATGAAGATACAGCATCTCTGGAAGCATCTCCCCTCATCAGGTCTAGAGAGTCCTCACATTCATACCAGGGAATATTTCTAAGTAACACTGTACAATGAATGCTGGTATTTCCATCTGCAATACTGATCCCCTTGTGTGATCTGAAACACCCGATGGCTGAAAACCATTACTCCTCTTTCTGCCAGAAGGATTTTCTGTCATTTCCAACATCTCTCATTCTCTGGAACTAATTTTATCTTTCTATCATGTAAGAAGTGGACTGATGAACTCCAGACTTCATGACAGGCTCCTCACAAACACATTCTTGTGTTAACACACTGAGGTGTTTCAAAGATGTGATCACAAGTAACACACTTCCTCAGCCCCTGAGCCAAGTCTCATGGGAGTACATATTTTAAAAGACAAAAACACATGAAAAACTTGGATAGACCATGTTTCTACAATGAAAATATCGATTTTATGACTTCCTTTTGAACACCTTCAGGTTAGTGGGGAGAGGAGATAAGTCAGCCTCCCAGGAAATGGCAGCTGGACCACCAGACACTGCTGAGTCAAGCTCAAGAGATCACCCTCAGGGTGAGTACAAAAACAAGAGACCAGTGAGAGGAACCACCACTGTGAGCAAAGCTCCAACAGTTACTACTGCTCATGATCATAGAAGAAATTAAAGAAAACCTTGCAGGATTTCAATAAAGATTTCCTTCCCTATAAAAAAAAAACCCCTCAAAAAACCAACCCACACAAAAACCAAACAGACACCCCAAAGCAAACAACAACAAAAAAAACCCCACAAAAAACAAACCAAACAACAACAACAAAAAAAAACCCCAGGAAACCAACAACAAAGAACCAACAAAACCAGCATGGGCCTTGGATCAAACCAAAAACATCCTGACATGTATCACTGTGAGCAGACCTTGCTCTCCACAAAGACTGAAGAGGCTGAAATAAAGACAACATATTTGGCACACTCCAGGAACAGGATACCCAGGCTGAGAGAAATGGAGAGATGAAGGGGCTTAAAATAAAAGACAAATAAGATAATCTGACTTGAGTCTGCTAAAGGAAGCCCCTTAACAGGATGAATTTTCTCAGTACAGATATGCTTACTGATGAGCTGGGAGTTACAGCTCTGTGGCTGCCATGTCTGTAGTGAGCACTCCAGCCCTGCAAATCCTCCTTGGAAAGGTGGGGCTGCTGTAACAAGTCCACACACTGTTGAAAAAACACAGCTGCTTTTAAGACTGGTATTGGTTTCCCATCCACCCAAATAGAAAGAAAACAGTGCAAAACCTAAAGCCTTCCCATGCAGGGAACATGGAGTCATGGAATGGTTTGGGTCAGAAGGGACCTCAAAGATGCTCTTGTTCCAACCCCCTCGACATGGGCAGGGATTCACAGCACGCAGAGGATCCTGTGCTGCTCCTCCCCAGACAGGACCATGTCCAAGGCTTGGAGCTAAGGCCTGGGCTGCCTCCCATTGCCATGGACAGCAAGTGCCCCACCATGAACTCGTGCTGATGTGGTGCAGACTTTAGCTAATCATATAAATCCCCTGTGGTAACAGCTGGGGGTAAGGAAGCTCCACTGTGCCCCAGAATTATTTCAGCAAATCCTTCATGGCTGGTCCTACTGTTGAAGTCACTTTGAGGTTCTCCCTCTGAGGTGAGCAATGCCCATGTCCCACATCCCACTGTGAAAGATGGCACCAACACCATTGCTCTCCATAACTGTTCTGAAGGGGTTTTGGGAAAAGCTGTAGATCTGTTTCTGGGTGTTAAATGGAGACATTTGTGACCTGTACCTCCACTGTACCTCCATGGAGCTCTCCCAAATGCACTGTAACAAAACTCGACACAGAAACTGGCTTTTTGGGCAGGTAAGGTGCCTGTTACATATAGAAAAGGAAAGGACTGATGGACTTCAGTGCCATATGGGAAGAGCATGCCAAAGCAAGGAACTGAATCTGTGTGCCCAAGGCTGCTAACACTGAACCATCTGTGTTACAGCTATTTTGAGTCAGCAGGACTCACGTAGCAAAAAGTTAAAGTCTCCTGACTTAAAAAGAGGAATGGCCTGGGTTATAGACTGGCACAGCAGTGTACCCAATCCACTGAGGGCACGTGGAAGAAGAGAAGATTTATCACACATGGGGCTCTGTAGCCTGATCCTGGCATATTCTGACCATACCCTGGTGACTGGGAACCAGATCACAGGCCAGGTTTGCATGTACCTGAGTTTCCTTTCATGGCAATCCCAGAACACAGAGAGGTGCAGGATATGGTGCACCCCACACTCCTGTGCTGGGTCATGCCCTCCTTGCCTGGGGACAAGCTGGAGGGTGAACCTCGAGGACAGGGCACCCTGAGGGTGCACCAGCCTGCACAGGCACAGTGGGAAGCCCAAAGTGATGCAGGCAGTAAAGAAACTTTTGCAGCAATGTGGCTATTTCAGCCTGCACTGAGCCACATGCCAAAGCTAAGAGCTATTACTGAAAGCAGATGGCTTACAGGAGACCTTGAAATGGGATTCTGCCCAGGGCACTTACAAAGTCACCCCTCACAAAAGCACACAATAGGATGCTTCAAAGTCTTTAAATAAGAATTTAAACAGGAGTACATTAAAAACCAGTGCATGGTTTCCATATCACCCCCAGACAGGCTAGTACAGCCCCCCCGCACAGCCAGCCATGGCTGCTTTCCCAGACAGCAGTTACACGGGTGATGGATGTGGCCCCAGAATGGGCTCCAGTGTGGCAACTCTCCCCAGGTCTCTGGTTGACACCCAGTAGATATATGTATATATAACATGCTTAATCAACCTTATACTTAATTCTCTAATGGACTCTATTAAAAAATAAACTCTTTATGGGATGGAAGATATGGGAGTTCAATGTATTCCTATGTCTCTATGGAAGGGGAAACAGGAGGCAATCCAGAAGGAAAGGACTGACTTCCAGTTGTGTCTCTATTGGAAATGTCACGACAGACTGTGCAGTGAAGCTGCAAGCAGGATGTGAGAATTCCTCAAAGAAAATTTTGCATTAACTATTTGTAGCAATGTAAGTTTGATAAAGTTTCAGCAGATCGTCCTCAGGAGACCATAAGCAGCGAAAGGCAGCTTGAGGGGGAATAAAAAACCAAAGGGATGGTAATTAGGGGACACAACAGAAATGTAAATGAGGAAAACCTTGCAAAGAGATGGGAATGAGATGACCCAATCCCTTAAGCACAAGGGAGGAGGGTGATCCTCAGGGAGAGACACCCGGGGCAAGGGTTTCCAGTGAAATGGCAGGGAGGGAAAGGAGAGCTCAAGGAGCAGAGGAGAATAAACCAGCCCTGAAGAAAAGGTGAGGGACAAAATCACCACTCTCTAATGAGCTAAATACTGAGACATGGGGGATGATGATGGTTACATACACCTATAATTGCATTTTTCTTCTGCTTTCCTTCTATAACCAACCCTAATAATTAAATGGAATGCTTAGCAGTATCCTTTGGGAAAATACATGGGATGAAAACTCATCCTCAAGCCTCACATGGCATCAAAGCAATCACTGAGCATGTTACTGGAGTGCCTAAACTGCTCTCATTCCTCATCCAGCACAAAGGAATGACCTTCCATGGAGTTGAGTATTTCTTACCTTCCTGAGGTCCAGCACCAACACAGACATGTCCCTACTGACAAAGGGGAGGAGAGAGGGGAGCACGACTCCAGTCACACTCAAGGCTGAATCCTTCATAGATCCACAAAAAAATCCCTGTTCCTGACTCAACATCCATACAGCCAACCTTCCCAAACCTTCCAAATGCAACTCCCTCTGCCCTCCTGAACCTGCTGTCTCAGAGAAGGAAGGTAAAATGATCCCTTTAATGTGTGTGTGTATATATATAAACGTCTACCCTTAGACTCACAAAACCCAGGGTCTCCTTGGCAGGAAGCACAGCCAGACTCCCCTCCAACACTTCCAGCAGCTGATTCTTATGCAAACAAAGGACAGATGAGAAATAGTTCCTACTGATCTGCCCCATCTGCTAAAGAAATGAGAAAGATAAAATCTCCAAACCCTCAGGGTATGGAGCAGAGCCACAAAACCTGGATTTACCCTTGTTAGAGCGGAAGAGGAGTCAGTCTCTGCTGCTTGGAGCACTGAGACAGAGATAATCCAGCCCTGATAGAGGGAAAGAAGGACGTCTGGGAGAGTGAGGGGAGCGGCTGTGCCATTCCTCTTGGTGCCTGCTCTGCTCCAGCCCAATCAAGGCAAAGGGCTGCCCAGGAGAAGAGCTCCCATAGACTCATTGTACCCCAAGGGAATGGTGTGCCAGGGCAGAAAACAAGCATCTTTGTTTTATTTTCTCACTCATGTAGAGAGATATTAATTCATCTATTTCTTAGGAAAAAGAAAGGAAATTGCTGCAGTGCAACATGTCAAGAGAAACCAGAAGAGCCAGGCTCACTGAGGATTGGTATTACTTACTGCTTGCTATTTTTAACCTGTGTATAACTCTGGTCTCATCTGTGACTTAAGAAGATAAAATCCCAGTATTCAAAACCATGTATCTACTCAAATAGGAGAAATATCCTCTACTGGGTACAAAGTCTGGATACAGAAAAAGTATAACATGCCCATCAAAATTGCACTCAATTTTAATAACCAAAAAAAGAACAATCTAGACGTAGACAGAAATATTAGCTCAGGAGAATTACTCCCAGAGAGGAAAAATCACTAGCCAGTTCCTGCAGGAAACCCTGAACAGATTGCTGTTAATTATGTAAAGAAAAAGTTATTAGGCTGCTTTACATTCCTGAAGGACTAAGAGTTTAGACAACTAAAATATATACTGTGAGGCCCTTCACTGTTTTTTTCAATAAAGAAAACCCCAAACCATGACCACAAGCAACCGAAAGTCCATCCTGCAGCTCTGCAAGTATGTTCAGTGTCTGCCAAGGAGCTAATGAAAACAAGGCACTCTCACAGACTGTATCTGCTCGACATTCAAGTACCTGCTGGACATTTTGTACAGCTCATAAAGGCATAAAATATCACAGGGCATTTACAGATTTTCCAGCTGACTACAATATGAAATAACTGAGCAGCCCCAGAACACACCGAGTCCTCTGGTCAGGCACAAGATAACGCTGAACAGATACTACCACACATACACACATAACTGGAGACTCTGCCAGCAATGTGCAAGATGAGACCAAAGCTCATGGTGATGGAAAAGGAGCCCAGACTCAAAAGCCATCCCTCAACCCCACCATAATGCTGGAACAACAGTGGGGCTGCCCAGATCTACAGTGCAGGGCTTGGATAATGCCCAAGGGAAACAAGTTCCTCCTGCCCTCTCCAGGCACGGCAATTCACCATCAAGGGAGCTGCAACCTCCTGCCATGCTGGAGGAGATGTGGCATTGTACAGCCATGTAAAACCCTCCAGTGTGGGGCTGTGGAAATGACAACATGACCTTTGAACATGTGACAAGCCAGGAGGTCAGCCAGCTGCCACGGTTTTCTCCACTTGTGGTAAGAGTTAAGGGCTCCAGGTGAGCAGCAAGGTGGTGGAACTGACACCTGCTGCCCATCAGTGGCCAATATCCTCTGGATAATGTCAACTGTACGTAACAAGCAAGACAGCAGGTATTCAGCTACAGAAAAAAAATGACATTTTACTGAGTAATCTGCACACAAGGATAGAAATATTACCAGCACCAAACCTGAAAGATCTAAATTTCTATCACTTAGGCCACTACATGGGAACCATGGATTATACACTAGGAACCACTCCTGACACAGATTTAAACTAACAACAATCACAACACTTGGTGGCTGATGGCCCTTCACCACATCAGCAGGTTACAGTACCCACTTGCAGCTGATGCTCCAATGGAGGCCACACCTGAAAATATTTTTCAATGATGCTGTACTACCTCAAGAGTTGCTTTCTGTAAGAGTCTGACTAATAACTTAGGACACCAGTTGCTGATGAGAATGACTCCCTGGTCTTTTTGAAGGCAGGAATAAAAGCTTTGAGCTGAAACAGTAAAACTGCAATCAGTGCTGCTCAGCCCAAAGGCAGCATCACACAGCTCCATGGCTTCCAACCAGCAAAAACCAGGGAGTTTAGCACCTGCCAGGTATTTCTTACCAATCTCACGGGTCTGGAGAGCTGGTGTATGCACACACAGAATCACTAAATGGCCTGGGTTGGGATGGACCTTAAATCTCATCCAGTTCCACCCCCGCCATGAACAGGGACACCTTCCACCATCCCAGGTTGCTCCAACCCCTGCCCAACCTAGCCCTGAACACTTTCAGGCATGGGGCAGCCACAGCTGCTCTGGGCAACAAAACATGGTTTTGAAATAATGTAACTTTTAATGCCACCTTGTTGATTTTTATAAAATGTATCACTAACCAAAAACTCTTTAAATGTTTAAGATATACATTTTGCTACAGAAGTACAAGACAACGCGGGAATTCATTATATACAATTTTAATGAAATCCGTGTCACCTCAAGCACCCTATTTTCAGTGACATCAGTGCAGATTAAGAACTGTTAGTCATGGCCAATACAACGGGGGAAGTGGGACTGGGGCTGCCCAGCTGCCACACATGTGTCATTAAATCCACAGCACTGCCCAAGAGCCAGCAGATGCTCTCTGAGCGCAGAAGGGAAAGGCAGAAAGGAATATCAAAGCCTACACAATGATTACTTTTACATTTACAGAATTTTTCTTCTCTTTGGTAGCTTGCCAGAAGAGAAGGTGAAATGTCAAAATCATGGGGTTAAAGTACAGAAATACCAGCCTGAAATCAAGCAAAGCTCCTTAATCTCAGAATAGTCAGGCACTGGAGTGAATTGCTGAGGACAGTAGGAATCACCATCACTGGAAATCTTAGAACACCTTAGAGAAACCTCTAGGAAGCATTATGTATGGGTGATCCTTCAAGGTCACTTCTAGAAACACTGAAACCACAAGACTTTCTCCATTGGTACCTCTCTGATCACACAGCCACTGCAAAATTTTAATGGACTGCAGCATCTAAGATTTGCTGTAACAAGACAAAAAAAAAAAAAAAATAAAAGCAACCACAGTCAGCATACAGAGAGCAGCAGTCTCTGGGCTGCATGAACAGCCACTAGACTTATTTTTAGAAGTGGAATTGGTACAACTTCCTCCTCGGTCCACATCAGACTCGATCAGCTCTTCTGCCTGCTCTCTACTCCTTCACTTAACTGACGAGTATAGAGCAGAAACTTCTCCTACCTTATGTGGTGCAGCTGGGCAGGAAAGGCAAAAGCGGGGAGGAAGAGAGCACTGCTGGGAGATGCCCAGCACGCTGCAGAGTTCCCCCAGCACATTCAGCCTGAGCTCAGGTAGCCACCCTCACCCTGGGCTGTCACCTCTGCAGACCAGCCGGTTTCAGGGACATTCAGCTGCACTGTGGGGACGTTTTGTGCCACCCAGAGCCAGAGCCAAGCTCGGGTTCCTGCCCCGAAGTGCTGCTCCTCTGTGTCCCCCACACAGAGGGGCCTGGCCTGGCCTGGCCTCCCCGCAGCTGTGGGGACACGGGGAGGGCAGGCAGGCCCTGGCAGTAGCCCAGGGAGGCTCCCACAGCCAGGAGGGAGCGAGGGGGAACAGGAACACAGGCTGCCCTCCCGCTCACCGCAGACACAGCTGGACGCGCATCCCACTGCTGAGGGCTCAGCATGGGGGAAGGGAGGGAGGCCCCGGAGCAGGGACACCCTGCAGCAGTGGCACGGGGAGGGCAGAGTGGATGGAAGCAGGTCAGGTGCTGGCAGCAGGTGTTCCAACACCACCTTGTCCAGGCAGGTAACAGGGAGCTGACTGCAAGCAGCCGATGGGACCGCGGCTCACTCGGTGTAGCACAGATGGGCTTCATCCTGTGCAGCCTCTGCCAACACTGAACTCAAACATTGTAAGCGTCCCCCAGCTCCAAAACCCATTTTTCGTGGAGTCAAACATCAGCAGCACCCTGAGGAATGAGAAGGGTGCACCTACTTCCCTCCACCCCCAAGCAAACTGCAGCACGACGTCACTCCAGAAATGGGTGAACCGAACTTGTTCCCTTGCCATGACATCTAGGAGAAAGGACCCAGACCAGTGTCCAGTGAAACCTGGAAGGGCCAGGAGAGGGGAGGAATTGCATGAAACTCAATGGGCAAAGATTGAGCTTCACAAATTTCCACTGGCATCTACTCCTACAGTTTCCGTTGTTGAAAACAAACCCGAGCCACGGGGAGGTTTTTGGGCTGTTCCCACTGTGGCAGTCTGGAAAATGTACAAGCTAATTGGAGCTGGGTAACTCTGAGCACATAGGCTGGGAGGATGCACCTCCAGCAGGAGTTTCTTTTCTGACTGGTGATGATACCATTCAATTTATAATACAAACAGAAAAACTTCTGAGCAAGAAATGGAGAGTGGCAGAAGCACAAGCTTGTCCCAGGGAAAAACAGTCCTGCCCTGAACTCCCATGTCAGCTCCCTTGTGTTGGCAATGACCACATCAACTCTGCTGTGTTTCCTTCTCTCCAGTGACATGTTACCAACCAGGCCATGGAGCTGCAGGGGTTACTTCCCTCTGCTGATCAAGTCAGCTCTCAGGAAGCCAAATGCTTCAGCCTTCTCTACAGCAGCTCAGACATCACCTGTCCATCTGGCCTGTTGGACGAGGCTGCCACGCAAACAGCAGAGGCAGCAAAATGGACGTTCATCTTTTCCTTCAGTTCTCAGCCAAATTCTTGATTTTTTGCTCAGGATGAGTCTGCATAAAAGTGTGAGATTCAGCCCAGTAAGAGCACAGACACAAACTCTGCTTAAATCCCTGCTAGAGAGGCAGAAACATTTGGTAGGAGCCTGAGTGAACCCTGCAGACTGCAAACTGTATATCACAGTGTCTAAATTTGCTAGAGGTGGGGTGTGTAAGAAACCTCAGTAAAAGAGCTAAGTATTACTCTGTTTTTTAAGGGAATTGAATGAAAATAGAGATGTCTGGGAATTAAGTGTTTTCAGCACCAGCCAGGCTGCAGTGATGTTCCTGTACTGATCTCTCCTTCTGCTCACAATTGAAAACACCTCTGAAATGTCCTGCTAAGGCAGACTGCCACCCAGGACACAGCACAACTTTGCAAAGAGGAGGAGGTGCTGATCTCCAGTGCTCAGGTGTCCCCACCATTCTGACATCACCAGTTCAGGTCACTGGATTTGTTCACTCCAAGCCCAGTGAGATCTGGTGACACACAGGGAAGATTTCTTGTGCTTCCTGCTGCTCTCAGACTTGCACTATCAAGTTAAACATAGTGCAAATGTTTTATAACAGCTTCCACTGGCAGATATTTAAGCTGGGTCAGAAAGGAGTTTCTTACAACTGTATTAAACCCAGAAAAAGGAATTCCTTTAGGATTAGGCTGTGCTATCCTGCCAATAAAGTGGGATGAAGCATTCATGTCCCAGCCTGGAGTGCAGGTGCTATACCAGGATGTAGTGCTGGGGTGGAGGAGGGGTCAGAGTTACAGTTCTGCTACACTGAGAGTTCAATTGTGGAGATGATTTTTACCTTGGCATGTCTCTGAATTACATATATGCAGGGGATTAACCACCTCACAAGAGAAGCTGGCAGCCAGAGTTGCTGCTCTGTCCTCAATGCATTGTCCCTCACTTCTCAGGGACCCCTCCCTGTCAGGAAACTTCTCAAACATAAATGGATGCATAAACGACTCAAAATCTTTTTGTCTCATTGCAAAAACTGAATTGCAGTAGCAGGCAAGGAAAAGAAAAGGAGAAAAGACAGGGTGCTAGATGCAAACATTACAGCTCAAACACAAGCCCCAAACCTGCCAAGGTTTAACTCAGCACAGCTCTGAGCTCACGTTGCTAGCACGCTACTCCAGATTTGCAAATTGGAGCTCACCGAGCACGCCAAGCCCTCTGTCACAAACACAGAGTTAAAAGCACAAATACACAAACACGTGATCTGCATTCCTTGTCACACAACAGTGCTGAGACATACCCAAAACAGGGTCATTTGGGCCCAACTTATCACAACTGCTCTGCAGAAGCCCCACTGACACAGTCCTACCCCGAATGACCATGGCACTTTAGGTGAAGTGTGAATGGAAGCAGAACCCAAGTCAGAGGCAGAGGTCAGCTGGGCTGACATGCTGACACGTGAGAAGAATGGAGAAACTGATCTTGCTCAGCTTAGGGAGAGGGAAAAAATGTCTTCAAATGCTTCTAACTGAGCTGCAGACATGTAGGAAGTGGAGTGATGTGGGGACCAGGGTGCTCTCCATGAGCTCTGGACATCAGAAAAAGAAGAGGTTTGAAGTGCAAGACAAAGATTTAGATTAAACACCCTGAAAAAAATCTCTCTAATGATGAGGAGGCCCAAGTGTAGGCATACATCACCTGCACAGGATATGGAATTGCCAGCATGAAGAGTCTTAAAAGAAGAACTATTACTCACGAAGTTTAGAAGTCTACCTGACCTTATCCAGGGTTGGGAAACAACCAAGACATCTCTGGAGGTCCCTGATGTCTGAGACTATGAAACAAAGTTTCAGACATTCCTTTAAATTAGACCTAGGGCAGAGACACAGCTCCCAGAGCACTCCCATCTAGACTGAAGCACAGCTAATTGATGAATAAGATCACCATTTAATACTCTAACAGCATATTTTACTTATAGACACGATATTGTCCTGCAAAATTCATCAGGCTTCCACAGAAGTGCCCAAGAAAAGCAGATTATCAAGATGCAGAATTGTCACTTGCTAAGATGTAAATATCAAACCAGGATGACCAAAACTCAGCATATCTCTCACAAACAGAACACACTCAAACTTTTAACTAAATAAATACTCAAACAGCACAGAAATACCTGTATTTCCCTCGTGCTCATTGTAAGGGACTCCCTGATTTCCATCTGCATTTTCATACCATCTACTGGGCAGATCCTGAACTACCGACCAGCACATGCAGGGCTGCATACCACGGCAGCTTGTCCCAAGCTGAGACCCCCATGAGCCAAGTTTATTCCCCATATTAACACCAAGCCACATGCCGGTGCCCGAGATGTAGCACAAGGAACGAAACCACCATCCCATGCTCCGAATATTCCCAGCAAACACATATGGACAGCACAGTCTGGCCAGCAGAAGCTGAGAGTAAGAGAGGAAGGCGACAGGAGGCCCAGCCCGCAGCCGGCGCTCAGGCGTTGAACCGAGGTGGGAGAACATTTTTCCCCAATATTACTGGCTGCGAACCGCAGCGACCACATGGCTGTTCCCAGCCACTCAGTGCACGCTGTTTTCTATAAACAACAACAGTAAACAGAAACTCAGCCAAAAAAATCAAAGCCGGGGACCCCAGAGCTGGGTCTCCACATCCCGACGTTCCCCACGGAAATAATTAGTTTCATGTTCAGCTGCTGAACCTAAACCACGCGAGGCCCAAGGGAGCCAGGCTGCTCTGTGCATCCCAAACTCAGACGGATTTGCCAGCTCTACCTTCAGTCATCCAGACTCCAAAGTGCTGCCACAGTTTTACACGGAGCTTCAAAGAGCTTGCGGATTAAACCTGCGCGGCAGGAGCCAGCCGTCACCGGGGTTATTTTTAAACATCTCACTGTGCACGAAACGCTCAAATCTTGTCTCACTCCCAGCTCTATCCCAGCACTCGGCTCGGGGCGGCTGCGAAGGAGGCGCAGCTTTTCCCCAGGCATGATGGTTATGGGATTTCTCCGGCTGCTCCCCGGGGTCCCCCCTGCTACCTCCAGCAGCAGGATCTCGCGGGGACCTGCTCGGAGCACGGGGGACCAGCTCCACACACACCGGGCTGACAGGAGGGTGTCACCGAGCCCCGAAGGGCTCGTGGGGGAGCAAGGGCACAAACCCCACCCGGGCACAGCCCGCAGCCGGGGCCACCTCCTGCGAAGCTCGGTGCCGCTTCCCCTTTCCTGCCGGGAGCGTCCGGCTGATACCGAACGGCGCCGGGGAGGGGGCGGCTCCGGCCGGCCCAAGAACCGCTCCGAGGCCCCGGGGCGAGGCGGTACCGCGGCTGCCCGAGGCCCTGCCCGGGGACAGGGCAGAACAACAAAGCCCTGGAAGAGGCTTCCCCGGGAGGCACAGCCCGGCCGGG
>VXAX01007547.1:0-38976 GCA_013399835.1 Leptocoma aspasia | reverse complement strand
CGGTTCGGCTCCGCTCGGCTCCGCTCGGCTCGGCCCTCACAATCCCCCCCACGGTCGCTGCGCCCCGCGGGCCGCCCCCGGCCATGCCCGCTCGGGACCGTCCTCACGCAGGGACGGGCCCCTGTCCCCAGCCCGCACCTCGGCACGGGGCAGACCCGCGGTGTCCTCACCGTGCCTGGGGAGGAGCCCCTGTGCCCTCACGGGACCCCTCAGGCACAGGGCAGACTCCCACCCGTGGTCTTCAGCCCTCCCCGTGCCGTCTGAGGAGCCTTTGGGCACGGGGGCAGACCCCCACTGTGAGCCCAGCCTGGGGACAGACTGCCCTGTGCCATCCCAGGACCCTTGGGACAGGACAGGCTTGCTCCACCCGGGAGCCCCAGCCTTGGGATAGAGCTCCCGTGCCCACCCAGGACACACGGGCACAGGGCAGACCCCTACCATGATCTCCACACCTGGGAGTGGGTGCCTGGTGCCCAGCCAGGACCCTCTGGGCACAGGCAGAACCCCACTGAAACCCGCTGGACCCCCTGTTCCCAGCAGGAACCCCCTGGGTACTGCAGGGTGATGTCCATCCTTGTCTGCCTCCCCACTGGGGACAGCCGGGACTGGGGTGGGCTCACAGCCAAATGCTGGGGCAATCCCCAGATATCCCCTTTCCTCCCAGCCTGGGCAGGACCTCTCCCTGCAATGCCATCCCAGCCAGAGACACCACAGATGTATTTGGGGACTCAGTGTCCCCGAATTGCCCCCAGACAGACACCCCTGTGACTCCCTAAAGAAGTCCTAAAGCTAAAAGGATCCCTTGTGCCACTGTTGTTCCTCATTACCTTCACGTACCATCTCCAGGTTCCACCCAGAGAGAACCCTATGCAAGCTGACCCCATCAGCATCCTTGGTGCTGTCTCCTGACCAGAGATGGACCCAACTGGGGACAACCTCTGTCCTGTAGAACAACCAGAGCCTACACATGGTACCCCAAAACTATGCTTGGTCACCCCTTATCTTGGGAACTCACAGGTAACAAGCAACAGTACAAGACCAAACAGCCTCAAGTTGTGCTAGGGAAGGTTTAGATTGGATATTGAGAAAAATTTCTCCATGGAAAGGGTTGTCCAGGCCTGGCACAAGCTACCTAGGGCAGTGGTGGAGTCGCTGGAGGGATTTAAGACATGTAGATGTGACACTTGGGGACATGGGTTAGTGGTGGCCTTGGCAGTGCCAGGGTAACTGTTGGATTTGATCTTAGAGGGCTTTTCCAGCCCAAGCAATCGGTGATCCTGTGTGACATGGGCTACTGCACCACCTAGAGCCACCTTTGCCCCCACAGACCCCACCAGTGTTGTCCCCCCCATGTCCCTTTAGCCCTTGCACCAACACCCCCACAGCTGCCTCACCAACACATCTGTCTGTAGCAGAGCCCACCCTCTGCTCCCCCCAAGCCCTGCACCCTGTGCTGGTGCAGCCATCTCCCACCCTGGCCAGTCAGGACACAGTGCTCCAGGCTCCCAGCTGAGGATGCCATTTCCCATTTGCTCTATGCATTATCCTGCTGAAGACCCTGTTTTCATTGTAGGGATCACAGCTGAAGGAAGCTGTTCATCTGAAATAGCAACCAGCTCATGCTACAGCTGGATACACAGCAGGAGAGCCTGTCCTCGCTCTGCTTGCTGGATTGCCCAGAAAAAAAAATCATCCCAACAAAATTCTTGTGGTCTGGAGATTCAGTTCAAATCTTTTAAAATACTCAGGTGAGTGGTCAGTGAGTCTCTGGGGGTAGACGTGGGTCTCATGACCCAGGTATTTCAGTGGAGCCATGGAGACATAGAATCATGGAATGGTTTGGGTCAGAAGAGGAAGAGATGTCCCAGTTCTACTTCTCTGCCATTGGCAGGAACACCTTCCACTGTCCCAGGTTGCTCCAAGCTCTGTCCAGCCTGGCCTTGGACACTTCCAGGGATGTGGTAGTGCCTCTCTGGGCAACCTGTGTCAGGGCCTCCCCACCCTCACAGGGAAGAGTTTTTTCCTAATATATTTTCCTATATGTTTTCCTACATACCTTTGGAGTGACACAGACATGTGTGACAAGTCTTCTCAGGGAGAAAGCACCCGAACAATTTCCAAAGTACTTGTAGTGACACAGCTAACGTAGGAGCCTCCCCTGAATGATTTCTTGTTCTGGGAGATTACATGGAGGCTTGAGTGGTTTAGGTCAAAAGAAGATCAGAAGGAAACACCCGTGGTGTGGACAGGGCTTGGTGGAGTCTGGAACGGTTGTTCCTGGAAAGCTCTGCAATATGTGTGGCTTCCTGCAGTGAGTGGCTTTGTTATCTGTGACAGAGAGAAGGCCAAGCCCTGACTCATCTGCTCACTGCCCACCAAACTGCCAAACCTGATGCCAGCCAGGGAGGCACAGGGTGGGCAAGGGCTCCAGGGTGGCACCTTCCCACCACTACCCAGCCTTTCAGGAAGGGCTGGAACCACCTCAGCCCATTCCTGTGTTCCTCCCTTTTCCTCTGGGGAAGTGAATGGCATCACTCTGATGGGCTGAAGGCTGCAGGGTTCCCAAGGGACTGGAACTGAAGGCTGGACTGAAGGCAAGAGACACCCTGTAGGTGCTCCCGCTGTTCTAGTTCAGATGCTGGACTTAGTTCAGCAGGTGCAAGGCTGAAAGTCCTGCCCAAGGCCGAAAGTCCTGCCCAAGGCCAAAGGAGCTTCTGCCTGATCAGCAGCTAACTTCTGGGGTCCAGCAATTTGTCCACAGCTCTTTGACCCCCTTCCCAAGGGAAGAAAAGAGGGATCAGTACTCTCAGAGCAAAGTAAACCTGCATTTGCTTGTCTCTCACCACAAAAAAAATTATAAAGACATATACTTCATCAAACAGGATGGGATTTCTAATAGTGGGGGAGAAAACTCTTTGAAACTGTTCCAGAGCTGTTGTTTGGAGGTTTCTCATGTCTTCTTCTGAAAGGTGACACTGGCCACTGCTGAGGGCCAGCACTGGCCTGGAAAACCTTTTGTTCTGAAATACCCACATTGATGGACAGTTTGAAATGCTGGTGAGGGCTTCTATTTTAAAATGTGGAGTACTTGGTTCAGGTAGGACATGGAAGTATGTTTGCTTCAGCCTTGCACCTGAGCACCTTCTCTATAAATTCACAAGTATTACCAATGCTTCTCATGGGTGTCATCAACTCTGGTATTCCCTCACGTCCACAGTAACCAGGATTTCATGAATGGAATAAATGCACAAGAGCTCAGAGCTGCAAGATGGAGACAGGAGCGAGATTTCTCAATTGGCTTTAATTTGGAATGAGCAGTGGGATTTACATATGACATCCATATGAGCACCACAGGAATTCAGTTTGATTAATACTACAATGGAAAAGAGCTGCAGAAATGGTTTGCCATTTATTCTGAAGTGTTGCCAGAAAAGCTCAGCACATTTGCAGCCTGGTTTGGGCCAGCTCCCGGAGATGAACGGCTGGGAGGGAACCCCTCAGAGGGGCACTGGTGCCCTGATGCACGGGGTGTTGGACACACTGGAGCAGGACCTGCAGGAGGAGAGAGTGGAGTGGGATATAAGACAATGTGACTGGGAAGAAAACCTCCTACTGTCTTCCCTTCTCCCCTCCCTCTTCCTCCCTCATTAGTGCCTTGCAGCGATCCAGCATCAAACGTCCTCCTCGGCTGGTTCCCACTATTTGCAGTGTTCCTATTAACGAACTTTGTTTTCTGCCACAAATTGATCCTCAGTCTGGCATGGATGAAAATATAGAGCATGTTCTGCTTGAAAGAAAAAGTCTAATTTCCCCTGATCCATGACCTTTTTATCCTGAATCTGATACTTCATAAAAAGGTGAGTAAGAGGGCACAGGGATGGATGTAGAGGAGGAAGATCTAAAGGAACACGTGCACCCAGTATTCCTGCTTCTCTCATTGATATGTTCTTTGACCTGACATCTTTCTTGGAGAGGGGAGGTGGGAATCTTCTCCCCATGCCTCAAAAAGGCAGAGGAAAAAGTTATTTACAGAGATTAAAGCCCCAACAATCAAGGGAGATCACTTTGCAGGGCCTGCCATAAGTTTCCTTTCCCAAAGCAATCTCATATTGAGACCAGCTGTTGAATTTACCAGGGTCTGTCTGCCCAAAAGAGTCCATTTTTGTTCTGTGGCCTGGAAAATCACCTTTGTGAATACCAGAATGCTCTCTTGGTAGTGGGAGATCTCCTGGCCTCATGTCCCAGACATTTACAGGCAGCTCTGCCTTTCCCTTTCCAATTGCACAGAGACCCTCTGACAAAGGCTGCCCACTGCAAACCCCTGTGACCCCCCAATATCCTCGTGAGGCAAAAGAGCACATTTTCTCATCATAACACATATTTATTTCTCCTATTTCTCATGGCTTTTCGCAATTATTTCTATATTTTCTACATGGCAGGTGGATGCCAGGCCTGGGTCCGAAGTGCCAGAGTGTCACTGTGCCATGTCCAGGGCTTGCACCCCCTGTCCTGGTTAAATGTCAGTATATACACCCGAATTTAAGCTAAACCCCCTGTGTTACAGTGTGACTCCTTGCAGTTCATGTCTGCTTTGCTCACCCTGAATTTCTTCCCAGAGTTGCTGCTTTCTTGATCCTATCCCACCATTGCTGCTTAGCACCTCACCAAGCTTGGGTATATATTTATAATCCTTCTGATATCCTAATATGAAATTATTATCTAATTATTACTTAATCTCAATATACAACACACAATTATCTGATTTCAGGCTGTCACAATAGCTCAGTCCTAACACAGCAGTTGTCTGGTGTTTCCAAAGTCTGCTATACACCTCTGTCAACATGTTAAAGATGATTGTGTTTGGGTTATCCAGGTGTAGGTGTAAAATACCAGTTTATTTTTAGGTATGTTGTTTAAATTTCTTGGCTAATAGCAGTCTTGCAAGTCCTTCATCAGCTTTATGAAAAGAGATCTGGTTTCTCTGCAAAAGCAGAATTTAGGAAGTTATTGAACACTTGATTTGTTGCTGCTGTTAATAAATTTCCTGTGTCTGTTAATAGACTCATATGGGTTTGAATTCCCTTTGTTCCTAGTGCCTTCTAAACATTTCCTACTGGTGCTCTTTGATCCCGCCAGCCACGAATCCTTCCCCTAATAGCTCATTTCTTCTGTTTGTACCCTTCACAAATTACTGCACGTCTTAATCCGAGCCGACCTCTCATCCTCCCGCCGGGATTCACGGCTCCAGAGTCCTCTTTGATCCACACATCGGAAAGACACTCTGTTCCCGGGCCACCACAAGCTGCTGGGATGGATCATTAGCTCGGGGGCTGCTGCTGGGCTCCCAGGCAGCAGCCCTGGGCTGGCAGGGGCACAGGGGACACAGCAGCAGGGACATGGAGGAGCTGGGCACTCGCTGCTCCGTGGCTGGTGGCTGTGCCTTGCTTGTGCCAAGAGAGCGGAGGGAACCTTCCCAAGGGGTGTGAGAAAGTGTAAATCACCTCCCTAAATCCTGTCCCCTGACACCTGGCAAGGCTGAGCTGGGTGAAAATTTTCATCAGTTTTTGACCTTTCCACTCCCACCCAAACTTTGAAATCATTTGAGGTATTTAATTTAATTTAATTTAATTTAGCTTAATAGAGGAGTTCTCATGTTCACTCCCCTTGTGCACGTTCTCCCTTCTTTCCTTTTTGCCATTTTCCCCAACACAGCACCTGCTCAGCTTCTCAAATTACTGTAAAAAATTTAAAGCAAGAGATTTTTCAGAATCATAATAAACTATTGGACAGAGGAAACAGCTCGAGGTATTGATTCAATTTGAGTCATCTTTTCTCAAACCTCCCATTGAATTTCTGGCATTGCTTAGATTCAGGGTCATCTTGTACTCACTGATCGATAGAAAATGTTATTATTTATGTGTCTTGTTATTTGTTTGCCCTTACTGCTCTTTGACACATACATATCAATTTGGGATCACCAGTTTACTATTTCTTCCCCTCCTTTCCCAGTGAAATAGGATGGATTCCAGCTGTTCCTCTCCTTGCAATGATGTGACCATTTTGAGTATCTGAAAACAAAGTTTAACCAGGAAGTCTCCATCTCCATTTAATTTTTCTGACTAAATTTTTCTCCCTAAAAAATAAAGCAAATAGTTTGCAGCTCCTTCATCAGCTGCTGGCTGGGCTCACCCTCCAGCAGGTATGGCACCTTTCTGGTCCTGTCAGAACAGAATATCCTTTAGAATGCAAAATAATATTAATTATTATAGCTTATTGGAGGAATACATAATCAACAAACCAGGATGTAGAGCTCACCTGTGACTGGAGGTTGGATGTGTCTTTCTGGGAGGATTTTCTTTGTGACAGGACAAGGGGGAGTGGATTCCCATTGCCAGAGGGCAGGGTTAGATGGGATATTGGGAATTAGGAATTATTCCCTGTGAGGGTGGGCAGGCCCTGGCACAGGGTGCTCAGAGCAGCTGTGGCTGCCCCTGGATCCCTGGCAGTGGCCAAGGCCAGGCTGGACATTGGGGCTGGGAGCAGCCTGGGACAGTGGCAGGTGTCCCTGCCATGGCAGGGGTGGAACGAGATGGTGTTTAAGGTCTCCTCTAACCCAACTGATCTGTGGTTCTGTGATTCTATGAAATACTGCTACAGCTCAGCTGGTTTTCCTTGGAAAATCTGTCATGTTGCACTGAGGAGGGTGCAAGCCCAATGACATCCAACATTTTCAGGTTGGCACTGTGGAAAGTCTAAACCTGGGATACACAAAGGAAGCTGGGAAGCTGTTTGAGTTGTGAACCAGGAGATTTAGCAAGCCTTGAAAACTTGGAAAATCCCAAGGGTGTGGGAACTTACAGAATTCTGATGGTTTGAGAAAGGAAGCCATGAACCCAGATCAGATGGTAGGAGAGATAATTGAGTTCCTGCAGCTACACACTGGCAAAATTAATAGCTTTTGGTACGGAAAATAGCTCTGGCTAGACAGACTCCTGAGCTTTGCTGTGAGAGACTGGGGCTGGTGAAAACATCCACCCTGGTCCAGGCCATGTCCCAGCAGTTCTAAGTAGCACCCTAGCAGCACCATGGGGTAGGGAGGCTGGATACAAATCCCTGAGGAACCAGCACCAGCAAGGACATAATTAATGCTCTAAACTGGGCATGTTAAATGTCAGCTGTGCCTGGCTTTGTGCCAGGACCTTTGACCAATGCCAGTGTGCTGAGATGAGGGAGAGGTGCTGCTCCTACTGGGACTGGCAATTAGAAAGACAAAGCTGTGAAGTAATTTTAGTAAAGATGATAACAATCATAAAATCTACAGTAAGGTTTGCAGGTGACAAAAATCCTGAGCAGGGCAGATTATGGCTGCCAAACCCTCGGGACCATTAAATAGCCCCAGTCCAGCTGCTGTATTTGAAAAGCCATGCACAAATTCACCCCTGAGAGCCTGGAAAATGCATACCCCAAGATGAGAGACTCTGTCTCACAAAGCATCATTCAGGGCAGCTTCAGAGTCATTCTGTGTATCTGCCTGACACTGGGTTTATAAAAAGGGGAATAGCAAAGAGTCAGGAGTGACCTAGATCCTTCACACGGCATTGGAAAAGCTATTCCAGGAGCAACACAGCAGCTCTGCTGTCAGCCTCTGACAGGGCCTGTAGAAGCACAAAGAGGGCTGGAAGAAAAGATACAGAAGTCTTCTGGGGGCTAGAAAACCTCCTTGACTTGAGGTCAAGGAGCTCTTCATGCTTGGCACAGGAAGCCGAAGGGTCTTTGCCATGGATGTGTGACCTGCTCGTGTGGAAATAGCAGGAAAATGCCATGAGATGGAGGGGCTGGGCATGAAAATGGGGGTGATGCAGAGAGGGGAGAGATGTCAGGGAAGCTGAGGATGTCCGTCTGGGGCTCTACCCCTTCACATTGATCCTGACCGAAAAGAGGAATTCCTGCCCAAGAGCAGGGATTGCATTTAAATAGCACATACTGAGCTTCTGTTTGTATCTGCAGAAACACTTGTCCTGCCTTTCTGGGTTTTCCTTTCTCCAAATTATTTCAGGCCTGTTCCACCTGGAGGTGTAGTATGGTGGACTATGCTTTCACCTCTGACAGAGAGTCTCCACTGGCCCTGAATTGTCTATTATATCTTTTAATGGAGCATAAACCTTGGGAGGGACCTGCTCCTCAGGCTGACAGAGACCTGAGGGTTTCCATCTCCCTCAAAGCATGTAGTTTACCATGTTCATCTGGGGGGGATCAGGGTGGATCCCATCCCTTCCAGTGACCCTGCTGGTTCCTTTCTTCTGGCAGCTGAGTTTTACAGGATTGAATTATTCAGGCAGCTTCACTGCAGTCTTTGGGCTCAGCAGAGAGTGTTTGGGTGAGACTTGTGACACATAAAAGTTGCATTAAGTGGTTTCTAACAGTTACTTTTGGCTTTAATTTTTGCAATCCTTCTGTGATGTTTTGCAGAAATAGCCATACAGCCCATTAATGTCTTCCAAATTAAATAGAATTATTTCCCATTTGCATGTGATGAGCTTCTTCCAAGCAAAGAGACATCAGCCATTTTCCTTTGCTCTGGGGGGGGGTAAATCCTATACCCAGTGATGGTGGGAAAGCAGGACCAGCCCTTGGTCATTCCTGTGGGGCTGGAAGTGCTTGAATTCCACTGCAGGCTCCTTGCTGCAGCAGCACCACCGTGGTGCCAGAGGGATGCTCCCACCAAGCTTGCTCACTCCCTGGATCAACAGCTGGCAACCATTTCTACCTTGCCTCTGCCTTTCCTCGTCACCACTTGCAGCAGATCCTTGACTACATTCTCAGCTCGAAGCCAGTTGGAAAATCATTTTGGTGAATTAATTTATGAGTTGTTCATTAGGATTATTCACGGGTGGCCGGGCTCTGTGGGACACAGCTCCCACACGCACAGGCACCGGGGGCCATGGGCAGATCCCGGGCTTAGAGCATTTTCCAGGGCATCCTGTGTTTTCCTGCAGATGTGTCTCTGGGTTATTCATTGCCCATCAATACAGATAAAAACACAGCGCCTGTGTTGGAGAAAGGGGGAGGTTCCTGTGCAATCCTGCTGGGAAGTGGCTCCCGGGGCTATTTGAGGACATGAACTCGAGATCGGGCTGTTCAGCATGGAAGTGGAGCTGTTTGCTTTCAAAAGTACTTTTCCTAAGTAACGTCTCTGCTCTCCTCGGGACGCTGCCAGCATGCTGAGGAGACTTACATGAGGAGATTTTTTAATTTCCAGGGCTCTGCCTCTGCCCAAACCATGGAGCAGAGGGTCCCACCCTGCCTGCAGTGGGTTGTGCTGTGCACAGGGATTTTGAAGGGAAGTGGCATTGTCCTATTCCCTACACTTGGGCCTGTGGCACTGCCAGGGCTGCTACTAAAACACATCCCCAGGTGCCACGTCCACACATTTTTTGAACACTTCCAGGGATGGTGATTCCACCAGTGCCCTGGGCAGCCTGTTCTAATGCCCAATCACCCTTTCACTCTTTTCCCTATTATCCAATTTAAACTTTCCCTAGCACAACTTGAGGCAGCATCCTCAGAAGGCTCAGAACAGGCCCTGATTATTTTTTAAGACCAGCTCCCTTGTTCCACTTAAATTAAAATTGCAGCATCCTGCTGCTTCTGTGAGCGTAAAATCCACCGGATGCATGCACAGCTGAGTGACATCATCTGATCTGATTCATATTTTAAAATCTATAGAGTTCAAACATGGTGCACTTATTAGCAGGCAGATGTGCAGGTGAAGTCTCACGCATCCCCCTACCAATTTCAGAAGGGGTTAGGTGCTGCTTTATGACATAAAAGGTATTTCAGGGCATGTCTGAAGCTAGCCTCTGGTTATTTAGGGGATCTCTGTGTGTTTGGGGTCTTGCACTGATTGAGTTTGATACCCTGAGAGAGGCTGTGCCAGACTTTCTCTCTCCATGGGAACTTGCTTTTCTGAGACAGAAGGGACCTGGGGATGCTAATTTGCCTTCCCCAGAACATTAATTGAATTGCAGATATAAATTGATATTAGGGTAGTCTGGAAATAAGATATAAAAAGATTTCCTGGCATGGTGCTGCAGATTTTTCTTTATTAACATTTTGTAGAGAACAAAACATGGCTCACAAATACCTGCTATTAGTTTCAGTGTTTATTACAGTGTCACCAACTGTGCCAGAGACACGAGATGTGCAGGATGCTGAACATGGAGCCTTGGAGCCTGTGGTGGCCTATGGGAGGCAGGAGAATGGGTACTGCCAGTGCCTTGAGTTCCTGCTCCTGCTTTCCAAAAATTAGGGAAATAAGCTAGATGAGCAGGAGGTGAGGGGTGCTCCTGATGTGAAGGAAGCAAAAACTCCCCTGGTCCTCAGCAGGTCAGGGAAGGGCACATCCCTGTTTGACCCAAATTTTGTGCTGGAGAAGACACTGGAGTAGTGTTCATGCTGTGGCTGAAAACAAAAAAATTGCTCTTTTTTAAAGGGCTCTGTCTCCTCCTTAGGGAGCAGCTCTTATTTCAGGGGCAAAATAGTGCTGAGCTGAGTTTGTGGCTGCTCATGGCATTGTGGAGTGTGTCCAGCAGTGATTTCCCACTGACAATCCAGAAGAATGTGATGTGTCTGCGGGAAGGAAGAATGAGATGAGCTCCAGGAAGGGCTCAGAGATCAGGCACTTTCCAAGGGACTGTGTCTGGGAGCAGCTGTGGCAGCTTAAGCATGGGAAGAGAAGCACTGTGAGCAGTGTGGAGCTAAAAACCTGGGGGAAGTTTGGTAAGTGAGTAGCAACAAGCCCATAAAAAAAAAATCCTAGACAGAACAATCTGCTGATGTGTAAGTTCAATCAGAATATGGGAAAAAGGGAAGAGCCAAAGTAAAGGCAAAACATGGGGCAACTCCAGTGGGACTTGTGAGTCTGAAAGGGGGAATAAACACATGATGCTCATGAAAAAGAGAGAGAACAACAGATAGGAAATGAACGCCTCACAGGTGCCATGGGCCTCCATCTGCTTCCAGAGGTAGGAGACACTCTGAGCAGCCTGGAAGCACAGCTGCTCTGAGGGATGTTCCCCTGCCACAGTGCCTTCAGTTAAATGAGGGGGAAAAATGCCTGGAGAAGCTTATCTTTTACATTTCCAATTTGACAAAATTGGCAGTGAAGAAAAGGCAGTTTTGGGGCATTGCTTTCATCCTTTCCAGGGTACAGTGTTTTGGTAGCAAGGCACAGGATGGTGAAAGGGGGACAAAATGCTTAGAAGAGAAAAGGGAAACAAAAATTCCAAGACAGGGTAGGAAAAAACTTATGTTTTGAAACTGATGCAATTGCGATATCAGGATTTTAAAATGAAGTGCTCTTTTCCCTTCTGGGCTGGCCAGGAGGGGTGGGTGAAGCTGAGGCTGATTCTTGAAGAACCTTGGACCTGACCATATTAGAGAAAAGGAAAAGAAAATGGGTTGGAGAGCTTGGTCTGAGATGGGGTATGGATGCTTATTAGGAAATAGATAGTTTGAGTCTTTGGGGCTGGACTATTTTTACTGTCCAAGGGGGGAAACTGAGGCAGCAACTGAACCAGGCTCTCCATATGCACTCCAGGCTCTGTATGGTCCTGTCATTTTCTTCCTGATGTACAGGAATTCTGCAATTTTATTGCAGAAAAGCCTGTTGGGGACATCCAGAACAGATACTCCCAAGGCAAAGGCTTCAGTTTCTACTGTTTGACTGAGTTGAGTGTTTTGGCCCTACAATACCCACATGTGTGGGGTGGATGGTGTCACTTTGAACACGAGTGGTTCATTTATTGCAATCCCTCACCTGGAAGGTGGAGAAGGGGTCCAGGACTGGGTTGTGCTACTGCAGCTCTTCCCAGCCTTGAGCTCCTGGCCCCTGTGTGCCTTCCAGGTGGATGGGCAGGCTGGAGGAGAAGGACTCAGGTGCTCCAGGGGGCTTTGGCCGTGTGGTCCCACCTGGTCAGCTCATGTCCCCTGTGGGCCCTGCAGCACCATGGTGCTGTGCACTCCCTGAGAGGAGGGGATGAGGTTGTGTGAGCCCAAGCCCAGCTCTTCCCACCCCAGGAGGGTCCAGCAAGCGATGGCAGCACCAACCTGCCCCAGGGGGTAAAAGCTGCAGGTTGCTGAGGGAGAGAAATACAGCCCATAATAACAGCAACCATCCAAATCCTGCCCCTTTGCAGAGGCTATAAATCCTGACAGACCTTCTCCAGGTGACTCCTGCTTGGTGTAAGGGGAGAGCTGAGCTCTGGCTGCCCAATCCTGTCCCCCTGACAATGCGTTCACAAGCTAAAATATCTCCAAATTGCACAGCTGATCGTGGCACGAATTATCAGCAACTGCTGTTGGGAAGTGTGGCTCAGGCATGGCTCAGATGGTCTTCCCTTTCCTTGTTACAGGCATTTTTACAGCAGCTGAAGCCACCAGGAGCATGGGCAGGGATTCAGGCTGTTGGAGGTGGAAAGAGACACAGTTCCCAAGAATTGATAAAAAAAAGCTCAAAAAAATAGCTTACAGTGTGTGTTGTTTCAAAACCCAGTTGGAAGAGAAGGGATGATTATGCACCGTGCCAGCGTTGGCCTTCACTGCTCAGCATGGCCTTCCTGCTGGAAGGCCTTAAATCTGGTCACCTGGCCCCAAGGTCTGAGGAGGTTTCACCTCCCAGGGACCACTGAGGTGTTCAGACCAAGCAGCATTGTCTCTGGAGCAGGGCTGGAGAAAGGCTGACATCCCTCTGAGGAGTGGGGCTCAGCTCTCCTCGGTGCACACAGGTCTCCTGCCCTGTGCCCTGGGACACTCTGCTCACTGAAGGGTGGGTTTATGAACAAACTGGGGATGGGGACTGTCCAGGGCAGCTGAGTTTTGGTAGCTGGGAGGGCTTGAGCCACAAGTTCCCAGCCTCAGTCCTGCCAATCTCCTGTGGTGCTTCTGAAAGGCTCCTCTGAACGAGAGCAGCAGAACCAGGGCTGGTTTGAACCTAGGAGAGGAAGTGACCTGCTGGGCAGGGACGTCAGTGGTGACACCAGCAGTGCCAGACCAGCTGGCTCAGGCTCCACCTTCACTTGCAAGAACTGCCCAGAGGGACCTCTGCACCCTGCCAGAGCCTCTGCTCCCAAAGGAGCACACCACAACCTCGGGTTAGTTGGGTATGCAATGTCTGCAGGATCTGGGCTGTAACTGGTACCATTCTGGTGAAGATTTGTGAGCCATCAGAAGTTTAAGACACAGCTTCATCTAATGCAGAGACCACTTACAGCCTTTGTTGTAGATGTTCATAGATACCTGAAACATCCAGCTGAGCTCCCCACATGCTGTCTGTGCTGTTTTGGAAAAACCAATGGAAAATGACCATGATACTCCTGAGGATATAAGGAGACAGAGATTATTTCCCCATTGTTTATTAACAGCTTCTTGTGCCTTCAGAAAGTTCAGCTCTGCAGCTATAACAGCCCACAGGAGATGCTGAGTCCCCATCAAAGGTGTGCCGACAGGGGCATTGGAGTGGTGGCCTTGACCCTTGGGGCCAGCCAGGGGCAGGGGGTGACCAGTGCCCAGGGGGTGTGGAAGGTGTGGACAGTGCCAGCAGTGTAGCAGCTCCTGGAGCCTCAGGAGATGCTGTACAGCAGAGCTGAGGTGACCTGGCTGGAGAGGTGCCTCAAGGATCCCTTTGGAATTCCAGCCTGGAGAATTGTGATTTCCTGATGGGCAAGGGAGGTTCCTCCCTATGTTGATTTCCTGAAATATAAGAGTGACTAGGAGTGGTGGGGGCTCTCCAGGCCCTGCCAAGCTTGCTGAGACTCCTGGCAGTGGCCTGCAGGATGCTCTCCTGCCTCCCAGCTCCACCCTGCTGGTGCTGGGAGCTGGGGCTCCTGCGCTGCCCGGCACTTGCCAGGCTGGCAGATGGGCACCCATGGCTTCCAGGCTCGCTGAGTCCCCAGCAGCTTGCCACGCAGGTTGCTGCAGAGTGGGGATTGCCAACCCGCTCCACAGCGTGCCAGATGGACCACCGGGCTGGCAGGGATCCCCTGCTCCGTGCTGCCCACTTGGCAGGCTCTCAGCATCCCTGGGCTGGCCTGCTCCCTGGGGCTCTTGGCCCAGCACTGTGGCAACCTGGGAGTGTGCTCAGCACCTGCAATCATCAGGACTTGCAGGTGCTGCCTGGCCAGGTGCCGTGCAGCAGGAAAGCTGTGAGCTCAAGGAACCTTGAAACAAAATCCCATCTCTGGCACCACACCCCTCTGGGGTCTGCTGCTGCACCTACCAGGGTGCCAGTGGGGCAGGGACACTGTTGTCCCCACTCGCTGGCACCCCTCATCCAGTGTCAGAGCCCTCCGGGCTGGGAGGCAGCTCAGGTCTCCTGGAGAGCTGCTGGAAGGATCTGGGCCAATGGATATGTGTAAGGGAAGGGCCCAGTGCTGAGCGGGGAGTCCTGGTTCCTCCAGAGCTCAGGGAGGATCCCCTCAGTGCCATGCTGAGGGGTCACCCCTGTCTGTGCTCACTCTCTGCCCGTCCCTCACCTGGCTCTGATGGCACAGCCAACATGGCCTGGGGGCTGCTGTGGGAGATTCATGGGTCTTTTTCCACACTCCCCCTCACCCGAGCACAGTCTGCCAGGCAATTCCATCCAGGAACATAAGCGAGTTATTGAAAGCCTTGCTGGCAGAAACATCGGGATCTAATTTCAGCGTGTGAGTGAAAATATTATTCTCCAGTGTGAGGGGAGAAGTGATGAAAGAACAAGAGGCTTTTTGAGATGAGTCGGGAACACCAAGTTACACCAGGGCAAAAACGGAGCAGTGATTTCCCAAACCCCAAACTTCCTGCAGAAAGGATTTGGTTGTGATTAAACCATTGTTAGGAGCTTCCCTTTGGTCCAGGGTGTGACTTCTGGTCCTGGGGAAATGCAGAGGAGTCTGGCCAAGGTTGTAGCAGGAGCTGCAGGGTAATTGTTGGTTTAGGAGCTGGGTCATGCGTGGCCTTGGGCAGTCACTGGGAGCGTGGCCTGGGCTGCTGTGGGTCCAGGCAGGAGAGCTGTGCTCAGGCATTGCCTGGGGAACAGCAGGAGGAGGTTCCCCCATGCCATGGGTCTGCTGGAGCATGGTCAGTGCAGCCAATCCAGGCTGGCAAAGCAGAGGTTGGATTAGTGGCTGCATCAGAGCCTCAGGGGTGGGACTTCCACAGCCCCCTGCCAGGGGACGGTCCTCATCTGCTCTGGTGCCAGCCTGACATGGCAGAGGGTGTCCTGGTTTTGTCTGGGGTAGAGTTAATTTTCTTCACAGTGACTAGTACAATTCTGGGTTTTGGAATGAGAGTAAGGGTGGTGAAGTATTGTTTTAGCTGCTGCTCCCTAAATCAAGGACTTTTCAGTAGCCCATTCTCTGCCAGTGATGGCCAGGAGAGTTGGCCCAAACTGGCCAGAGGATATTCCACACCACAGCCCGTCAGGCCCAGTATAGAAACTGGGGTGAGCCACCTGGGGGCTGCTGATGGAAGCTGGGGGCCAGGCTGGGCAGTGGGTGCTGAGCAGTTGTATTGGGCATCACTTGTTTCTCTCGGGTTTTATTCCTCTCTCTCCTCTTGTTATCTCTCTTTTCATTTTCATTACTACTATTATTATTACCATTACTATTATTATAATGTGTTAGTTCATTTCAGTTATTAACAGGTTCTTATCTCAACCCATGGGTTGTCCCTTCATTGCAGCGTGGGGTTGAATCCCATCAGAGGGACAGGACCAGCTGTCCTGCCCCAGGCAAGGAACACAGGAGGAACTGGTGTTCCCAGCTGCTGGTCCCTGTGAAAGGCCAGAACAGTGGTGAAGGTGTTGGGACAATGCTCCATGGGCAGGGGACAGCTGTGGCTGGGCATGGAGATGTCACTGGCTTGTACTCTGGTGTATGGAAGCACCAGCCCAGCCTGGGAGCGTGACCAGGAAATGTCTACAGTGTGGGAAGAACAAAGCTTAGCTCAGTGCCCCTTGCTGCTGGAGGAAGGTGATTTTTGGCAGCAGGAAAAACACAGCATTGCCTTGCCAGTGGCCAGTGCAGGGCAGTAGCAACTGGAGGAACCCTGGGGCTGGTCCCTGGCTCCCACCAGCACCATCCAAAGACTGTACATGCATGGGTGTTCCCAAAACAAGCAGGAACAGCCAAGAAGGACTGATGTCCTGAAGATCAGGGCCCTTCTCCCAAACTGAAGAGGCAAGAGTGCCCAGTCTGCCCAGAGAAGCTGTGGCTGGCCCTGGATTCCTGGAAGTGTCCAAGGCCAGGTTGGACACTGGGGCTTGGAGCACCCTGGGATAGTGGAAGGTGTCCTTGCCCACGTCAGGGGGTGGAATTGGAAGAGCTTTAAGGTCCCTTCCAAGCCAAGCTGATTTCTGATCCTGTGCCTCCGTGGCACTGGGGGTTCACTGTGGGAGGAGCAGCCGTGCCCTCCGGCCTCGGGAATGCGCACCGGCCCCTGCGCGTTCACCGTGCCGTGAGGACCCGGTGTGCCCCCGGGCCCCTCCAGCCCCTCGCTGTCCCCGCGGGCTCGGGGTGCCGGTGATGGAGCCAACATCCCGTTTCCGTGGCAACCGCGTGTCCCGGCCGCGGGTCCCCACCAGGGGGCAGTGGCCGCGCGCGGATCGGCGCTGCCCGGGAGGGGCCGGGACAGCGGGACAGGGACAGCGGGACGGGGACAGGGGGACCGGGATAGGAGGTATCCCCGCAGCCAGCCCGGGACAGGAGGGACCAGTCCTGGGGCCGGGCGGCGACAGGAGAATGTCTCTGCAGCCATCCCGGACAGGGGGAGCGGGACAGGGGGTGTCCTTGCAGCCAGCCCGGGACAGAGGGACCGGCCCCGCAGCCATCGCGGGCAGGGCGACCGGTCCTACAGCCAGTCCGGCACGGAGGCAGACCCTGAGGTCAGCCCAGCACAGGGTGACCCGGTCCTGCGCACTCGGCAGCCCGCAGTGGGGCCCGGTGCCCTGCGGGGATGGGGAACTGCCCCTGCTCATCCTCGGGGCGCCCGGAGCCATCCCCCGCCGCCACCCCACCGGGGACACGGACCTGCTGGGGGTGACCGACCTCCGGTTCAGCCGGCGGCAGGCGCTGGTGGTGTCACCTCCGGGGCTGAGCCCTCGCCCACCTGCTGCGCCATCGGCTCCTTGGATCTGCCTTGGATTCCTCTTGGAGTGACACCCGCACTGGTCTGAGCCCCGCTGCCTCCCACGGACCTTCCCTAGGGCCTCCCTATATCCAAGGTTATCAGGGTGTCCTTTCAAGTGAAACCAAAGCAGGTCAGAGTCTGGGCAGAGCTGTAGAATTTTTCAGGTTGGGAGAGACCTTTAAGATCGAGATCAGCTGTACTCCAGCACTGCCATGTCCCATCACTAACCCATGTCCCCACCTGCCACATCTAGAGCTCTTAAATTCCTCCAGGGATGGTGACTCCACCACTGCCCTGGGCAGCTGTGCCAGGGTTTGATCATCCTTTCAGCGAAGAAATTTTTTGTAATATTCGGGTAATCCTCACCCAGGAGAACTTGAGGCCGTTCCCTCTCCTCCTGTCCCTGTTCCCTGGGAGCAGAGCCCGACCCCCCGGCTGTCCCCTCCTGGCAGGGAGTTGTGCACAGCCACAAGGTCCCCCCTGAGCCTCCTTTTCTCCAGGCTGAGCCCCTTTCCCAGCTCCCTCAGCCTCTCCTGGGGCTCCAGCCCCTCCCCAGCTCTGTTCCCTGCCCTGGACAAGTTCCAGCCCCTCCATGTCCTTCTTGTCATGGGGAGCCCAAAACTGACCCCAGGACTGGAGAGGCCTCATCACTGCCAGCACAGGGATATGGTCACAGCCCTGGTCCTGCTGTTACACCATGGCTGGTGCAGGCCAGGTGTCACTGGCCTTCTTGGCCACCTGGGCACACCTGGGTTCATGTTCAGCCACTGTCAGCACCAGCACTCCCAGATCCTTTTCTGCCAGGCAGCTTTGCAGCCCCTCTGCCCCGAGCCTGGAGAGCTGCCTGGGGCTCTTGGACCTGATGGCCACAAACAGGATGGTGCCTCCAAGGGCTGCCCAGGGAGCAGCTCAGGCCATCCCGAGGGAGCCAGGCCATGCTGGGGGAGGGCTGATTCCTCCCATGCTGGGACAAGACCCCTGCTCAGTTCCCTGAATGCATCTCTGGCTCCATCCTGCCTCGGCACTGGAGCCAGCTGAACCGGTGCCAGGAGCACATCACCACCATCAGTAACATCGCTAAGACAAGCCTCTATTTGCATATTTTATGGCATTAAACATGCACTGCAGCCCACAGAACACACCACAGGGGCTTTGTGTCCCCTCAACAGCCTCTCCTCAGCCTGGTGAGGACACCAGCTGGCTCTCCCCATGGGTGACCATCCTTTCTCAAGGAAAACATCAGCAGGATGCCCCATCCCAGGGCCTACAAGGGAGGATGGTGAGTGGTAAAATCTCCTGTTCTTAGGGAAAGGCTGTTTTGCTCTGGCAGCAGGGTGATCAGGAGCTTTCCCTGACTTCAGTCCTGTGCCTTTATAGATGCTCTGCTCAAAATTTCAACTCCCCATCTGCTTTGCCTGGCCTGACTGCGCTTCTCCAGTCCCATCACTCCCAGAGCCTGGGCCTTACTGGGATCCTGCATGACTGGGGTGTGGAGAGAAGCTGGGGGGGTCTCTGCAGCATCTGGTGGCCTTTGGCCAGAGGGGACCTGTATGGACATCCCCTGCCTGCATGGGGAGAGTGAGGAGAGTGGTGATTTGACCAGATCCTGGGTGGATTTGAAAGAGTCAGAGGGAAAGTGTGTGTGGATTTCAGCCCTCATTTGAATGCGGCTCAGTGCCACAGCATTCCCAGGCTGAGAAGGAGTTTTCCCTGGTCTCTTGCATGGCTCCATAGCCTCAGGCACACAAGCACAACTAGAAACATCTGTCCTTCTTTCATGCAATCAGTTTCAATCACTAATAATTATCTCTCCCCTTCCCTTTTCCTCTTCTGCTGGCTGCTGTCCTAGTGCAGCATGGCACTACTGGAGACCAGGTACCCACCTGCTCTGTGCCAGGGCTCATGTGGCATGGGCACACCAAGCTCTGCTGCTTTTGCTGGCCAGATCTGGCCAGGGCTTAGCCTTGCTTGCCAGACCCTGCATCCCTGGGGATTTTGTTGAAAACCCCAGCTCTTGGGCACAGGTGATGGGAGGATCTCAGCTCCCCTTGCTGGGGAGCAGTTTCCTTCTTTGATGGGTAAGAACACTCTGAGTACAGACTGGCAAGGCAAAGACACTGAAGCTCCTTACCCTTTTACAAAGAGATTTCTGGGCAGTCTCCTGGGTTTTGGGTGCCTGCACCCCTTGGAGCCCTCATTCATCTTCTCTCTCTGGAGCAGGCAGGAAAGTGAGGATGGTTTCTTGACACTGCAAGAAAACACAACCCCTAAACTGCATTGTTCTTGTGGCAGGAGGGTTTGGGACGAGCACTCAGCTGGAGGTATCACCCTTTTTCTTGTGGGCAGATTTTGGTGTCAGCTGTGTGGGAAGCTCTGCAGCCTCAGCCTGGGAGCTGTGGGTCAGGTTAGAGCTGGATTTACAGTCAGTTTATCAAGTTAGCTCTGGGCTTGTTTTAAACATTGGCAAGTGGTGAGCTCCTGGCTCTGAGTACCTGTGAAGATGAGACATATATATATTTACACATCTGTTATTAACCTAAAAATATAACCAAGTGGCAGATCACCTGTCTTGGTTTTCCACAGAAATGCAGGGCTTGGAGTCCTTGCAGAGAACAGAAAAGGGCTGATCCACCCTGCAGGTCACCAGAGCTGCCTCAGGCTCAGCTTGCTGGTGCCAGTGCACCACGGAATGACCCTGTGGAATGGGCAGTGAGGAGAGACACCCTGAGGGTGCCCAGTCCTTGTGTGGACACACAGCTCTGATCACAGCTCAGCTCTGCCCCCAGAGCAGGATGTGCAAGGGGGGTGTCATGTGGGGCTTCCACAACAGCTCCCAGAGCAGGTTCCCCTGCCCTGGACAGGGATTTTCCCTCACATTCAACTCAAATCTCCCCTGGTGTAACTTGAAGCTGTTCCCTCTCCTCCTGTCCCTGTTCCCTGGGAGCAGAGCCCGACCCCCCCGGCTGTCCCCTCCTGGCAGGGAGTTGTGCAGAGCCACAAGGTCCCCCCTGAGCCTCCTTTTCTCCAGGCTGAGCCCCTTCCCAGCTCCCTCAGCCTCTCCTGGGGCTCCAGCCCCTTCCCAGCTCTGTTCCCTGCTCTGGACATGCTCCAGCCCCTCTTTGTCCTTCCTGTCATGAGGGGCCCAAAACTGACCCCAGGATTGGAAGTGCCTCATCAGTGCCAGCACAGGGGACAGTCACTGCCCTGGTCCTGCTGTCACATCGTGGCTGGTGCAGGACAGATGCCACTGGCCTCCCTTATCTAGGGAGGAGTTTTATGGAGAACAACGAGACTTGAAGAGAAGTAAATGTTTGGCTCAGTGACTCTGCATTGCATTTGGTCATTAAACCAGCACATCTTGTCCCTGACAGCCTTGGCCTGGGAGGGAGAAGCTCCCTGAGTGCTGTGAGCTCTGTGGGGGCAGTGGATACCTGGGCACTGAGCTCAGGGACTGCTGCTCTTCCAGTGCCTGTGTGTGTGGCACCCCTCTGTTCCCATCAGCTGCAGCAGATCACCAGGATTGTTGCAGTTGTGGCACCAACTGGGGAGCTTGCTCTGTCAGCTGGAAACTCAGCAGACCATGAACTGCAGAGGGGGCTGAACGTGAAAGCTGTGCAGGGACCTCGGGGTTGCTCATGTGCTGAAGGTTTTTATATCTGGGATTTTGCACTCGTGTCCTGAGGGAAGGCCCTGACTCACACAGCATCCCTGCCCACCCCACCAGGATGAGCTGCTGGCCCTGCTGCTGCCATGGGGGCCAGGGAGTGTTGATGCACTGGGTGCATCAAAAATCTTCAGGGCACAGCAGTCTTCAGGGGAAGAATGAAGAGAACTACTGAACCCTCAGAGCAAGACCTGCTCCAAACCTACTCCTTCTTGCCCCTCTGAAGAACCCTCATGCAATGCAGCCTCTCCTGCTCAGAGCCAAGCTGTGCCAAGCTGGGGTTCGTTCCCACCATCAGCACCCCAACGTGGTGAATGCAGTGGGAGCCAACCTCGTGGAGAGCAAAAGGCATCCGTGAGGTTCCAGTGGCCAATTTCATCTTAGACACTGTCCTGGCCCTCTCAGAGACCCTGCTTTGCCCTGGGGATGGTGGTGCCCCTCCACCGGGCTGAAATATCTCTGATTTTAGGGGACAACGATGAGATGAATCCCATCCCAACACAGACACTGAGAATGTCCAGATGGAGAATTAGCGTAGAATATCAGATGCTCCTCACATCTTTCCAGAGAAACCTTTGAGTCATTTGCTCTGAGGCTGTGTGGGTGGGTGGGTATTTGTGCTCGTGCACGTGGGCTTGCACCTGGCTACTTATGCAGCCAGATCCCTCCTGTGCCCATGAGAGCAGCCTGGGCAGGCCCTGAGCTGTGCCCTGCAGTGTCTGCAGGGAGGGGTTTCTGGAGCCCCCCGTGCAGAGGGATCTCCTGCAGGCAGAGCAGGCGAGGGGAGGCTCTGGTGTGGCCACCACGGCTCGGTGCTCTCCGAGCAGCGCTGGCTGAGCAGAGCAGGCTGGCACAGACAAGATAACATGCCATGGGGAGCAAAGCTGCTTGGATCACCTCTAAAATGCCTTATGCCATCAGACACTTATCACCTCCAATCCCCAGCTTGTCCCAGGTCACGTACCACAACCGCTCTATTACTAATATCATTAAGATCCCTTTGCTGGCTTCTAAATAATAAGCATAGGCGGGGACACTGTGATTAATGGAGGGCTGATGGATGAAACCCCCTGTCACCATTTAATACCTGTAACAATAGATTCATTAACTAGGATTAGTTTCAGACATAAGCTTTCTATACCCATGGCTATTACTCACTCAGTTCATTAACAGGACAGCATTAGTTCTGGTACCTTTGAGCCGCAACACATCCTGCATACAAATGATGCCTGGTGCCCTAACTTTCAGGAAATCCGAAGACTGTTTATGAAAAACTGGAATCTCTTAATTCCAACCTGTCAGCAAAGGCATTTCTGCTCTCATTTTCTGCACGCTTCATTTCTGAAGGTGAAGGATGGAGGTGATGTGCCAGAACACAGCTCCCCACTGCCCCAGATCCTGGCCTCAATAAAGGCCAGGGGCTGTCCAGGGCCACTTATGGGGTGAGCTCTGTGCCACCAGGCTCATCATGGCACTGTCACTTCCCAGGAGTTAACTCCAGAGAGTTTGACACGGTGGTTATTTCCTCGTGCCACCAAATGTGTTTCAAGGGACAGGCTGGCCAGCTGGCAGTGGGCTGCTGCATCCTCAGGATTTATCCCCACGCAGCATCCTCCCAGGTTTGGCCAATCTGTGTGAAGAGGAAAACACTTTTATTCCCTCTCTGGTGTGTTTGTAAGCTTATTTCTGTCTGTGGCCCCTAGAGATGGGTGGTTGGACACTGCTGGGTGGGGACATGATGGATGCAGGTGGTGGTGGATCTCAGGTGTCTGCAAAGGTAAGGGGGGGAGGTCAAAATGGGGGGATGTTTGCTGTCCCCATGGATTGTCACACAGGGAAATGCTCCAGCTGCAGTTGCCAGATGTTTGCTTAGCTCGGGATTTTGCCGTGGTGGCTTAGCTGTGGTGCAGCAGTGGGTGAACGGGGCTTCTTGTCTCATCTTGCTTAGCAAGACCAAAGCCACAGGGATCCATGCCTGGTTTCATTTTCCAGAGGCTCTCCCTGCCTCCTGCTGTCAGGAACCCAAGGGACAGTGCTCAAGAGGGGGATGACTTCTGCACTGCTCTTCAGTGGGTGGGTGGGACAGGTTGGGTGGGACATCCTCTAAGTCCCTGTGCCTTAGGTGTTGGGATGGACTTACTGTGGAGTGGCAAAATAAATATTTTCCAGTACGTCCAGATGAGTTCAAGGCAGGGAAAGTAATGCCCTGGCACTTCCCAGGGAGCAAGGACATGGCACCAGCTGCTCCCTCCCAGTGTACAGAAGAGATCTCAGCAGCAGATCTCATTGCCTGGAGATCAGCTGCGCTCACACGAGGACTGGCTGCAGTTCTGATACTCCCCTTGTTGGAAAACCCATGGAAAAATGCATGTGTATCCAAAAATAATTGAGAGCTGAAGTCAATCTGCAAGATTTTTGTCTACTGTGGGAAGTGCCTTCTCAGTTTATCGTAATAAGTGTGATAAGTTCATTGTTACAGAAAATGCACAATATGTTTGGCCCAAAAAGCAAAATAAGGCTTTGGAGGATGCAAAAGAAAAGCTGAGTTCTTGCATTTTGATACATTTCAATCTCAGCCTCCTCCCCATTAATATGCGGTGACGAGCCGGGGGGTAGGAGCTGCGATTCTGCACATATGGAAAGATAGGAAAGATAACTCATTTCCTCCAGGAGCAGAAACAAGGGCTGGAAGAAACCACTTTGGGATTGAGGGAATGGAACTGGGGCAGGAGAGGGAGGGAGAAGGGGTAGTTACATTTCATAGATAACGATGTAGATGGTGTGAACAAAATGTGAACCCTGGCAGGAAGGTGCAGGGATGTCCCCTGGAGCAGCTGGCTGTGGGAAGTGCTCCTGGTCCACCTGTGAGTGGTGGGAGTGTTCAGATCTTGGGCAGTGCTGTGATTTTAATGCCATGTGCTGATATCCCAGCTTGGGCACAACAGCCAAGCAAGCACCATGTGCCTGGTCTGGACCTGCTGTGAGCCTTCAGCATGGCTCAGTGATGCTCCTGCCCTCTCTGGCTCGGGGTAAATGAGCCCCTGCTCCATCCCACATGAGGCAACTCCTCAGATCAGCAAAGGATTTTTCTGTTCGGAAGATTTCAATGAAAATGGAGAGGAAGGATGGGAAAGGAGAAAGGGAAATACATTTTTTTTTTCCACTGCAGATTTCAGCTTTTAATCAAAACCCAGGAACAGCCTTCGACAATTTTGGCTCCTTCTGATGAAAGACTTTTAATGAAAACTGAAACCATCCATAGGGAATAGGAGCTTAAAAAAGTAAACAATGAAGTCAATCAAGCGTCCAACCAAATATGAGCCACAAACAAGTTTAATAAAACAGAGGGAAGAAGTGGTGTGAGAGCAATGGGAAGGCTGCTGGGATGCATGGCCACGATGGAGATGGGTGTGGATGAGTCGTGGTTACAAAGTTTGGGACACGTGGAATTGCACTGTGGGATGTGGATGCTCCCCTGGGGCTGAAGGCTTTGCTCAGATCCCATCACCATCTGCTGGCCTGTGTGGCACTGGGGGACACTGTGGGGCCACAGCTCCAGGGACAGGGGCTGTGCTGGGTCACGGTGGCTGCAGGGCAGCAGTGTGGGATGCCTGCACACCCTGCCTGCTGCATCCCTGCTGGAAGGCACAGGGAGTTTCCCATCACCCACATGCTCCTGGTGCACACACAGCCCTGCACGTCCACAGGCACTGGAGAAGGGGTGAGATCAGCTGATTTCACCACCAAAGGGGTGGATGGCACAGCCAGTAAGTGGAGGTCACCATCCCCTTGGAGAATGGGGATGGAATCGTGGAATCACAAGGTTGTTAGGGTTGGAAAAATCTCTAAGATCTTTGAGTCCAACAGCTCTCCCAGCACTGCCCAGCCACCACTAACCCATGTCCCCAAGTGCCACAGCCATATGGCTTTTACACACTTCCAGGTGATTCCACCAGATCCATGGGCATCCTGTTCCAAGCCTGATGATCCTTTCAGTGAAGAAATTCTCAAATATCCAACCTGACCCGCCCCTGGCCCAGCCTGAGGCCGTTCCCTCTCCTCCTGTCCCTGTTCCCTGGGAGCAGAGCCAGACGCCCCCGGCTGTCCCCTCCTGGCAGGGAGTTGTGCAGAGCCACAAGGTCCCCCCTGAGCCTCCTTTTCTCCAGGCTGAGCCCCTTTCCAGCTCCCTCAGCCTCTCCTGGGGCTCCAGCCCCTTCCCAGCTCCGTTCCCTTTTCTGGACTCGCTCCAGCCCCTCCAGCTCCTTCTTGTCCTGAGGGACCCAAAACTGACCCCAGGATTGGAGGTGTCCCAGCAGTGCCAGCACAGGGGGATGGTCACTGCCCTGGTCCTGCTGTCACATCATGCCTGGCACAGGCCAGGGGCCATCAGGCTTCTTGGCCACCTGGGTACACCTGGCTCGTGTTCACCCACTGCAACCAGCACCCACAGGCCTTTTCCCACCTTCACAGCTTTGCAGCCACTCTGCCCCCAGCCCAGAGCTGCCTGGGGCTCTGGTGGCCCAGGTTCAGAACCTGGCACATCAGCCTGTTGAACATCATAGACTTGGCCTTGGTCCATCAAGGCGTGGAGACAGTGAAGGAACCTCTCCCATCCTACCCCAGCAGTGCCCAACGTGCACACTTCCATGGAATGGACTGAACCTTATTTTTGAGACTTTGCATGAAAAATTCTCAGTCTCAAGTCCTGCCTGGCTCAAACACAGGTTCAGTTGGAAACGACAGAGGAAGCAAAACCACACCTGACCCTGGTCCCAGCCCAAGAAGAGCTGAGGCAAGTCAGAAAGCAGGTCCCACCCCGGTAAGTGGCAGGTACCCTGTGTTTATGGTAATAACAATAATTTACCCTTCACTATCACCTTCCAGCTGAAGAGCATAAAGCCCTTTGCAGGCATTAATTATCATTAGCCTAATGACATGGTTGATGAAACGGAGGCTGTGAAAGCTGGAATGATCCACCCAAGGTCCCCAGGCCCCTGCGGTGGCAGAGCCAGGAGTTACAGGCAGGCAGGGGTGCAGGGCAGGCTCTGGCCTCAGGGTGGCCACTGGGAGCTTTGCCTTGTCCTGGGGCAGCTGGAGGTCAGCTGGATGGTTGTGTGTGTTCCACATTCCCAGGACAGCCCTGCTGGCTGGGATTGCTCCGGGGCGGTGCAGTGGGTGGCTGCAGGCAGTGCAGGCAGTGCAGGCAGTGCACTGTGGGCTGCTCCGTGGGCTGGAGGAGCCCCACAGTGTTGGGGTCACAGTGCTGGGACCCTGCTGGCTGTGCCCAGGCTGGCCACGATGACAGCACAGACAGCCGAGGGGCTGGGGAGCTTTTCCTGGGCACTGCAGAGGTGCGGGCAGAGCTGCTGGAGCCCCCCTGGCTGCAGAGGCAGCAGGGTTGGGGCACAGCATCCACCCTGGGATGCAGAGCCCAGCTGGGCACGGGGCTGGCAGCCAGGGCTGGGACACAGGAGCCTGTTAACACCGTGCAGAAATTTTCTTTGAAGGTGTGGAATGATTTATGGGTTTTTACTGGCTGGGACAGAGTCAGCTGCCAGGCCTGGGTGATTTGGGGTTGGGGGGTCCGAGAGGATAATGGGGACAAATTGGGGCCCGAAGGAATGTGCGCTGGAGGAGCGGGAGGAGGCGGGGGGCAGGGGAGGTGCCGCCTTCTCCTCCATTCCCAGACACAACCTGCTCTCATTATCCGGAGCCACCACAGGCGCTAACGCACACAAATATATTCTAATTTATTAGAGCTGGCAAAGATCTCTTTGCAGAGAGCGAACGTTTTATTTTTGAGGCTCAGTGGTTCAAGTGTTTGAAAGGGCAGCATTCTCTGTGCCTCCAATGTGGGGCTAATGATAATCTAAATTAGTTATTGGAAATAATTACCAAGGCTTTATTGTGCCAAACATAGCAGAGCCCTGGAGAGCATTCGCGCTCAGACACGGCCATGCAGCTAAAAGCTTTGATGCTTCATTAATATTCAAGGGGAGTCTTTGGCTGTTTTCCCTCCTCCCCTCGCGCTGCCGCAGCTCTCTGAATGAACCCAAGGCCTCCGGTGACACCAGCGAGGGGCCTGCCGATTGAAATTAGCACTGGTACCATATCAAAGTTCACTGCACTCCTAATCTCCGGTGGAAAAGGTGGGTTTGGGAAGACGCTATCGCTCGGCGCGGCGGCGAGCGCTCAGTGCCGAGACGGCTTCTCCTGGCTCCAGGCGCCTGGTTCCAGGCTGAGATAATGCTGGAGAGGAGCATCTCCAAGGTTGTCCTACACAGCTGGGTTTTATGATATAATGGACCAAACCGGCTGCATAATTAATCAGCCTATATTTTTTTCCCCTAGTAAATCTTCCTGTGATGGGCAAACAGAAGCCCTGGAGCTGTGTTTGCGTGCCAGATCCGTGGTGGTGCATGTGTGTCTTTTTCTTTCTCTTCTCCCCATCTCTCTTTTGGAATAAGTGCTGTGATTTGAAAGTGACTCCAGCCCTACTCACGAGAACGAGGGGCTCTCAGGGCTGCTGTTATTTTTTGCCTGCGAAGCAGCTGCGCTCTCCCTTCCAAAAACCTTTGGGCTCCGAGCAGGACGCCAGGATGTATTTTTGGATGCAGGCTTGGCCTGGCAGGGCTTCAGGGAGAATTTCCTCTCCTTGCTCGGGATTCTGCACTAATCAACCATTCAGTTCCGGCGCCTGCGGGCAGGGCTCGGAGCAGAGGTACCGTCCATCTCGGAGACATCTCCATGCTCAGCACATCCCCGCAGAGCCCTGCGGGCTCGACCTGCCGCCGGCAGGAGCAGTGGCAGGATTCCTCTGCGAGGCTTGGGTGGAAAGAGCAAATCCTTCTGGCTGGCAAGACAGGGGACAGCTGCTGCGCCTGTTTTCCAGGCAAGCAGCACAGCAAATTGGGACAACCCAGGAATTTCACCCCCCTTTTATAATCCAGACTGTGCAATGCCTAAAACCACCACGAACCCCGTACATTTTTGAGCAAATCTGCCACGCTCCAAAGCTTTTGTGCCACCCCGGTGTGCGGGGTGGGGGTGGTCCCCGAGGCTGTCCCGGGTCTGTGGGGGCAGTGGGCACGAGAGGAACTCCGGTGGCACGGCAGGATGCGGGGTGTGGTGAGTCACTCCTGCTTCCATCCCACGCCGTCTCGGTGGGTGAGTTATGGGACTTCTCCTCTGCTGAGCAGGCACAAATCATCGGGGCCTGTCAGGAGCCAGGATGAAGTGGGCTGGCTGGAGAGTCCACACTAGTCCTTTAACAAGATTGATGCTTTGCCGCTTCCCAGGTCTGAGTTCAAGAATCTATATTTTATTCCTTCCCTCCTCTCCCTTCTCCCTGCCCCACTCGCCGCGGCAGAAACGCACTCTTATAATTCCTGCTCAGGTTTGTGTGTGTGAGGTAGTAATGTGTCTCCCTGGGAAGAAAAAAAATTGTTTCTAGGAAAGAGTTATGTGAAATGAATTATTTAACCTCACACTCCTGGCTGCCCCTGTGCCTGCCCAGACTCCAGGACCAGGGAACCTTGTCTAGGGAAGCCCAGGTCGGGATGGGCCAGTGTGTGACTGGTGGTGCTCAGGGAGCAGAGGGGCCCAGCTGGGCAGGGACCAAAGCCCAGGCAGGGTCTGAGAGCTGCAGGTGCCCCCTCTCCTCCCATGTGCCCCTGCCCAGCTGTGGCCATCGCTGCCTGAGAGAGCGGGGACAAAACCAGATGTGAACAGCTGGTAAAACATCTGGAGCGGCCTTCTGCCAAGGCAGGACGTCACTGCCCCACCAGGGCAGGACACGCTGGTGGAGCTCAACCAGCATGACCCCTCTCTTGGCAGAACCCCAAAGTCATGTCCACCCCACTGCTTGGAGCTGCCTTCCAGGACTTTGACAAATCCATGGGAGCGACGGGGCAGCCCAGGGAGATGCTGTGCTGGGCTGCCAGGGGGAATGGGACAGGCAGGGCTGGTGTGGGGGCACACTGCTGGGTGTTACTGGGGGTTACTGGGTGTTACTGGTGCCTGACAGGGTCAGCAGCACAAAACTCAGCCCAGGGCTTTGCAGACCCGGGGCAAACCGAAAGGGAAAAAACATGTTTGTTAGATATTTTTCCCTTGCAAATTATGATTTCTGCAGGAAGTGCCTGTCTGCAGAGAATTTCCAGAAAGAGAAAAAACACACACACAGAATGAGTTTGTGCAAATTGAAAACAAAAAGCTGCCAGACGTTCCCTGCTCCTCGCTGCCCGCCCCCTCGAAGAAATATTGGCAGAAGATGGGGAAGGGAAGCCAGAAAACTTTTGAAGAAAAATATTAATGAAAACCAAACCCTTTCTGCTTCTTGTTTAATTTCCAAAGGGAAGATGAAGGGCTCCCTGCCCTGCCCTCTGGACTCATTGCTGACCCCAGAGTGAGGACAGGAGTGGTGCTGGTCCAGCCCTGCTGCTGCTTGTTGAAGAGCCCTGGGCCTGGGCACATCTGGCTCCACAGACCCCTCTCCCTTGGGACTGGGGTCCTGGAGCAGCTTCTGATCCCCAAAAGCTTTTGGGAATGGGTCCTATCTGGGGAACTGGGTGATGTTGTGGGCTGGAGAGGAGCCCCAGAGTAGTTTGCTCGAGTGAAACCCCCAAAATGAGTCCCAGGTGTTGGCCTGTCTGGAGACATGGTGACCAGCCTGGGGACAGAGCCACTGCCGGGGTGTCCCATGGCTCCAGCCCTGCTGCACAGCAACAGCAGGAGAGGTGGGAAGGATTTTCTTTCTAGCCACAAGCTGAGAGGACAGGGAGGAGGTGAGACCTGAACATAGCGGGAGGATTTGGTGGGGACAATGGAGTTCACAATGTTTTGCTTCCACAGTGTGCTGAAGGACTCAACACCTGCTTTCTGAGGGCTCTTCCTCTGCACCCCAGGGCTCTCAGCTCAACCCAGCACCGTGACAGAGGGGAGGCCACCCAGACCACCAGCATCAGCTCCCCAAATCCCTGACTTTGGGCATGATGTCACCTCCAGCACTGCCAGCTTGGTGTGAGGGATGAGGACAGGAGGGAATGGCAGAGGGAACTGCTGACACTGATGCCACTGGTGTTATAGCAGGGTCCTGCACAGGTCACAGGGCACTGAGGTCCCACAGCGGGGTCCAGGGGGGTCCTGCAGTGCAGCAGGCTCTGGGGGCATCCTGGCATCCCACCATGGCACTGGTGGGGCAGACTGGGAGGCTGGGATGCACAGGGGGCTGTGCCCTGGCTTCTGCTGGGTTTCTCGGGAGTGTCCTGGGAGGACGAGCCGTGTGGCAGTCCCTGCTTGTGATGAACACAGTGGTGGTGCTTGGATGGTTGCACATGAGGATCTTAAAGGTCTTTTCCAACCTGAAGAATTCTGTGGTTCTATGATTGTATGAGCTCACCAGGTGTCTCTTCCCCTCACTGTCCCTGGATTCAGCTGTTCTGGCCAGGCTAATCTTGGGAGCCCACCCAGGGCACTGGGGTGGGACCTGCCTCTGACCCACACCCACTAACCACCCCAGAGCCTGAGGAAGTGCCAGAAAACCTCTGCAAGTGCTGGTTTGTGGTGCCAGCCCCATGGCCCCAGCCCCCAGAGCTCCCCAAGCCTCACAAGCAGCGTTACAAGGAGCTCCAGGAGGATTACACCCCACAACACATGCGCCACGTGCAGTCCTGCCTGTGCCTTGTGCATCCACAACAATGCTCAAAGACTCCCACAATAATGCCTCCAGCTTTCAGTTAAAACTAATTTTAACCGGTGAACACCTGCCAAATTGATTTTACGCGTTTGACACCGGTAAATCACTTGAAATTTCAAGCCTCCACAAAATTTGCATTCTGCTATTTTCACATCTCTTGGAAATTCTCAACTTTGGCTGGTTTCACTGTGGAACTTCTTTACGAAGCAGCCCAGGGGCCAAGAGGCAAGAGGCAGGAAAACGGCAACATGGGTGACTGCTGGGACACCCTGAAAGGTTTGTGCTGCACTTTTTGGGACTGATGTCTGGGTCTCACTGATGCTGAGTTTGAGATATTGCTTTGCCTATAGGTGAACAAATCCTGCATCTGATGGAATCTGGCTTGTGGATGGGGTTCCTTGTGCTTATCTCCCAGAATAAATAGCTCTCTTGTGTGACTGGGTGGCTCAGGAGGGCAGCTCTGCTGAAGCCTGTCTGTAATGAGCTTGGAGCCCTCACTTCACGTGTTCTGTTTTGCTCCAGAGACAAATTAAATCAGAGGAAATTCACAAGTGAGTGATTGTCCTGACTGACAAAACCATCTCACGATGGTGGCTTCTGTGGAGATAGAATCAGAGAATCCCAGAATGGTTTAGGTTGGAAGGGACCTTAAACACCATCCAGTGCCACCCCTGCCATGGCAGGGACACCTCCCACTGTCCCAGGCCGCTCCAACTCCCATCCAATCTGGCCTTGGACACTTCCAGGTACCCAGGGGCAGTCACAGCTGCTCTGGGCACCCCGTGCCAGGACCTCCCCACCCTCCCAGGGAACAATTCCTTCCCAATATCCCATCTAACCCTGCCCTTGGAAGTGGGAAGCCATTCCCTGTGTCCTGCCAGTTACGCGCCCTCGCAAAAACTCTCTTCCCATCTTTATCATCGACCTCTTTGGGTGCTAGAAGGTCACAACGGGGTCACCCCAAAGCCTTTTGGTTACAGGGCTGGAACATCACTGGGATTTTGTTGTATCCCTGAATAGCTCAATGGACTGGGCCCAAAGAACAGCCACAAGCCCAGGTTTTATTCCTTGTGACTGGTGTGTTAAGTAGCTAATGGTGCTTGTGAGCAGAGCTGCTCTTGCTGCTGTTGTATAACAAGGACACAAGAAAAGGAAAATCAAAGCATCTTTAAGGTGTTCCTGGAAATAACAATGCCACTAGAGGAGGATTTTATCTCTGAGCTTTTTAATGGAATGGATATCTCATACTCCACATCCCAGCTGTTGTGTGGCTGAGCACGTCCTGCAGTTCCTTTCTTTTCTAAGTCGGAGGCCCATGGTGAAGGGTCAGAGTGGTGCAGCCTTTGCCATGCTGTCACACAGGCTGGTTCCCCTCTCACTCACAGCCACACAGGAAAGGAAAAACAAAGGTGAGGCTGAGAGGAGCATTCCCTATTCTGATGCCAGAGCTGCCCCACCTCGTCCTGCCGGTGCTGCAGGTGAAGTGGGGCTGTGCCAGAGAGCACGAGGAGAGACTCAGAAGTAGAGAAACAGCTGGACAGTGTGGGGGAGTGAAGTGGGAAATATAGGGAAAGGAGGAACCATAAAGAAGCCAAAGAACTGCTCTGTGAAAAGATCTGAACAAGGATTGACACCCTCAGAAATCTCCATAGAAACCCAGGGGCAAAGGAGGAGGAAGGTAGAAGGACAGAAAATGGAGCAGAGACCGTGGTTTGGTGTCCCAAAGCTCAGGGAGGAGAAACAGAGGGTTGGCTGTAAAAGAGAAGATAGCAGCTAAAGGAAGAAAGATAGGGACAAAAATGTTAACCAGGAACCAGAGGTGGGGGTAAAAGGGGACAGGCAGAGCAGGCTGAGAGGGCAGAGCAGGTGGAGAGGGACAGAGACAAGCACTGGGCAGGTTCCTGCTGTCACACACCAAGTGTGTCTGGGCCAGGGTGGGGGGTATGAGCAGAGAGAAGAGAGATTGGGTGGCCTCCAGAGGAATTCTGTCATTCTTGGTGAAGGGCAAGAGTGAGCACCATGGAGGTGGGGAGATGATTTGAGTGTAGGAAGTCACTGGAAAGGATTAGTATACAAAGGGTTGTTCTCAAATATGTGGTTTCCCTTGTGAACTTTGGGAGTGAGTCTTCTGGGGCTGAAGGTGGCACAGCTGGCAAGTGTCTTTATGACAAGAGGAGTCTGAGGTGAGTGTGGGAGGATGGAGGGCACTGCCCAAGCCCTTGGTACTGCCATTGGTGAGGAGGCACTTTGGGAATAGGGGAGTGACAGTGTGGAAATGAAAGTGACCCTGGCTCGGTGAGCAGAGAGATCCAAGAGTTCAAGGCACTGAGATTGTGAGGAACCAGCTCTCCTCTGCCTCAGAGTCCTGGAAGAGTTGGCTCATGAATCACAGAATGCTGGAATGGTTTTGGTTAGGAGGGACCTTAAATCTCACCTTGTTCTACCCCATGCCATGGGCAGGGACACCTGCCACTGTCCCAGGCTGCTCCAAGCCCCAATGTCCAGCCTGGCCTTGGCCACTGCCAGGGATCCAGGGGCAGCCACAGCTGCTCTGGGAATTCCATCCCAGCCCCTCCCCACCCTCCCAGGGAACAATTCCTCATTCCCAAGATCCCATCCATCCCTGCCCTCTGGCACTGGGAAGCCATTCCCTGTGTCCTGTCCCTCCATGCCTTGTCCCCAGTCCCTCTCCAGCTCTCCTGGAGCCCCTTTAGGCCCTGCAAGGGCTCTGAGCTCTCCCTGGAGCCTTCTCCTCTCCAGGTGAGCAGCCCCAGCTCTCCCAGCCTGGCTCCAGAGGGGCTCCAGCCCTGGGGTCAGTGTAGCTGCCTCCTCTGGACCTACAGAAGCAGGACAGCCACGAGGCTGGAGGCAGTTCGTGTGAAGGAGCAGAACTGGAGCAAGAAGTCAGTCCAAGGCATGGCACCACCACCCTATAAATGCAGGCTAAATAGTCTGGCCTGAGTCATACATAAGTTTTTTGAGCTTATATTATATTGGACAACAGCTGAAGCCAGGGAGATGTATGGAAAAATAAAATACAGCATGGCTTCTCCAAAGGCAGCTTGTCAGGGACTGAGCAATCCATGGGTTTTCTGCATGGCATTGTGTCTGTCTGGATTTAAGCAACTATTGGATAAAGCACCCATGGGAAATTATTAGCTAACCCAGAGAAGATGGGATCACAGAATTAAAGTGGATAAAGAACTTGTGAAGGGTGAGTCTGCAGTGGATAATATTGAAAGGAGGTTATCAGGAGGAAGGCAGATAAGCAGTGATGTTCCCTGTGGATGGGTCTCAGGCCTGTCTCCCAGCCTTTCCTTTCTTGGCCTTGGGTGCACCCTGCCTGGAATCCACATCCATCGGGAGGGTGACCCTGTCAGCAGGAGCAGGGCGACCAAGAAAGGAAGAGCAGAGAGCAGTGAGGAATGGGAGAGCTCCTACCTTGCCAAAAACCGACGTCAGGCAGCCCTTCCAGCCAGCAAGGGGACGGCACCTCCTCGGCTGAGAGTGCAGATAAGACCAGGCAGAAACAGTTCAAGTATTTCTGTACTGATGCCAGGAACATGAGCAATTAAGTGGAAGAATTAGAAGGCCTCATCCAGGAGGAATGAGTAATCCTGGGAACTGTGGATATGGGAGAACTTATCTTCCAGTGCATAGATGGGAGAACAAGTGTTACAGATATTCTTGATCACAGTCCGATTGTTCTAGCAGACAGAGACAGGGGAGGTGAGTTCACAGTTTGTCTTGCTGAAGAGCTGGAGAAGAGAATTTGGTGCTGATGACAACGTGAGCCTGAATGGCCGTGACCTGGTTTGGTTTCTGTGAAAAGGGCTGGGGTGGACATGGATTGGGCTCTACCCAAGGCTTGGGTGTTGGCCTGCAGGCTTTGAGAGCCAAGGCAAAGCAGATAATGGTGGTGCCTGGCCAGGGGAGCGCAGAGAGTGAGTACAGACACGTGGTGAGTGCTGCCTGGAGCCACATCCCTGCGGGAGGAAAGGGCTGCACGTCCCCACCATGGACAGGCCCCAAGCCAGGCACAGCTGGCAGGAAAGGGCAAGGCTGGGAGGGGAGGAAAGGTGGGACACAGGCAGGATGGGTTGATGAAAGGCAGACCTAGATGCAGGAGATCTCTGGTTTCTGTGGGGGAGAGAGAGACTCAGGCTGGGGCTGCTGGGTGGCACCAGGAATATTTAGTCCTGCTGCACAGTGGGATTGCCAAGGCTGGAAGTGGCCACTCCTGCTCAGTGCTGGTGTACCGGAGGTGCTTGGCTGGTGAGAGTTCCCTGCAGGTTCAAGGTGAAGATGTGACAGACACTTCGGCTTTGCTTTCCTCCTCCTGGTCCCTCTGCTCTGCTGTAGCCCCCAGACTTTCTGTACATATTAGAGGTGAGCTGTAGGAGATGAGGGGGTGAAAGAAAGAGCTAACCTGGCCTTCATCTCTGTTCTCCAGTTGCTTGCCAAGGTTGTGAACTGCAAAGGATGAGAGGAAATGGCCTCAAGTTGCACCAGGGGAGATTTAGATTAGATATTAGGAAAAATTTCTTCATTGAAAAGGTGTCAGGTATTGGAACAGGCTGCCCAAGTAAGCGATGGAATCATCCCTGGAAATATTCAAAAGCCATGTGGATATGGCACTTGGGAATGTGGGTTAGTGGTGCTGGGTGATTAGTTAGCCTCAACAATCTTAGAGTAATCTTTCCAAGCTTAATGATGATTCTGTGGTTCTGTGACTCAGCAGGCCCCCTGCTCCCCCAGGCTGTGTGACGAGGCCAGCTCTGCTGCACCTCCAGGACTGCTCCACTCTGTTGGGGCCATGGCTGCACAAGCTGGCACGTTTCCTGGCACGTTTCCTGGCACATTTCCTGGCACATTTCCCAGGAGCTGTGCCCCAGCCCCTCTGCCCTGAGCCAGGCCAGCTCGGCAGCACCTGCAGCAGCCCCCAGAAGGGCTGGAGAGCAGAGCAGGCACAGGCTGCATGTCCAAAGCCATTAGTGCTTGGCTCCCTGCTCCCAGGCAAATGAGCCACTTAACCTGATCAGCTGAACATGTGGGCACAGCCACGGGCAGCCAGCAGAGCGTTACCTGCCTTGTGCTACACGTGAGGCTCCTGCTAGTCCAGCCCTCCCCTGACTGTGTTGTGGGGCTGGAGCAGCCATCCCAGCTCTCAGCAGGCTCCACACCTTGCCTTCCCTCCCAGCCTGACTTGGGGTTACTCCAGTCCCTTCTCAGAGCCCCCAGGGGATGGCCAGGTTCGTGCTGTGCCTGCAGGAGCGTTTCATCGTTTGCTTCCTCCTCTCCACCTCCTCGTCCCGCTGCTGCTGGGCAGCACCTCTGCATGTAGGTCAGGTGGAAGGTTTTGGTTCACCTCCCGACTTCCACCACACCTTAGGTGTGTGGGCAATTACCCAGTAACTCTGCACACACCCTGTCAACTCTAATTACCTGGCAGAGGCAGCGCCAGGGCAGAGCAGCAAACTGTGTCACCCACCCTGCAGCTGCTCCTTGCTGAGGTGTGGGTGACACAGTGGGAGCTGCTGGCTCAGCCTCCTGCAGCTGCTGGGGAGCACAGCACCATCCCTCAGTCCTGTGGCATCCCCACACTCCCCTGGGAGAGCTGATGGAGCTCAAGAACAAAAGGTCCACAGTGCCAAACACCCCCTCCAGGAATGGCAGCGTGGCCCCAGAGCCTCTGTGTCCCTTCCTCCTGTGGGGACTGAGGATGTTGTGCAGGTCCTGCCAGAGCTGCACCCTGCTGCCACCCTGAGAGCAGGGCAGCTCCAGAGCTGGTGCCATTGTGCATGCCCCTGCATCCACAGGGAAATGTTCTAAGGGCTGGAGCACCTCCAGGCTGAGAGAGCTGGGTGAGCTTTAGGGCCCCCTCCAGCCCGAACCAGCCTGGGATTCTGTAAGGCAGAGCTGCACCATGAGAAATACATTCCCCCCAAACCCACACCAACCTTCTCTCCAAACCAGTCTCCTTCTCAGCCACTCCCAGAACATGAGGAGCCTCAGGTTTGCCCAGCTTGCTGCACCCCAGCATCTCCACAGGGCCCTGGGAAGGAGCTGGCTCGTCCCCACCGTGGGTCCTGTCCTGATGCCAGACCCTCCTATCACTGCTCAGCACCTCTTGTGGATATTGGGAAAGGTTTGGGGCAAGGTTATAAACTGAGAGAATTCCAGGCCAAGGGTGCAGCTGTTTTGTTGCTGGTGGCTGGTAAATGAGCCCCCAATGCCATTTTGATTGGACTGAAGCTGGGTGTGAGGGCTGTGTACAGCTGCAGGGGAAAAGGACAGCTCAAATATTTTTTTTGTGCATTTTATAAATAAAACTTTTCTTTTAATTGTTGTAAATTCCCCAAAAGAGGGGGAAAAAAGGGAAAAATAATGGGAGAAAAGGAAAGGCTTGTAAAACATTTCATTTCCTGTAGAATGAATGCCTTGGCATGACCCAAATTCACTCCTCTCATTTCCATTTCTTGCAAGTTAAAATGCTTCTCTTTTGATTTGCCTCAGCCTGTATCTCCCCACTTCATGTTCTCTGTTGGCAAATCCCCATATCCCTGCCCCAATATCATCCCTTTGCTCCATCCCCTCAGCTCTCAGTGCCCCATTCCCTCTGTGAAGCTGCCCCATGGTGAGCCCAGAAAATCCTTCCCTGGGGGGGTGCCAGGAAAGCCAGTGGGGAATCTCTGTGCCCAGAGATGGGAAATGAAGGGAAGCAGTTTCCAGCATGGCACACACCGAGCCCCATCAGAGAGGGGCAGCTTTCCTTCCTGGGAGGGGAACCATGGTGCTGAGTGCTGGGTGATGGGGCAAGGGTCCAGCAGGCTCCATTTGCTGGGATTTGGGCAGGACTGAGCCCACATCCTTGGGTGGGAGCATTTCTATAAATGCAAATAAATAAAGGAAGTAAATGACAGTCATTTTGGACGTTTTCCTGTATGTAAATGCGTTTCCTTGGTAATCACATCTCTAGTATTTCTGTTTATTTTTATACATCTGTTTTCGGTTAGCCCACAGAGCTCCGTGCTGAAGCACAGGGATATCCTTAGATGTCCCTCACCTTGACATGGGAGAGGGGACATGCATGCACAGACACCCTCGTGGGACCCCGGTCACCACCAGTGCTCCCACTGCACTGGGCAGGGAGGTGCAACACCACGGGGTTGCTGAACTGGGTTTTTGTGATGCTGCCCAGATGTTTGTGGTGTTCTGTGGCTCCCAATGACACATTTTAATTGTGCCTGCTCAGTTCCCTGGAGGCTTTTCAAACCCTGGGGCTGGAACAATCCCTCTGGACCTGAAGATGACCAGGACACCGGAGAGTTCCTGTCCTGTTGATCCCTGGTGTGCCTTGGGCTGAGCAGGGTGAGGGCAGGACACCGTGCCCTGGCTTCAAGCCCAGCTGTGTCAGGGTTCCTGAGCACCCAGCCCCTGGCTGTCCCTGCCCCACAGCCAGCACACTGCCCTACTTCTGGTGCTCCACTTCTCCTGGCCCCGGGGCACCACCCTGGGCTGTGCAGGGAGGGTGGGATGGTGCAGGCAGGGTGGGATGGAGGCTTTCTGTGCCCATCCCCTCATTCCCAGCATTCTTGTCAATGCTATGAAGGGTCCCAGCAACCTGGAAGCCACCCTGACTGTTGAGCCCCTTTCCTGGACCAGCAGGGTGGGGGATGAGGGCTTTTCCCCCAGCACCAGGCTGAGCTGGAGCACAGACACCAGGATGTCCCTCCTGAGACACCACCTGGGAGACCTGGGACAGCCAGTGGGACCAACGTGTCTGTGCTGTCACAATAGGGTCCAAAGGGTTGGTGTGGCCTTTGTGTGACCACACACCATGATCCCCAAAGCCTCCAGAAATTTGCCATCCCAGGTTCCCACCAATCTGTAACACACCAGCTGACCATGAACATGACATTGGTCCCCATGATGTCCCCTCAGTGTCACCCCTGTGACAATGCTGGGACCCTGGATGCACTGAGCTTTCCCTCATGGCCTCACTTTGTAGGTGCTTAGATCTCAGTCTGTGAAGGAAGGCTCTGGATGAGCCTGGGAGCCACAGCCTGGGCTCCTCTTGGAGCACTGCTGTTCCTCTGGAACTGATGTTTTCTTTCCCTCCACATGTTCTTGCAGCCCTCCTGACTCCAGCATCTCAGGTTTCCCAGCCCTTTCCCTCCCAAACATCACACAAAATGAGGTGTGCCCTCAGGAGGGCCCTCAGGGGTGAGAAGCCTGTGCTGGCCTTCCTTGATGGTCTTCCACCATTGAGCTGGGCAGGCTGTGACCCCCTGGGACAATCTGTGCTGCACTGGGGCACAGTGATGGCCATAAAGCTCCAGGACAGTGTCTCACAGACAGTCAGGGCTCTGCTGCCTTTGGGCTGGCACCCCTGGCCAGTGCTGGGTGAAGGACCCTGCAGCAGAGCAGGTCCTTGCTGATGTACTGAGCA
>VXAX01007546.1:57263-75313 GCA_013399835.1 Leptocoma aspasia | reverse complement strand
TTGGTGTAACTTTGCTGCCTCTTGCATTAGCTGCTCAAACAAATGATAGTCATGTAGTGCTCTGGCACAGGGACAGTGAATTTACCTGCCTTCTAGGGTGCTTCCCATGGCTGCCAGCATCCCTGGCAGCTCAAGGGTGCACTTTGTGCCATCCAACATTACTCAGCTTCACCTGGTGCAGAACAGGAGCCAGGCTGTCTGCTCTCACAAAGTACTGACCCAAACATCCCAACAGGGAATTTATTTCACTTGCAGCCATATTATTGCATTTTAAAGCCACATAATAAAATTAAAACACTGGGGAACTAAATAATGGAATTCAGTGAACATAATCATAGAGATGGGAAAAGGAAGGAAATTTAAAGGAGCCGCAGAGAGGCAGGATCAACGATATCTTGGCTACCCTTCACACGTGTACCTTAAGCATAATATTGCCAGTAGGACTGAACACCTCCCTTCCATGCCTAGAACTCTTTTTAATCTTAGATTGAGATGCATCTTCTTTGTGAAGGAATTGTTTCACTGTTTGTTGTACACTTCTGGGGATCAGAGAAACCCTTCCATTCTGGTACTTTAGAGGTTCTCTTCTCTCCCCTTATTAAAGTTAGATTTGCCCTTTTCCATTTTCTAAGGGCCAGGCCCTCACCACCCTCACAGAAAAGAATTTCTTTCCTGTATCTCATCTAACCCTCTGGCAGTGGGGAGCCATTCCCCTTTGCCCCAAGTCCCTCTCCAGCTCTCCTGGAGCCCCTTTAGGCCCTGGAAGAGGCTCTGAGCTCTCCCTGGATCCTTCTCTTCTGCAGATGAACACCCCCAGCTCTCCCAGCCTGGCTCCAGAGGAGAGGGGCTCCAGCCCTTGGAGCATCTCTGTGACCTCCTCTAGACTCTCTCCAGCAGCTCCATGGCCTTCCTATGCTGGGGCCCCAGAACTGGACACAGAGCTTCAGATGAGATCCTACCAGAGCAGAGCAGAAGGACAGAACCACCTCCCTTGACCTGCTGCCCACACTGCTGGGTACAGAAGCTGTCTGGGTCTGACAGGTGACTGAAAACTGCAGGCAAAGTAGTTCACAGCACAACTATATCCTGCNCCCCCAGCTCTCCCAGCCTGGCTCCAGAGGAGAGGGGCTCCAGCCCTTGGAGCATCTCTGTGACCTCCTCTAGACTCTCTCCAGCAGCTCCATGGCCTTCCTATGCTGGGGCCCCAGAACTGGACACAGAGCTTCAGATGAGATCCTACCAGAGCAGAGCAGAAGGACAGAACCACCTCCCTTGACCTGCTGCCCACACTGCTGGGTACAGAAGCTGTCTGGGTCTGACAGGTGACTGAAAACTGCAGGCAAAGTAGTTCACAGCACAACTATATCCTGCTAAACACTAGCTAGTATTAATTGGATGAATTGAGAACTTAATTGGGTGGAGTGATGGGAAGTACATCCATTCTCCTTTTTGCAGTGCATAGTGAGAAATGTGTTGCAGGGTGCACCTTGGTGCAGTGGTACTGAGCTTATTAGAAACAAGAAAAAAGCTCTTTTGCTGCAACTTCCATGTTATTGAATTTCAAGCATGTGTTTTTGATCTCTGCAGATTATGTACAGGATAGAAGAGGGCATTTGCCAGCAAGCTACAGTAATTTGAATTTCAAAACTGAAGCTTCAGAACTGCAGGTCATGAGAAGATACCTGATTCATACCAAGGGGATATACCATAAAACAATTACTGCAGCCTGCTATAAAGTCATGTGTCTACTCATGAGAGGGATGTGATGATACCCATTAAACAGCTGATGACAGTATTAAGTTAGGCTTTAACTTGAACAAAAATAACTATGCTATAAGTAGGATATACATCTATTTGCATATAAACAGTAGAAAAAGTGCCATATCTGTTACTTAACTATTCAAAAGGGACAAAACAAGGAAAAAACCCACCTTGTTTCCTCACACAATGAACAGATTAACAACAGGAAAAGAAGGCAGGCTTTCAAAAGCTACCTCAGCCCTTTATTTAGAGAGCTCTCACAGGGATGATGCTGCAGTGATCCTGAGCTGGCTGCTCCAGGAAGGCTGCACCACTGTCCCCACCTGCACACCAGCTGCTCTCACACTGGGACACCTGTAGAAGCTACAGGAGGTAACTGGTGGGGGGCCCAAGGTGTGCCACAGCACGACACCACATCCATCCATGTGCCACCTCCTCTCCCACAGGCTGGCAGCCCTGCAGATGGGCCTTTGCTGCACCCAGTCTCACATGGTCTCTAATCACAGAGCAGATGAATTAAAGACCTTTCTGATACAAAACAGTGAGGCATTTAATTAAAACCTAATTTTTTGTAGTTATATCATGCTACGTTATAAAAATATGGGGGACTTTTCTTTCTGAAATTCTTACAAAACCCACTGATTCAGAAAAGATTGGAATCTGAGGGGTGTGTAATTATTATCAGCAACTTTGTATGAGGCAAATATGCAAACTGGGTACCACCTCTCTAGCTGTACAGAAGGGCTTTTGCCATGGTCACACTGCACAGCACACCACACAGCACACGGCAGAGAACAGCTCTGGATTGACAACCCCAATATTCGTATCTTTATTTGTATCAGACTTTGAAGCATTTCTGTTAAACAACCATCTTGGAATATAGAAATTTATATGAACATGACATGAATACAATTCATATGAACAATGAACTTTCTATGTTGTCTTTAAGGCACATATTTCTATCAAAATTCCATTTTGGTCCAGAGAAGCAGTTGCATTACAGACACTAGCTATCCAGGTATCTGGCAGGTTGGTTTGTTGTAACTATCCTTATGACCGTAGACTTCAACAATGCGTATGGAGTTCACAGTCTGCAGCACAGTGTTGTGTCTTGGTACCGTGTGTGTCCCAGGTGCACCACTGCTCTTGGCTACCTTCAGCAGGTAACTGCTATCTTTGCAACACCCAGGAACTACGACATCCTGAGTCTGCTCTTTGTGGGACCTGTAAACACAGAGGGAAAAGTTATTTCTGCTTCATTAATTCTGGTGAAGGTACAGAATTTGAGCATTTTATTGGCATATCAGGTGTTTCGCAAATGACTTGTGCTGTAACATAAAGAATTGCTTCTTCCAGCATCAAAACCAGTAGGTAGCAGTGGGATAAATAATTATGTCTCTGTAAAAGCCTCAACAAGACCTCAAGTACCTTTTTGCTGGGTACCAACTGAGCACTGAGCACTCCTGTGACCTGCCATCAGGGAACAGAATCTACATGGGTAATGCTGCACACCTCACTGCCAAAAGAAAATCTTCTGATATACTTGCTATTGTGCATTTATTTATTTTTTATAGTATAAGGAACTCAGTTCCATCTTCTTGAGGTGGTAGTCAAAGGTCAAAATAAAAATAAAATAAAAGCAGCACATATACAGAGAAGGACTGGAATAAAGTTTTGCATGGGCCAGTAAAACAGGCTTTGAAAAACAAAAGTCTTTGCAAATTGTTCTGCCAGGATTATAGCTTAAGTCTAGGTATTCTGGTTATAGAGCAATAAATAAAGTTCACCTGGGCAGAAGTCATCCCACTCTGATCCTTTCCCCTATAAAGCTCTATGTTGTGAAACACTGCAATTACCCATAGTCCACCACTCAGGAACCCAAACTGGCTAAAACTGTACTTGGAGAAGAAATGTACTCCTGGCTTAGCAACCCGTCCCTCCCATTTCAGGCACTATCAAGCTTTCATGGACATCTGCCAGCACAGGGTGCCCAGAGAAGCTGTGGCTGCCCCATCCATGGAAGTGTCCAAGGCCAGGCTGGATGGTGCTTGGAGCACCCTGGTCTAGTGGAAGTGTCTCTGCCCATGGGCAAAGGGTAGAATGGGATAGTCTTTAAGGCTCTTTTCCATCCAAACCATTCCATCATTATGTGATTCTATAAGTGTAGGATGAGACAATAGGCACCTCTCTTCCCTGCAATAGATCAGACCCTGAGGACATCAGAGGGACAGTGAAGCCAGTGGAGAGCAGAGGATGAGAAGAGCTACTAAGAGGGCTGCACTGTCACCAAGGGACAACTGTGCATGCAGTGGGATTTGCTCTGTGTGCATCGACTTCAGTCAGACACAGTCTTCAGTTAGCTCTCTCATCCTTGGAACCTCTGTACTTTGTCCTGAGTAAGTGTGACTGTTTTTTCAAGCACTTCAACTTTCCTTAACTCCAGTTCCCAACTGGGCTACTTCAAAACATCACAGCAAGAGAATCAGAACCCTTCTCTACACCGTTACCTGGCAATATAAACCTGCCCTGGGTGCTGCACAGCCAAATGCATGAAGCATTTGACAAGGACAGCCTTTATCTGACAGATAAAATTTGGAGCTCCCATCAGGGGAGAAGAATAGCCATCACAGCAGTTGTCAATGCGATTTAGAGGATTCACAAGAATATTCTTCTGTGTGACTTCAGAGCTGTTCCTTGCTGGAGGGAAAACACTGTTAACAGGACATCCAAGACGTGTGAGAACGCAACCACAAAGTTGCCTGGTGCTGGCACTGTCTGTCAAAACAGCTTTTATACTAGAGGATGGGAGGGTTTTTGTTTTTTTTTGTTGCTGTATGCCTGGTGGCTTTGTTCAAGACCCTGGGGTAATCAGGAAAGCATTATGAAAACAATAATAGCAGCTCTATTGAAAGCACATGTTGCTGTACATGCCCCCTTGGAGCTCTTGCACTGACAATTAAGATTGAAATTCAGAAATGGGTCTAACTTAAAAGCCAGTTTATCCTACCCTTCTAACAGGGCCCCAAGGTGAAACCACATCTTGCTTCCCCTGTCTCAGCTTTCTTTGAAACATGTATGTCAAAAGGTACTGCGAAGATCTGAGCCTCTAAAAGGTGGTGGTGGGGAACACAGAGCACAGGAAAAACAAGAGGAAAAAAAAACAACTCCATGAATAGAGAAGCTCAAGGCTGAACCAGTCACAGGGAAAAGCGAGGAACAGCAGGGAAAGGAAATCTGCCCCTCTCCTATGGTGTGTCTCCTCCCCTTCATGGTGCCATGCAATCAAAGATTTAGTGTAGGGAACTGTATCAATTCCATACAATTGTATCAAACAGGTCATTTGCCCTTTGCAGCCCTTTCACTGGATGCTCTATGTGACAGAGAATTAAACCCCACAGTCATGCTGAAAATGCTGGGCTGCCTCTCCTAATAGCATGCTGGCTTTGGGATTTTTTACAAAACCTTTTCAGTTGGAATTTTTTGTTGTTGGATTGCTCTTATTTGCTTTTTGCCAGGTACAATGGTAAAACATCTTGTAGTCAGAAAGGGCTCTGGTACAAAAATTTCAGCGACTAAAAATATCTTCTGTGGGAGAACATACCAGCCTGCTTGTCTGCAGAAGGATTTTTTCTTCTTGGTAATATGCTTCAGCTCTGTGAATAGCTGAAAGGAGGACTTTAAGCCTACTGAGACATGGGCTTTTCCACTTGACTTGCTCCTGCAGTCAGATCAGCTACTTCACAGAGAATGTTTTGTAACTTAGACGTGTGAAAAATAATTCACCTCTAAGCAGTCCAAATTTGGAATGCCCACCTTCTTCCAAATGCTTCCACACTAGACAAAAAACCACACCAAATTTCTTTGATTCTCTTTAGATTGCATTTTTGAGCTGGACTACTTTTTTTCTGGTTGTCATCTTCACTGACAGAGAATGAAAAGTAGTTATTGTACAGCTACATTCAGTCCTCCTGAGTGTGGAAAATGTTGGATCATCAATTCTCCCTTACAAAAAATCAGCACATCCCTTGAGTCAAGGGAGTATCTATTCCAGGACAGGTTACAGGACTTTTACACTGAAAAGCAAAGCAACAGAGCCAAGGTGTGGCTATTTCTGACCATCACTAGGAAGATGATGCACACTGAAATGAGCTCTCTCAGTGTTTTCTTTACACTGGCTATCTGTGCTGCTCCTGGGACAGTATCTTCTACACATGTGGATATATAAATAGATTCCAAAAGAGGAGTGCCTGATTCTTTAATGTGTCTTCATGCCAGAAGGGTTTACTGTTTGCTCTCACAATTGCTCTCACTAGGTTGTGCATATTTTGCTAGACCAAAAGTGGTTCCAGCTGGATTCAGGTTCCCATTTCTGGCACAGAACACTTGCATTTCCTTGTATTTTTTATGGAACTGATGGCTTCACTTACAGAACAAGTGAAAATGCTACAAACTAGTTAAAAAGACAGGACAGCCCCCTTCCTGAATGGATGCTTAAAATTTAATTGATGTACATTACAGCAGGACAGGACAATTCTTTACAGATTTAAAAACTTGCAATGATGTTTATCAGAGCAATTGCTTATTTGCATTTCTTCACCCTGTATTTTAAACCTGTTTTCCTAGAGCAGCAGCTCTGCTGAGGCTGTTGCACTAGTTTGCTGGAAGCATTGCCTTCTTGCTGAAAACTGAAGGCACTTTTAAAGCTCTGTCAGTTTGGGGGAGGTTTAGGTTGGATATCAGGAAAAAATTCTTCACAGAAAGAGTTGTCAAGCCCTGGAACACCTTCACCTGGGGAGCAGCTACAGCCAACCCTGAGCAGTGGGTGAGCATTGCCCCTGCCAGCATGAAGCTGACCCCACTCTTCCTTTGGACACCCATTTATTTAACATAATGTCTCAGTGACCTTCACCTCCATCTCTCAAACACTACCAGCAGCTGCCACAGAGGAAGGACAGCTGCCATTAAGTTTCTGTTTACTGATATTTTACCCTGTGCCTATCACGGGGCAGAGGACAACCTGCCTTCTCAGGCAGCTGCCTGATCCTAGCTCTCCGACATGGCTGCTTGCTGGGATGGCAGAGGACTGTTTGTCTCGGGCGGTGAGTCCCAAGCAAGTGCTCCAGAGAAGAGTTACTGCAGGGTCAGGTATTATTCTTCATCAGAAAATAATTGACTCAAAAATAACACATCCTGGTACATCTTGCAGTCAGGATCTGAGAGCCATTCCCAACATGCTGACAAGCCCTCTGCCCAGAAATCCTCCTGGGGACTGCATTGGAGGCTCCTGAACATTGTTCTCCTCTAACTACGTGGCCCAGGGCTGCAGCTAATCTCCCTTCCCTAGACACAGACCCTTGTTTTCAGATAATCTGGCTCAAACCTCTGCACCACAGAGAAAACTGCTATCTCTTCTGCTCTGAACTTCTGAGAAACAATACCAGGGAAACACCTCCCTTCCAGCAGCACCATGATCTGTAACTTGTTTTTCCCTCCTCAACATTATTTAGTGTTTTCAATAATATAAGGGAGCAAATACACTGTAAATACTTGCACATAAGACCTTCTGCTAAAAATTGGTACATTCTTCCTCATTATGATTCTTTACATCCAAATGAAAGAGGTGGCATCTGGAGTGACAGCACTCCACAGTTAATGATCCTGGGTATTTGTACACATATTTCTTATCATTTTAAAGCAATTTGTTCAACCAGAAAAGCAGTCAGAATGAGGCTCATTATAATTAAAGCAGTTGCCACTAAAATTCAATGTTTCCCTGCAAAACTACATATTCATGATGTTTGTTCTATGCTTCAAACATGAAGGGAAAAAGTTCTCATTTTGTGGCAGCCAGGTCCAGAATACCACAATGGAACCCCTACAGTCACACAGCTGGGCTTCTCTGTTATTTATAACTTCTACACATCAGCATTCTGCAGCCACATCGTGTCACCTCATTGCAGCCAAAATTATCTCATCAGCACACTAAGGCACCTCTTTAACAGATTAGAGTGTTTTAATCCTAAATTTGTCTGTAAACCTCAACAAATACCTTATCTGCCTGAAATAATAGAATTTTTGTTTTATATTGCCTTACCTGAAAGAATTGCCTTTTCATTTTATCTCTTCTTACAGTATTTTGATCCTAAAGTACTAAATCAAAATATTAACCTCAAAATCTATTCAATTAAGTCTGAAAAGTAGCATGACCTACATGCTTATCTAGTCAAAAATAAATTAAGATATACTCAAGGGAGTCTTCTTCAAGGGTGGAGGAGTTCTTGCTCTTCCACATACTTCATATGCTACAAGAAGCAGCAGAACAGTTTTCTTCAAGGAAGGAGAAAGCTATCATAAAAATGACTGAATTTGGCAGGCCTCCACCCACTCCCTTCTCAGACACAGGCAGCACTCATCTCAACTTCCCTTTCTAAGTGAGCTGCAGAGCCACTTCCCATGGCTGGGCTGCAGAAAACAGCATATACCACAGCCCTGGAAAAGGCAGGGAGGAAAGCATTCATCCTCTGTGCTTCTTCAGACAGCTCCTGCCTAGGAAAACCAAGTAGGATTGCTGCTGTGCTCAGAGATCGCGTGATGCATTGGGCAATTCCTCCAAATGTCTGACACCTTAACACAAGAAGACGATATGGTAGGACAGGGTACAGTAGACTACACTAGACTAGACTAGACTGAAATATTTCAGTTGGAAGGGACTCACAAGGATCATTGGTTCCAACTGCCTGACCCCTTCAGGGCTGACCAAAAACTAAAGCTCATTATTAAGGGCATTGTCCAAATGCCCCTTGAGTAATGCCAGTTTGGGCCACCAACACCAACCCCCTCTCCAGGACCCTGTTCCAGGGCCTGACCACCCTCTTGGTACACAAATGCTTACTCATGTCAAGCCTGAACCTTCCCTCAGGCGTCTTGGTTAAATTCTCTTTTGGTTTGTTCTTGACCATGGATATGCAGAAATATACAGTATCTTTCCTTTGGGACTGCCTGCCCTCAGTTTTGCTGCTGTTTTCCAATCATGCCACGTGCCTGTGTTTATTTCTTTGGACAATCAATGCTGTGACAGCTTCACCACTGCAGCAACACCCACCCAGGTTTAGAGATTTCCTCCAGGCACAGGGTGCCAACATTCCCACCTTGCACTGGGGGGGAAACGGTGCCACAGCAATCGCTCAGACAGGTAACGTGTCCTTTCATGCTGGTCCTCCCAGCACAGCCTAGTGCCTGCATTGTTCTCCTGTTCCCAGTAAGCCAGATGAACACAGGATGAAGAAACTTAGCCTAATTTGTTATACACAAAAAACAAGTCTTGCAAATGAAATGCAAAACTGACAGGACATTTGTTGTCTTCATGAAATCTCTTAGCAGAATTCCCACATCTCACCTTGCATGTCTATTCATTTTACAGAATTAAAGAATAGAAATCAGCATCTTCTATAATTACTTGAAGAAACAGCTCTTATTTGAGTGGAAAAAGGGAACAAGGTATAAATAAGGAAGGGTCACATCTGTTCCAAGAGCATTTCCAGGACAGTTTTATTCAGAATCACTTCTAATGACACTTCCATCTCTGATCAGAAGTGGTGCCCACTCTCCACATGCAAAATAGCCAGACTTTTGGCTAAGGGTGCACAGGCTGATATACCTGCTCTCACAGCTGGTTTTAGCTCTTGTTAGTGATTAGCCAGGATTCCATCACCACATTCAAACCTACTATATTCTAACAGCCTTACCTGTAGAAGCCTTGGTTATCATATGTCATGTTAGTCATGTCACCAAATACAGATGTATTCCTGAGTTTCTTATTATTGTTGTTATTGTTTCTTCCCTTAAAACCAAAGTATGCAGCTTGCATGTGCTCTAGTTCTTCAGTCCTCAGCTGGTACCACAGCTGCATTTCTCTGTGAATATACCAAGCAGTAGAAACAGTATTGTGATAGATGGCTGTACAGCTGAGCTGTTATCTGACCTCAGACCTGACTCTATAGAGTTTAAATCTCATTCCAGGTTTACTGAAGAAAGCACTTAAACACATGCTGAACTTCACTTGTAAGCCAAACTTGTAGAGATTTAAATAACACCCTAAGATAGGGAGTTCTTCAATAGCATAAATATTATTGTGTAAAGTAGTGCTATTTTAAGTACTGTCATGCACTCCTCAAAAAACAAGCAAACAAACAAGAAAATGAGAACAATTTTCTTATAAGCACCAGTGGATAGTTCAAAGGAACAAACCTCCAAGAATTATGTCCATCTGATTCAGTGTTTTTCCAGACTACAGGTAATAAGAAAAGTCATATAAGGTGGGATGATGTGTCAATGTTCTCATGGACCTTCATCAGTGACATGGGGCCACAACCTGTTGTGTGTGAAAAGACTTCAGATCATCTCCATTTTATGGGACACATTATTTCAGGAAAAAAGATTATTTTCTCTGACTTTTTGCATCACTGCTATTCTTAAGGTTTCCAGGCAGGTTGAAAAGATATTGACTTAAAAATGGAGGAGACAGGTAATGTTGCCTTTGTTAGGCATAGGGCATATTCCCTCACTGTCAGAATTCTCTTTTGAAAATGTTCAGGGCTGTTTTCATGCTGCTCTCTGCAACTCTGAGGCAAGAAAAAAATCCACAATTTCTTTTCTTGTTTTTAAAAGAAGTCTAAGATTTACAGAATCACAGACACTCTCACTGGCTGATGGGACAAGATCAGATTGTGAGAACTAGTGACACTGATTTTGGTGCCATTTCTGTCTTCTTAGGACACAATCCTGCTCTTTCCAAAGAAAACAGCAGCCACACTTCCTCAGTGGGACAAGATCCGTGAGAAGGCTGAATGGTGGGAAGACTTTCAGCAGCCTTTGTCCCTTTTCTCTTCAAAACACACGTGGATGTGGCAGTTTAGTTGTTAACATGATATTAGTGCTGTGTTGACAGTTCAACTTAAGGGTCTTTTCCAATCCTAATGATTCTATGATTCTATTAAACACAAGATGGCACTTTACAGATCATTAGACACCATGTAAGGCAGGTTTGTAGGCAGAGGTGATCTCTCAGGTGACCAACTAAGAGCCAGAAGAAGCAGACAGGCAGACCTCAGAGCTACAGGCAAGGTGAGGACATCCTCTCTGCTCCATAGGCACATATTACCTTGTCTTTCAGATATGGTCTAAGAGACATTTCACTATTTTCTCCCCAAGAGTTCTCATTTTGTATTAAGTTTTCAAGCCTGCAGCTTTTTGTCAGATTAATGCTTTGTGCATTCAGAAGTCAATCCACTTTTCCACCTCCATTACCAACAAAGACGCTGCCACTGCACCTGACAAGTTTCACACAGGGTTATATTTTTCTCCCATGACATGGACAGTTTGTACATGACTTCAATTCTTTCTGACAGAAGGGATAAGATACACAATGCCTGCAGTGCCCCCAGGTTTCTCCTTGGAGCTGGGCTCTGTTGCCAATGGGATGGAGCAGCTCCTTCAGGAGACAGGGAAAGGAGCAGAGGGGAGCAGGGAACTGAGAAGGTCTCAGTAAAAGGAATCATTTTACAGCTTCATGACAGAATCAGGCTATAATGTCCAGCGTGGAAGGTTTTTCTTTTATAAAAGAAAAATATCAATCATCACAATAATGGGAATGGCTAGTTTTTACAAAACTTCATTTAAAATAAATGAAAAACAAGGACTGTGATATGAAGTCATAAAAAAAAGTAGCAATTCTAAAAATGTCAATTAACCTTCCATTTCAAAGCAACTTTTTTCATGCTACCAGTAAAAACCTGAATATTATGACTGACACTATGGACTTTCATTTTTTGACACAAAAAAATCTTTCAAGAGAAACAGAAAACTTCTATTTTGGCTACACTTGCATTTCAAATGACAGAAGTTCCCCCTCCAGCTGGTTCCCATGCAGCTTCAGGTAAATCACAGCTCAGCATAGAAACCTTCACTACTGTCTTCCCCAGTCTCCCAGCACTCCACTGGAGGGCCTGGTGGGAATAACCAGCAAGAAAAGTGAGAGGGAATCCAAGTTCCTGTGGAAAGCTTTCTGCAGCAGTGACTGTAGGTGGATGCTCTCGTGAGCATCAGTAGCTTGGCTTCAGCCTACAGGAAAATGTGCTCCTGCTGACACTATCCACATTGAGTTTTTATAATGAACTGGATTGAAAACTTGACTTTTTCCTATTCCTGTTCATAATCCACCGATTTGTGCTCCAAGCCAGAAGACAAAATCCTCTGTCCTTCCAGCCCCACACTGGGACAGCTTTGAGGATGCTCTGCAGATGGTGAGGCCTTGGATGGCTCTGACACAGGGAGATTCCATTTACCAGCAGTGTTCAAAGAAAGAAAAGAAAAAATGAAAGAAATAGAGAAGAAGGGGAAACACTGCCAATCTTCAATAACTTGAAGAGAGAAATGCTGTGCCAGAAAATAAGACTTGTGTGTTCAGCTTCTGCATAATCCTGGGTAAATCCAGATCTGCCCAGGCTTGTTGAGGTTATCTGATATTAACAGGCATCAGGTATTTAAATACTCTGGAATTCCAAGTCCTTCTATGCATAAAGCCTGACCTACAAATTAAGAATTTTAAGTAATTAACATCATTGCAGTGCTGCAAGTAGCAAATCCTTTCAAGCACTTGTTATCACAGCAATGGGGTCCATATGATGTACACTCTTACACTGTTATTAAAACTGTCTCCTTGACATACCTTTGAGTTCTCCTCCTCTCACTTTTCTTCACACACTTGATCAGACAACAAGTTAAGAAAGCCATGGACATCAGCAGAATAACAGCACAGCTCACAATGGAGGCAATCACGGCAACCTTAAAGCCAAAAGTCTCGTATTTTGATATGGCTGCAGCAAAGCAAACATATAAACATTTCTAAGATCAGTCCACAAATTTATCTTTTGGATTTTCATTAAACCATGGTGAAACCTACCTGCTTCACACTTCTGCTCAGTGAGGACTTTCACATTACTATGTATCAAGATACCAGAGTATCTTGGGTTCAGCTTTGACCTATGCAAGCCTCAAACTGGACTATGTAAAAATCTCCTGTTTATAAGTTACTAATGAATTGTTCACAAGCATTTCACCACTGTAATTAATTAAACACAGTGCCCTTAGCACTGCAGTAGCTTAAAAGCACAACTCTGTCAGCAGATCCAATGCAGATGAGCTACAGACTCTATTAACAAGGACTGAAGCTACAGAAACTAATACTAACACAGGCAAATGGGCTTAAAGAAGCCATTTAGAGCAAGGAGAGTTCCATGTAATTACATCCTCTTTGGCAGGCAGCAAATAACAGGTCTTCCTCTGTTTGGGGAAGGGTGCAGGATGGAAGAAGTGATGTGCAGGGCTGAGTGCAGGGATCTGATGCTGGAAGTGAGTTATCCAGACAAAAGGAGGAATGGGAATGTGGTGTGGCACAGCTAACGCAGATCTCTGCCAACTCACTTGGAGCAGTAAGCATGTCTTGCTTCAAAACTCAGCTAGTTCTCCCAATGTCACAATGACCAGCATCACAAATTGTTCAGCTGAACTCTACATAAAGCATTGTATTTCTGCAGCCTCCGGGGGAAGGATTTCTCTCATTTTTTCTTTTATGGGATTTCCAAACAAGAGGTAAGAATAGCTGAGTGTGTGAGAGAGCACTAAGCGTCTGTAAGAGCAATGTATCCACTGGGGATTTGAAATGACTCAAGGTCTGAGGCACCTCAAAACTCAGAGGTACCAAGTTTTGCTTGGGTCTACTTCTGATCAAACTAGCAACAACCTTATAATAAACAAGTAGGAACACAGTTAAAAGGTAGTTAATGCTGTTGTCATTCAGACACTATTTCTCTATATGGTAAATTTCCCATGCAGCGGCTGGCAGGCAACAACCAAGAATTGCTCAAAAAATATCACCGTGTTTCTTTTACAGCAAAAATATTGTCAGAAAAGACTGCCAGGAGATGAGAGGTTCGTGGATATGCCTGCACATCACTTGGTCATTTCCACAGTGTTGGGGTGATTTATGATGGTCTATTCCCTGATCCTCTGCTTTACACCCCAAAACGACTGCTGTATCTTTGTGGGTCTGGGGGAAGGGGGAGCCTTGGGGCCCTTTTCTGGGCTTTTTCAGAGCCCTGGAGTCCAGGGGTGTGGTACAGTCTGGGTTTTGCTTGGCTAGCTTGGGGATTTTTTGTTAGCCCAGGAGGAAATTTGTTTTGTTTTTTTTTTTTTTTTTCCCTCTGGGCTTGGAGAGGCTGCAGCAATCCTTCGGCTGCTTTTCAAGGTGAATTGCACAGTTCGGTTTTGGTCCAAGATCAGAGAGAACAAGCGCCAGAAGAAGAATCGGCTGGGCCCAGTGGGAGAGAGAGGCCGCTCCTTTTTGGCCCCAGACCTGGGAAAAAGCCCGAGCTGGGGCGGGAAAGCACACCTGCTTCACCTGCTGTGGCTGTGGACAGGGGACCAACACCAGAGATTCATCGGGTTCCCATCCGTTTGCCTGAGCTGCTGAGTGTGAACCTTTTGGTTTTTTCCCTGAGAAAGGAGCTGGTGCCATCTTTCTCCCCACCCGGCTGCTGTTGAGGGTTTTTATCTTTCCCTGGCGTTTTGGTTTTTTTTTTTCCTGGGGGCAGAGGGAGGGGTGTGTATGTTAAGGTCTGACAGTTCAATATCTAGCATTTATTTACCTTTTTTCCCATGCCGTGTGGGCGGTCTGTTTGTCAATAAACAGTTGGTTTTTTCCACTTTCATCCACTAGTATTCATTTCTTATTGGTGGAAAGGGATTGTTGGAACACTTTTTTTTAGGGAAACACTCATTCCAGAGTGTTTTTCTCCTAAACTTGTCTCTAAACCAGGACACTCATACATTCTCTAAAGAAGCATATAGCTTTTAGCTAGAGCCACAGTTATTCCAGGTGCTACCAGTGACATGAGATCAGGGATGAATCCAACAGAGTCTTTTCTGTGTGTTTTAATAATGTCATGTCAGAACATATATGGAGTGGAATTACTACCAATGGGACAAGTTTGAAGAAAATTGAATTTGTCTTTTTCTTTCCACAGGTATCTAGAACGAATCCTAATGTTGCAGGACAGGCAGAGCAAAACAAACGCACCACATCCCAGAGGGAGGGTCACGGTTTGGGAAGAACCTTACGCTTGCAAGAGGGCACTCCAGCTGTCCACTGCGTGCTGTTCCCTTTCCAAACGCAGGTGACGATGCCTGGTCCCTCCAGCTGGTGCTTGGTGGAGCACTGGAACGTGACCACTGTTCCCACATCGGTGCCGTTGCCATGAAGGACCTGCAGTGAGCCGAGCTGGGGTGGGAGGAGGCGGCTGCACTGCCCTGCAGAGAAAACACAGACCCAATGCAGCGCCGCTGCCAACAGTGAAACCATCCACTGAGGTGTTATTGACACCAAACTGTAAATCAGTCACAGTTAATGGTCAAAACAAATACCAGACCTCGGGGTGGCCGATGCTGGCTGCTCTGCCAAGCATTAGTGCATGGCCACCCTCCATCAATGCCATTCAACAGCTCCTCTGCCCTCACCCCCAGCACAAAGCAACTGATGTTGTGACATTATCTGCTCAGACTGGTGCACTCTAACTCTCTACATTAAACACTCTACTAAAGTACACTAAAAAAAAAGTAATTTCTGAGTGGCACAGTCCCCTACAGATCCCTGTGTTGTTGGATTCTGATTAATTTAGTACTCAGGCTGGCTGGGAGTACTCATTACACGTCTTCCCCCACACAAATTTCCAAGATCTACTGGACTGATCATGCAGTTCAGCCTACTTGTAGCATCTTGGCATGATCTGACTGAAACTTCTTATCTTTACAAGCACTGCACATCTGTTTGGCTTGAAAGGGGCCAACAGGGTCAAAACCACAGGGAGGAGCATAGAAAGACATATACATATAACTAATGCCCCTTTTCAAGTGGCAAACTCTGCTTTACAGTAAATCATTAATTTTAATACATTTTTGTTCATTCTGCTTTCCTATTACTTTGTTGTTTATACAGCTGCCCTTTGAGCTGCGGAGCAGTTCTCCCCTTGACCACCTAATGTCAGGCACTAACTTCATACACCAAGTTTTATTGTCACAACATTCCTAGTTCACAGTAATTTCAAACAAAACTTTCAATGTCAGGTCATTAAGAAAACATATAACATCTGGATAACTTCAAAGGTAACAAATACTTTTTCTGGGTCTGTACATGTGCATTACAGAATCTAGAAACTCGGGTTTTTTTAATGTTTACAAAATACCAGCACTGCTTCTGCATCAGAGCCCAAGTTCCCTGTTTTTCAGTGGATTTTGAAATGACTTGAGAAAACCCAGAGGCATAGCTCTGCAAGCACTATGATGACACACACAAAAATATTAAAAGAGGGAAAATATATTTTCCACATCTACAGGCAAAAAGAAATTACAGCCTCCAAGAGAACATCCTGATAGAACCACATGTTGTTAGCAAATCTATTTTATTTTGAATGCTAAAACTCCCCCCATGTCATTAATTGTTTTTAAGCTCCTAGATCATACCACAGCAGGCAGGCATCCCACCTATCTATCTCCAATTCATGCTCTTAAACTCCATGTCCCTGGAAAACAAATCCAAAGGAATCTCAGCAAAAGACCAAACAGAAGTCCCAGCGACAATTACTGGGATATCTACTGAGTAAATATGCACCCAGCACTAGCTTTTAAAACCATAGCTCTTTAATTCCATGCCAATTATTTCTGTTTGTTTTGCCACTCCTTTCAGCCACTTACTACGGCAGCAATTGGCCTCAATGAGAGCAAATCTTTTCTATAGGACTGGTTTCTCTTCACGTCTTGTCCTTCCCACCCATATCCTATTCCTGGAACACACAGGATGTATTGGACAATTTTCCTCCTCACTCTAGATGAGTGTTACGAGTTTGGGCTTTTCTTTTAATTTCAATCACTCTGTGGCTTACCATGAGAAAACACTGTCCTGAATTGTAAAATAAAGATTTTACATATAGTTTTTTTTTTTTTTTCATTTTACAATTTCAAGGCTATTTTTAAAGATCAGACCACATTCTTAGAGTTCACATTGGTGACTCTTGTAGCGGCACAAGATGCAAAAAGTAATTAGAGCTGAATTGGACTTGATGCACACCTTCTGGGCCACCACATGTAGCCTTGGCATTCAGTACACCTGCCAGTTTACTTGGACTCATTGTTCACTCTTTGTTCTCCAAAGAACAAATAGTTTGGCACTGGATCCTTTCTTTCAAGACATATTTAATTTAATTCTGCATTGACCATCCTGAGTAACACGTGCAGCTGTAGCTGCTGGGGTGTTTGAACCTTCCCCGCCCTGTCCTTGCCCACGATGGTGTCTGCCAAGACATTAAACCTCTGAATGGCAGTGACCTTGTCAGCACCAATCCTCAGCTGCGGGCTTTAAAATATTTTTGCTCCACTTGAACTCTACAGAAATGCCTACTAGCCAGCGTCCCCTGAAAATGTGGGTATTTCCATGCTTTGCCCTGGGCTGCAACAGCATCGTGGGTCATGCCCGGAACACCGTTCACATGTGAATGCATCCTGGTTTGAAAGGGGGCTGTCTCTGGAAATGCGGTCATAACCACGCCCCTGCGAAACACAAACGCTAAGCCAGGAAGAACTTTTCCTCTTTCTCTTTTCCCGTGGAAAGCAGAGCAGGTAGGGCTCAGCCTGGGCTTCTCCCCCGCCCCTCCCCCCGGCGATTTCCAGCGTCCCTACCGGGCCCGAGCCGAGCGGGGCCGTCTCTGCTGTGGAACCGAGCCGGAAAACGGCGGGGCCCGCCCTTCCCCCCATTCCATCGGCAGAGGGAAGGGTGGAGGGCCGGCAGATGGGAGGGGGGAAAGCTGCGAGCCCCCTAGGCAGGGGCTCAGCGGAGCTTCCCCCAGATCCCCACCCCGTTCCCTCCAAAAGCAGCCCGGGAAGGGAGAAGCTGAGAGAGGAGCTTCCTGCTCCCGATCTGCGGCTTCCCTGCCGGGGTCCTGTGACAACGAGAGGCCCTGAGCTGCAACTTTAACTCCTTCAGTGCTGCAGTCCCCTTCCAGTGAAAGAATAAAATATCCAGTGATCGATAAAAGCTATGTAAAGGGCAGAAATGGGACATTGAGGGCAGTGAAGGAAGACATCCAGCCCAGGTGGGAGGGAAGAGGAGAAAATTTGAAAACTTTCTGTGAGTTATGGAAACAAGACAGGATTTTATGTAACACATTTTGAGACTGTAGGGA
>VXAX01007546.1:0-57235 GCA_013399835.1 Leptocoma aspasia | reverse complement strand
ATGTGTCCTGAGGAGTTTTGTTTTGGTTTGTTCTTTTCCTTTTCTTTTTAGTTATTCTTAATAAACTTTCTTTATGCTTTCTTGAAAGGTTTGAGCCTGCTTTGCTTTCCTCCTGACACTAACCCACAGGAGAGGATGAGTAAACTGGCAATCTGCCGGCACTGAGGCCACCACACTCAGGGGTGCTTTTGACTGAAGTATTCTAAATTTGGGAAATTCTAGATTGGCAAACTCAAACCACTTCACGAAATTGGTGTTTCCGCCCGGTTTCAAACCGAAACTGGCACAGAATGTAATTGGGGCTGGAACCACAGAGGTGCCTCTCAATGAGAGCTACACAATCAAAACCTTCTATACCGGAGCTGAAAGTTCATCAACAACTTGATGTACCTGTACTTGGTGCAGAGGAGAGAAACCGTTCTTCTTTTAAGAGCTTCTCAATACCCACTAAAGTAAAAAACTTAAATGTGTCACTGCTTTTTGCTTTTCACAAATGCATTTATTGAAATGCCCAGATGGAGATTTTCCAGAATGATTTTTTGAATTTCAACCAAGCTGAGACTTAGCTTCTCTGCATAAAATTTGCCCTAATTTTAATCATCAATTGTCTTCTACAAATGCTTTTGGAAAACTTTCCTGTAAGCTCTAGTGTCCTTCACTATTAGCTATCTGTAATGTTTTCATAGTTAGCCATGGCATTCACTTTTCTACTGAGTTAATTTTACCCTTGCATCTCTAAAGAATCATGTTTAAGTAAGCTTCCATCCTTATACTTACATAAGCAGATGTTCCATATAGACGTCTTTTTTGAATACTCTTCAGGCATGTTTATCAGACTAAATCTACTACAATCAAGAATTTTATTATTGTTTTTATTAATAGAATTAATTTTATTTTTGTTTTCAACTGAGACTGGTGTCTGAGGCTGTACTGCTGCCTGGTAAAACACAAACATTTGTGCTGACCAGGTTTACATTTTGATTTTGTATTTCTTTTATAAATATCTAGAAAATGTCATGTTCAGGTCTTGGTTTGCATAACTGTTGGCACCCAGAAATGTAAAAATGAAAAACTGTAAAATTGAATAAATCCCCTAATTAGAGAGCTGGAGGCCCTCTGCTCTGGAGACAGGGTGGAAGCATTGGCATTGTTCAGCCTGGAGAAGAGAAGGCTCTGGGGAGACCTTAGAGTCCCTTCCAGTAGATAAAGGGCCTACAAGAGAGCTGGAGAGGGACTTTGGACAAGGGCCTGCAGCGACCAGACAGGGAGGAATGGCTGAAGCAGAGTAGATTTAGATGGGATAGTGGGAAGAAATTCCTGGCTGTGAGGGTGGGGAGGCCCTGGCACAGGGTGCCAGAGTAGCTGTGGCTGCCCCTGGATCCCTGGAAGTGTCCAAGGCTGGGTTGGACACTGGGGTGTGGAGCAACCTGGGACAGTGGAAGGTGTCCCTGACCATGGCAGGGGTGGCACTGGATGGGCTTTAAGGTTCCTTCCAACCCAAAACCTCCTGTGATTCTACAGTTCTGTGATTCCAGTTTCTGCAGCTATTTCTGCAGCTTTTTGTAGAACAGGATCTGATTTATACAAATGCAGTTCTCAGCTTGGCCTCATGCTGAGAGGATATCCCATGCTCGTTGAATCTGATGCTGCTGTCTGGCAGTGCAGAATGGCACTGGCTACAACAAACAGGTTATTGCATATGACAAATAACTGTCCTCAGAGTAAAGACACACACTAAAGCACAGTGTCTTCCATAAACTCTTAATTCACCCAACCTCTGGGTTCAGAAATAAACGCATACACGATTTCCAAGCAGTGAAAAATAGAGAGCAATGCAAGAATTAATATAATCCAAAATATCTCATCTCATGCACAGCCAGAATTATCTGTATTGCAAAGCTGATTTGTCAAAAAGAGGAGCCATATGGTTTCACTGTCAGCAAGCTGTGGGTTTATGTTTTGCTGATAAGAAAACAGAAATAAGAGAGCAACCTAGGCATGCCTGCCTGGTAAACATTTCCTGTGCTCCTTCCACAGCAAAACAGTGACTAAAAATCAAATACATTGCATAAGCATCTACCAAAATTATCTAAACTACAGAAGTAATTATCTGGAAGCACGTTAGCAAGGCTGCCACTTGCTGTCTGTGCAGAAAGAGAACGATCCATGTCTTCTCCTCATTATTCCCAGACACACAAAGGTCACCCCTTTGCATGGCTTATTTTTGGCAATTTAATATCACTAAAGCATTCTGGAATAACTAGATGCTAGAAAGCAAGAGAACACTAGGCTCTATCACCCCTGTAGAAAATAAACACACCAATATTATTGCTGCAAGTCTCTTTTCCTACAGAAGCACATCTCAAAAACTGATGTCCCTGAAATCATGGGCATGTTAAGCATCCACAGCAGCTCTGGGAAGAGTTCACAGTGTTAAAAAGCAGAAAAAAGTGAAAAGCAGCTAGAAGTGAAATAAAGCAGATGTAGCCAAGCATCTTGTATAGAGTGAAACTGTCTGGCCCTGGCATTGGTCTCCTCACCACCATGCCTTTGCTTCCTTGCAGAGCTGGTCTTGAGTCCTGCCAGGGTTGGGCTTTTAAACCAACAAATGGCCACCAGGATCTGATGATGATCTAAACCAACACCAGGCCACCACGAGAAAATCCAGATGCTGGCATGGAAGAAGTTAGTGTTAAACATGATACCAGACCTACAGTAAAAGAGCAGGGCGAGACCCAGGCTATAGAAGCTGCAGAGCTTAACCCAGCTGTGCTGCAGTCCCTGGGAAGCTGCTGTGGAGATGCAGGAAAGCTCTTACAGAGCTGTCTGCCTTCCAACACACAGGTACATCTCTATAAAATTACTCCCTGGGGGAAGCTTTGGAGGTTCAGGTGTGGCACAAACCACGTGCACCAAAACACAGCCCTCTGCACACACATCACTGCAAGGACCACCTCAGAGGCAGGGCCAGGCTTGGCCACCACTGCTCCGGGAGCTTCACACCCCAAATTCTGATGGAAACCTGCAAGAACTGAACAGCAGCCACAGGACTATTCCTCTAGGTCAGTCACATGGAGGAACATTTGGACAACTGCACAGGGTAAAACTTGGAGGTACCAAAGGAACACATCTGTCACAGCACATCACCTGGCAAAAAAAATGCAGCTTGTTAATATGTGGTTCTGGCACCTGCCTCATATCAGCATTTCTGAATAAAAATATTGCCCATAAAACATTCCATGGTTCTATTGATAAAACTGTTTTTAAAGTGTGATAGAGGAAACCCAATATCTGATGATGCTTACAGGGCACCATTAAACATTTGTAAAAAATACTTTTTTGGAAAAGCTTGTTCTCCCATTAATACATAATTTCTATGCAACTAAGGAGGAGAGCAAAAAGGTGTTTGAAGAGAGTTTATTTCTGTGTTTACACATCCATGCTCAAATAAGCTCTCTGCTCCCACCTCTGTTATAGCAGATACCTCAGGCTCACTCCTACCCACTTCCTTAATTTTATTCTGTGGTCTGTTTTGTAGGTAAAACTGATTTTTTAGCACATATAATTTACAACATGCAAAGGTTCAGGTGCTGAGACTCCCACATCCATCACATTTTGGGCAGCATTGCTTTCATGGAATCACAAAATGGTTTGGGTTGGAAGGGCTCTTAAAGCTCGTCCCATTCCATCCCCTGCCATGGGCAGGGACACCTTCCACTATCCCAGGTTGCTCCAAACCCTGTCCAGCCCAGCCTTGGACAGTTCCAGGCATCCAGGGGCAGCCACAGCTGCTCTGGGCACCCTGTGCCAGGGCCTCACCATTCTCTCCTGTCACCATGGGACCTGCAACATGGGAGTCCAAGGACAAGTGCACACTTTCCCTCTGCCACCAGGTCCCTCTGTTCTCAAACCGGTTTTGGTGGTCACATCCTTGCTGGTGTCCTTCATTGGGCCAGTGAAGTCTGTACGTTTATAATTTCAACTTTCACCATGATTTTTTCCCAGTGCTCATGGAAAATCTCTCATTCATTAAACAATTGTAACAAAAATTGTAATAGTGATCCACTAGCTGGAAAGCCAGCCACTGGAGAAGCCAAAAGAAACACCACATGTATTTCCATAGGGAATGCACATGTCTGTTAGGAGCCATGGATAGAGGAAGGATGAAGGATGCCCCATCAGACAGCTGGACAGGACAGGGGTTGGGAAGTCTCCTGCAGCATCCCTGGAGGAAGGGCAGCATCCTGCATGTCCACTGCCCACCCTCAACACACTCCACTCTCCTTCACTGCTCTGGGTGCTGCAGGACACAGAGCTCAGCCTGGCTGCATATTATTTGCCTTGCCTGGCTCTGGGTTATCTGCCTGCACCAACTCTTTGATCTGGCTTGTGCACAGTGACATGCACACTCTGGGGTACTGAACAGGGCTGAAAGGACCAGATGTGCCTGGATGATGTGGCCGGTGGCCTCTTGCTTATGCACGACACTTGCCAGACTGCACACAACCTCTATGGATGGCAGAAATCCCCACTGCTGGGGCCACTTTGCATTGACCTACCTTGACCAAAAATGTTCTCAAGGAGGAAGGGTACAGAGCTCGACAAAAACCACTTCAGTCATTAAAAAATCCACCCCCAATGTGAAACTTTAGGTGGACCAGACTTGCATGCTACTTGATTGTTATATTTTAATTTTTTTGCCAAAAAGCTTAAAATGTAGGAATTGCATTTCCACAAAGAACTGATTTGTAAAGAATATAGAAACATTTCAACCTTTTGTCTTTGAAACCACTTTCTTGTTTAAAAACAGATGATGGAATACAGGTTTGTTAATTTTCATGGGGAATTTCCAACCACCCTGTTAAGCAAAACAAGCCTGAATGCTACAGACCTCACCTGCATTCCCGCCCCCTTGGCTGGCCCACTTTGGCTTCCCTAAAGTCTTTCCCAAGAGCAATCTGAAGCTAATCCTGTCCTTGGTCTGCTGTGTTAACATGTGAAATGCACAGCACAGAGCTGTCCAACATCCACAACTGTCAGCAAGAATTTCTGTGAATAATTGATTTAGACACCAGTCTGAAAAATTTAGCAATAGCATGCCTTTTATTATGGTGATAGAAGTCATTCATGGGCTGAGAAACCAACAGCCAGATTTAAAACCCTTCTCTGTGGTTTTATAATTTTTTATTTTTCTTCTCTCTTGGTTGGTTTTTTTCCTGACAGAGTTTGGCTTTCCTGTTCTGGGCTTCACGCAGAGGAACATGCAGCCAGCAGCCTGGCCACAGCCACCAGAGCAACCTGCAAACTGCTCGGTAAGAGCCACACAACATCCTGCCAGGAACCGCTCCTGGCACAGCAATGATTAACAGCACAAGCCAATAAACACATCTGCTTTCAGCCTCCCTGCACACAGGAACTGGTGCAAGATGGCACGAAGATTGACAAGAATGCCAGTATAAGGACAGGGAGCCAGTGCATTGTGTTTGCCTTTTCACATTTAAAAAGTCAAGGATTGCAGGTGAGTTAATGACAAGCAGCTCGAGAGAACAGAGCAGAGGACGGCGGCCCCATATCCTGCCCTCCCTTTGTACATGGCTAGAGAACTCAGGGCTACACCTGAGAATTCAACTTCTGGGCTGAAACAGATTAAATTTAGATTAGTCCTAATCTAAATTTCTGCAGGTATTAACAGGTATTAACATTCTGCAGGTATTCTGCAGGTATTAACAATAATGGGCCAAACACCAGAGGTCTCTTGCCTCTGCAAAACTGCCCCTGGCTTTCTGGGGCACTGCTTCTTAGAGCAAAGCAGAACCCCTGTGTCCAGTCCAGGTGCCTCTTTTGGCCCAATCAACTAGCAAAGATCTTGGAAATAACCGTGGCTGTAAGCAGAAACCTTCCTGGATGTAATTCTGCTTTTACACAAAGGCACAAATTTCTGCTCTTCTGAACAGGAAAAATCAAACCCCAAAACTTGCCCTTTGCACCTCTCTGAGCTCCCACAGGCCAAATCATCCTCCCACACACTGTTCCCAGCCCACACGTGCTCTCAGGGAATTTTGTACACCACCCCTTCACCCTACTCAACTTCTGTCCCCATTTTGACCTCTCCTCAAATCCATTCCAAATCAAAGCTACTCTGCTTAGGAGTCTGGAACACATGAGCAGCATTGTGACTGGCTTTATTTCATCTCAGAAATAATACTGGAATCATTGCACCAAGGTCTGTTGGAGGAAAGGCAAGCAGTTAACCCATCCCTTTCCCCAGCACTGCTTCTACCAGCCACCACCACTCCAGTTTGGGCTGAGGCAGCTGTGACTGCTGTCCTCCCAAGCAGCTACAGACATCATTAAAGATGCTGCTGGGCCCCCGGGGGCTGTGCTCTGCTGCAAAAGCTTGTTTGTAATCCAGGCATCAGCTCAACCCCATCCCTGAGACCCTCAGCAGACACAGGAGTTGATTTATTTTGGGGAGCAGTTGCTCATTCTGCAACTTCTGCATTTCTCTCTGTCATCTGACAACCAAATGAAAGGCAGACATTCACGCAGACTGCAAAATCACCTCTCTGCCAATCCCGATCCACTCAGCCAGTCAAAACTGTTCTTTAGAATAACGTTTGCTCCTCTGCAGCTGCATTTCAAAGACAGCGTGTCAATAAAATGCCTAAATGAAAACTAACAATTGTCCTATGCATTAGCTTGTCCCCATCATAATATTAAAGGCAAGACTCAACAGTGCACATAAAAAGTCAGTGGCAATCATGATTAATAAGCAAAATCATGCCAATTCCATCATAGTTATAAATCTGCTGTAGAGTTGCAGAGGTGCTTGGGGATGCTCTGCTTTTCCAGGGGAAAGGTCCAAAGATGTCTTCACTCTGACACAGTGGGAACAGCAAAACTGGCAGTGGTTTTGCCCTTTAAAATAGACCACGCCACACCACCCAGAAAATGCTGGGTTAACCGTTGTCATTGGGGTGCTTCTGTGTTTTAAGACTGACGTGATTTTTTAAAACTTCAGTGTTTTGGATCCAAAGCATTCAGCTCACCTCATTCATTAGCTGAAATTCCGAAGTCTAGTAATAATCTGTCTCTCTAGCTTAGGTAACTTCAGAGTATCTAGGACGAAGCATTGGAGAACAGCACAGGGAGCCATCTTGCACTGTGGAGGACTCAGAAAACCCAAAAACTCTCTTCCTTCTCTATTTTGTACTGTTCTAATGCTTTAATGACAAGCACAAAAATCCTTCCCTCAAAGCAGTATCAATGCCTGGTGCAAATGCCTAACCACCCAAATTAACACCTTGTAGTACAGAGATAAAGCCAATTAGCTGACATTCTGCAACTGTCACTTCTTTTACATTACTTAATACAAGGTTTGACTTTTATCTCATAGGAGAACAAGAAAGGAGAAATAAACCTGGAGAAATTACAAGCTCATATATTCCACATTGTATCACCTTATGCCCCATGGAAATGGAAATTTGGGATCCATGTTTTCTTCTGCAGCCTAAAAACTGAACCACATCTGAGAATCACAGAGACAAGGTGATAAAATTCCATGCATCCGTACTGCAGAGCAGCAGCACTCCTAGCTTTGAAGAACAACTTTGGTTTTGCTGTCCTGGAAGAGCAACTCTAAGTTCTTAGTAACATAATTTCAGTTTCCATACTGCCAAGCAAACTCACTTCAGAAAAATAAAGTTGCTCACAACAAAATGACAGCTTAAGTCACACCAAAGGTACATCCACCCTGGTACCAGCATCCCACCATGGCCACCAATATCCAGGCTACAACTGAGCCAACACGTTCTGTCCCTCTCCTATCCTCCAGCAAACTGCAACTTTTATTTGTTCTAAGCCAGAGACCTTGTCCCTTTCTTTCATTGGTGTCTGCTACATAATTCCTTCCACAACCAAGGTCTGAATGGAGCATTCACTGCAGCCTGCAGCATTTCCCACCTCATGAAACCGCTCTCCTTCCCTGGTCTGGAAAGTGGAGGAACAAGGTAGAACCATAACTATAGACAACCAGCCCAGCAGTGAGACCTACTAATTTATAACCTGTCATAATGAGTTTCTGCCCGATCCTGCATTTATTGTCCTTCTGTCTGTGGCTGCACTGATGTGTTTGTCGATGCATCTCTATGTTGACAGAAGTATGTGCTACCTGGTCTGAAAGAGCTTCAGCAGGGTATTGAGGAATGAGAGGAACCACAGAAAAAAAAAAAAGGTATCACCCTGGATAACCAGAGGGCCAGAGCCTCCCACTCCAGCAACATAAGGACTAAAAATAATGATACGCCTTTGTGCTCCTTCCTCTTTTTCTTGTTTCACTCAAAAGCCCCCAGTATAATCTGGGCAGCTCCAGAGGCACCAGTACCTCAGTGGCACAGGCTGCCAACAGCACTCTGCTCCATAGCGATTCCCACAGGGCAGGAGAGCGCTCAGTCTCCTGTGACACAAGCCTTTCAGAATCTCAGAGGCTTTTCCAGAGAATTTACTGAGCCTGGCAAGCACTGGTAAATGTCGATGAGTGTCCGCAGAACACTACTGCAGCATGGCAGTAATGCTGTGAATGCCGCTGTGACAACACAACAGACACAGTACAGAAGGCTTCTTCTCAGCTCCAGGCATTTGTTGTGCTCTTCCCCTGCCCCATGCTCCTGCCCTACACATTTGCTGACCTTCCCTTGGCATAAGCCAGGCTCTCACAGCTCCTCAGGGAAGCACACTGCTGACCCTCCTCAAATCCCTGCTCCTGTCAGTCCTTCAGAAGAAGGCAAGATCAGGAAAAGCACAGGGTGTTTGAATCTCACAGCTGTGTCTCAGGAAGCTCTAAGACCCTCTAAGTACTACAGGCATCAGGGCTGTACTAAGGAACTTCCTTTAATTTCTCTATCATTCATGTGTTAATTCAAATGGAAATCCTGCCACATTTTTTTCATCCTCTCAAAAGGAACATGTGAGAGAGTTTATCTGTGCAAATCTTTATTATCACCCTATTGCTCATGGTCTGAAATAATGTAAGGGGGCACTCAACATCAAAAAGGATCACCAATAAGGACAGGATGCAATGAAAGATACTGTATAAATACTGTGCAACAATTGGCAGCAAACACTGATGTATAAACAACATGGTTGCATTTAGATAAAATTATACAAGTAGCCGTCATTTTAGCTATTTATATTGCTTAGGGCTGCCAGCAGTACATCCACCTGAATCAATATAGGGCTGCCAGCAGTACATCCACCTGAATCAATATAGGGCTGCCAGCAGTACATCCACCTGAATCAATGTATTCATAGTTCCAAATGGGTGTTTGTGAAGGTGGAATTGCACCATGGAAAAACCCCATGAAGTAGCAGAGAGAGTGAAGAGCACAAAGAGCAGACACCCAAGTAAGGTCTGGCAAAGCCCCGTGTGCTCAAGCATCACTGCTGGTCCTACAGGCAATGCAGCACAGCCAAGCCCTGACCCAGCGTATTCCAGTTTAGCACCTTACTGAGAACTCCTGCTCCACAGTTTTGGTGTAGTTGGCTTGGAAAAAATGGCATTTGTTGTTCTGGCTGGAGACACGGCTGAGAGGAGCCAGGTCTATAGATATCCAAGGGATTAACTGAAGGTGAATTTCCAGTTAAAACACCAAATAGTTTGTGGCAGATTGGCATTTCTAGCTGTTTTGCCACAGATCTATGCAGAGAAAGATTAACCTGCATAGAATCAGAAAGGCGGAGTGTAACACAGGACATGCCACTTCCAAAACTCCTTTCAGTGTGGGCAAACCCAGCCCAACAAGACTTTGACACAACATATAAAAGCAGCCAAATATATATTATTTTTAAAAAAAGAGAAAAGTAAATAATTAGCAACACTATCAGGCTAGAGCAAGAGGGTCTACACTTGGGTTTGAGTTAATTCTCTAAGCAGGTTTCCCAGAATTTGTTTGTCATTTTCAAATTACCAACTCTATTAAATTCAAATTAAACAGTCAAGCACATTCAGAGGATACATTAAAGCATTGCTACACTAGCAGCCCAAATACATTGGCCAATTTCTATAGGCACAACAAAATCAGGTCATTAATGAAGTCTGTTAAAATTTCATAAGCTGAATAAATTGCAAGGATATGAGAGGACAGGCTGCACATGAGAAGGAGGTCGCTGGATTTCAGCAGCACTCAGCTCTGCATTGAAGACAGGGAAAAGCCTATCTACCCTGTGATCTGAAGAAAAGAGGAAAAAAAAATCTGAGGAAAAGAGGAAGAAACCCCAGCAAGCAGCAGGTCAACCACAGCTGCACCAAGCTCCAGCATCCTTCCATCTCACCTTGGTCCTGGACTCCAGAGGTGGCTGTGGCTGGGAACATGCATCTCCTGCTGCCCAGGCCAGTAGGTCCAGACCATGGTTCTGCTCCCTCCAGGCCCAGACACCCACCACACCACAGGCCTGTGCAGTGGACATCTCCCACCAGTTCAGACCCTCTGTCATCTTGCATTACCCCCAAATTATTAAACCCACTTAAGCCAAAGAGGCTTTGACAGGATGTTATGGTCTATGCAATTGAATTGAGTAACAAAACTACAGGGAAGAGAAAAGCAAGAAGGAAAAAGCTTGGTTTCTCATTCCACCATTCATTGTATTACCATAATTAAAACACTGATATCTCCGTTTCCTTCCCAGTCCGGTGACATATGCCCAGGAGCGATGTCTCTGAGAACCAACACCTGTCCTTGCCAGACACTCTCCTCTGCCCCCACGCATTCGCCCCTGTGCCCGCGGCCATCCCAGCGACTGAACCCCAAATTTCTATCATTGAACCGCAGCGCCTCCTCTCTGGGAGCAATCACACCCCCCCCGCCCCAGGGCGCCAGCAGCTCCCCCGGGGTGAGCAGCTCGGACGGCTCTGGAGTGCGGCTGCTGTGTGCACCCTGGGGGTGCTCGGCCCCTCCGCCCGACCCGCAGTCCAGGACTGGCTCCGCTCCGCGCCCGGAGTGCAGCCCCGGGAGAGCTGTCCCAGGGTCGCCGGGACCCGTCGGGACCTCCCCGTGGCCGGGGTGGCTCCGGGACGGTTCCGGGACACCCGTCTCGAGGCTCTGCGTGCCCGAGAACTTCAGTGCGGACCATTGTCCCCTCCGCGCTCCGCGGCTGCAGGGACCGGCCGGAGGCAGCATGAAGTGGGACGGGAGGGGCCCCTGCCCGGCGCGAGGTTCCGGAGCTGGGTGGGGAGGCAACGCAGCCTCGGCTGGGGTCTCCCGCGCTCCTTCCCGGGGGACATACACCACCTCTCGGTCCGGGGATACCGCATCCTGCTCCGGTCACCCCGCATCCCTCCGCGGGAAGGATCCTGCACCCTAACCCGGGTCTGACGCTACCCCCGCTGGCATCCTCCCTCCCCTCCGGTGCGACGCAGGAGGGAACTTGTGCGAGGAACGATGCGGGATCACGCTCGTACCTGTGTATCCGCGGGAGCCGCCGCTGTCCCGCCCTAGCGCGGGGCTGCACGGCGCGTCTAGCCCGGGTGCGGTGGCGGCCGGCATGGCTCCGCCGGGCGCCGCCGAGCTCCGCCGCGCCGAGCCGCCCGGCAGGTGCACCGCAACCGCACCCGCCCGCCCTCCGCCGGGGCCAGGCCGCAGGGAGCAGCAGATCACGGCCCGTCCCGGGGAGCCCTGCCGGGCGCCCCCCACCCGGCCCCTCCGCGACACCCGCGGGGCGCGGCAGGAGGGGCAGCGGAGCGAGAGGAGGGGCCACTCGAGGTTGGCGCAGCCGGGCCGCCGCCGGAGCCTCGGGGCACGGGGTAGCGCCGTGGTTCGGCCCGGCTTCCCCGGCCCGCACGACGCCCCACGAGCGGCCAGGCGGGGATGCGACAGCGCCCGCGGCGCCAGGCAGGGGTTGCCTGCCCTTCGCTTCCCGCCCTGCCCTGCTCCTCGCTGCCCGCTGCCTGTCCTGCTTCCTACCTGCCACCCGCCCGCTGCCTGTCCTCCTCTATTGCCTACCGTCAGTCCCCGACACAGCCAGGCTGGTGCTCACAGCCTGCAGAGCCTTAGGTACCCCAGTCTGGTTCTCATGGGTCTGGTCTTGCAAACACAGTATACTGCTCTTCATGTGGTTATATTCCAGGAGCAGAATCTCTCATATACATGTTATGAATGAAGTCCCAATAAACTCTGAAATTAAGTTTAGCAGTAATTTTAATTGGGCAGCAATTTTATATAAAATGGATACAATATGAAATTTAACAGGGATTAATTAAGTATGACTTAGTTTCGTGATAAAGCATAAGGAAAACTGACCGGGTTATGGGGAAGGCTTTGCACCCTGCTTCACGTACAAAGCCAAACTACTTTAAGCTGAATTTATATGCTGTACGCTAATGCATATTCATCAATATTTCTCGTAAATCTCCTCTTATTTCCAATTCTTGAAATTTACGTCATTAAACTGGATAGCGCATGCTCCACATGTTGCTAGGGGGTCTTCTTGGCTTTTTGGTGGCCTTGTTTCCAATTCTTCCTTGCTGTCTCCCGAGTCTTCCTTGCTGTCCTCTGCATAACCTTACAGGTTGCACATGTCCACCAGGTCTTGTGTTATAGAAGCCAGCATTATACTCCCAAAATAAGCCTTATTATTTCATATCTACTGGGAATCATCCCAATTTTGTCTATCTCAAGGTTGCTTTTCTTTTTGGGATCCTGCTTATTTAAGAGCTACATCTTACATCCTACTTTCTCCTGTAACATTTGCCAAAAGGGCCTATTTGCCATGTATCACTAATCATTTGTATTTTTCTTTTATTACTTAATAACAATTAGTTTCTAAAATAGTGATATAGTTACAATTTGATTAGCACGAATCATATTAATTACACATCCAGTATATGGTCTACAAAGTTGTGTTTGTTTTCACTGGGATCTGCAGCTAAACCCACTGAATGGTTCCCAGATCCATCATCCTATCCAGCGGTGGGTGGCACACACCAACATGCACAGGCTGCTTGGTGAAACCCAAGTGCCTTGCACACACTGTGTGTGTCATTTTGCGCTTGTCACATCCTGGCCACGTCCCCCCTGCCACTTACTGCCCTTGCAGCATTACCTCATTGAGTCTGGGTCTCAGCAGTGTTTGTTGAGACCCTTGGTTTGCTGACACTTGCAGTGGATCCAGAAAAGGCTTTTAATGGTCTGCACTGTGTGTCCACGGAAAACAAGAGGAGGAACAACTGGCTCTGCTGAAGAAACTCTGCATGTTGGTGCTGAGCCTATAGTCTGGGGCCCACACCAAGCACTGCAGCTATTAACACTCTCTCCACTTGTTATACCCTCTCATTATTTTTTTCACCTGGAATTAGAAGGAAAAATAGTCTGCAGGAGCAGATTAGAGAGATTGAATTCCAAGGGGGACCAAACCCAAATAGACTGGAAAACCTGTTAAGGCTCTTCTGGAAACATCAAATGGAGCAGGATCATGCCCACATGTAATGGTGACACAGCTCAGTGTGCTGCTGGCCATAACACTCTTTCCTATGAGCTTATCTGTCAGGGAGGCCTTAGGAATATTGCAGATATAAGGGACTGCTATTTCCATCTCTACAACTAAACCACATTCAAAAGGCAATGCTTGGTCACATTATACCAAAACCCCAGTATTTTTGAAAATGCTGCAGCTTATGCATTAGGTTTGTATTTCCAGTAATGCCAAATATTAATCAACCTAATTAAAGTCAACAAGAAACTATAGCTCCTCCAGTCAAATCCAGTGAAATCAGAGGAATACCAAAGACAGAGTAGTTTCTTCTGTAAGCCACTACCCCTGCAGCTGCTGTTACACAATTCAAGCTGAACACAAGTGTGTTGCAAGTCAAACCTTTCCTTACAGGCACTCACAGAAGCAAATTAAGCAGCAGCGCCTGAATTCCACTCACCTAGTGGCAGCATTCAGATTTGCTTTGTAAGAGAACGTGTAACCCAACAGCACTGGTTTTGCTCCACTTGTCCTGGAACACCTCAGACAACCCTGTGGTGTGACCCCCCAGAACATCACTCACCTCCCTGGCTGCAGGTGAGTGCTTTTGTAATTTTTAAGGCCCCTGGTTTCACCTTCAGCATCAAGGGAAGCCATGCAGCCCCAGCCAGCTAGTTGCTGCTTTTGCTTAGGGATTATTTAATTGTTGGGTTTCACTAAACTGCCCTAAGACATTGCCTTTCTTTTAATCCTAATTATTAGAGCTGACCTCAGGCATGCCAAGGGCACAAGACTACTGTAGTGACCGTCCCCAGCAAAGCTGCCTGGGCAGCTGCAGGGCTTGCCTGGCCACAAACAGGGACATGCTCCCAAGTCCCAGCCCAGCGATGGCAGTTTTCCAGCCCTCCAGCAGCAGCAAGCTGATGCCCTTTCTCCTTTCCTGGCTGGCCCTGCTGCCACCCTCTTCTTCCCTGAGCCTCAGGAGCTGAGGCTGGCTCAGCTGAGCATCAGCCCCTCAGACCCAAGCAGTGACTCTTGGGTTTGCCTACACTGCTCAGAGCCTCAGACCCTGTTGTTTGTTCTGTAACTGTTGAAAAGGAGAATAGTAACTCTCAGCCTCAGCTTCTGTTTAGTCAGATCACAGATGCACAGGTGTGATAGCTAAAACCTCAACAATTAGATTCCTGAAAGAAAAATGTGACCCTTAGAAGTGACAGGAAATGATCTGTTGGGTTATCAGATCTGTTCCCATCCCCCAAGTTACTGGTGGTGAGTTGCTGGCCCAGGGAGGTGGCTTAACCCTGCCCCCTGAGTTTTCCTCTTGCTCCTCTCCCAGCTATAGGTTTCACTCACAGAATCACAGGATTAACTAGGTTGGAAAAGACCTTTGAGATGACCGAGTCCAACCTATGATCTCACACCACCTTGTCAACCATGTCATGGCACTGAGTGGCANCTGAATCAAATTATCCGCCTCAATTTATAACAAGTGGCACGACCAGTCTTTTCTTAAACATCTCCAGAGACGGTGACTCCACCACATTCCTGGGCAGCCATTCCAATGCCAAACCACTCTTTCTGTGAAGAATCTTTTCCTTATGTTAAGCCCAAACCTCCCCTGGTGCAGCTTAAGCTGTGCCCTCTTGTCCTCTTGTTCATTACCTGGGAGAAGAGCCTGACCCTCACCTGGCTGCACCCTCCCGTCAGGAAATTGTAGAAAGTGATGAGATCTGCCCTGAGCCTCCTCTTCTCCAGGATAAACAACCTCAGCTCTCTCAACTGCTCCTCACAGGACTTGTGTTCCAGACCCTTCACCAGCTTTGTTGCCCTTCTCTGGACACGCTCCAGCATCTCAACATCCTTCCTAAATCGAGAGGCCCAGAACTGGACACAGCACTCAAAGCAGGGAGTAGAATGAGATGGGCTTTAAGGTTACTGCCAACCCAAACCATTCTGTGGTTCTATGATAGATGTAGGAATAAAGTATTGCTTCTCTCAGCAGGGAGGAGTGATGCTGAGAACTCCTCAGTGTGGAAGAAACCAACCTGGTCCTGTACCGGAGAATACTGCATGCAGAGACCCGGAGAGTCCTTTCTGCTAAGGACATGCTGTATGCCCATGCCCAGCTCCATTTTGGCTCTTCCAGTGACTCCCTTGGGCTATCAGTGGCACAGAGCTCTGCCATGCTCATATAAAGATGTCTCATGGCTGATAACAAGTGACCTGCTTGCCTGCTACAAATTCCAGTGTGTTTTCCTTGTTTCTAGTAGGTGTAAGGGAGGTGGTGGATTCAGCTTGTGGCAACAGCTCAGGAAGTATTTTCTTGTATTACTATTAAGTGCAGTCCAGTGCCACAGTATAGAAAAACACAGCAGCACACAGCTACATATATCCCATTGGAGCCTGAAAATGCTAAACTAATTTGAAGAGGGAACATTTTTGTTCCTTCTTTTATAGAAACGAATAAATACAGTGTGACAGGCCAAGTAGCATCAATACACATTCTGTTTGTCAGTAGCTTGGAAAAACACTCTGAGAACAACCGTTTGTGTCTTCAATCCAAGATAAAACGTTGATGTGAACACTCACAAAAGCTATCTCCTTCAGCATTGTTGGGGGCTAATCAGCATGCTTCCAGTTAAGTAGATATGGCCTTGCAAATTAATTTATTAATTTCCTTCTTCTAATATCTATATTTTATAAATGTCAGGATATTAATTCTATATCTCCTCATTCTTTACCAGAGATGAGTTTTATATTTTGTAAGCCTCAAGTAAACATAGAAACAGAACGGTTAAGGGACCTTTAAGTCCACCCAGTTCCACCCCCTGCAAAGGCCAGGGACACCTTCCACTAGTCCAGGTTGCTCCAAGACGCATCCAACCTGGCCTTGGACACTCCCAGGAATGGGGCAGCCACAGCTTCTCTGGGCAGCCTGTGCCAGGGCCTCACCACCCTTCTAGTAAAGAATTTATTCCTAATAGCCAGTCTAACCCTGCCCTCCTTCAGCTTACAGTTGTTTCCCCTTGTCCTATCACTTATGCCCTTGTGAATATCAAGTAAATTTCCCTCATTTCAGAGAAACACCACTCACTTGGTGGAACCTGCTGCGAACCTGTCCCGAAACACTGGCGCTGGGGTAAGGTTTGTGTGTTGAAGTTGGCACATGTGCCAAGTCCCAAAGGTCAAACAAATCCTGGGGATTTGATCTGTGTAACTCAGAAGAGGACTGAGCTCATGTGACACCAACAACTGCTTTAGACCCTGGCACAAGATGCATATTGGATTTGCTCTTATCCCTTCAAAACAGCAACAGGAAGCAATCTCTAAGGAGTATAGTAAAGTGTTAGTGTGCCGTTCCTGACTGATGATTTCATTACAGACTTACAGAAATGCATTATTATCCTAAGCCTAGTGCATACTTCAGAAATCAGGGAAGAATTGCTAACATGCCACAAATTTGACACAAAATTGATTTTCTCAGGCAAAAAAAATTAGTAGCTATTGGAATAATACTGTACTGTCAGGTTTTCTCTGTACTAGGAGAAATGGGGGGAAATTCAAGAGGGAGAACATTAATTATTTGCAAGCCAAGACCAATGAAAACTTGCTGAGCCTTGTCTCCAAATGACTCTATGTGGAGTGGACATCCTGCTCAAGTTTCCTGTGCATATAGGGACAGCAAAAGCTGTGCTGTAGATTGCTGATTATCTCAGTCTTGGCAGGAAACAGTAATACTTAAAGATCAACCAAAGCTATATGGTTAGATCCTCAGCTAATTTAACAGAGAGGTGTAACTAAATCCATCTACTTGTACCAGCCAAGGAGCTGCCCAGTGTCCGTTCTAGCAAATAAAGATTTATTTTATTTTATGGTGGATGCTCAGTGCTTTTCACAGTTCTGCATTTCCCCTGTGCAGTTTAAAATGGATTGTTGCAATTTTATTAAGCCATTTTTATTTTAACCTTTTGCACTTTTCAATTCACATAATGGATTTGTCACAGTCTCTAAGTGGTGCATTCAAATATAATTGCACAGATGCTCTGCAACATTGTCAGTTTGCTCATTTAGCAAAGGGCAGTGATTGAAGGATATGCATGTACATGTCTAACATCAACTTCAAAACAGACTGAGCTGATATTGGTTAATATTTCTTCTTCCAGCTGGTTTAAGGGACTGAACAAGGGAAATATTGCCCACCAGCAAAGTCCTCGAACATCACTATCGTACAAGACAGTCAAAATGGCACAAGACGCTGAAAAGGTAAAATATTCAAGTATTCTTTGCCCCAGACATAAACAGTCTGGGACAGAAATGTGGAAAAAAAAAAAAAAATCCCTGCCCCAGCATCTGCCCTTGACCCATCTTGTGTCCTGTGTGGTCAACTAAAGGAGATTCAAGGAGGGGAAGCAAATGTGATCAGAGCTAGCCAGCAAGGAACAAAGAAACAGTCCAGACTCTTTAGTTATAGAAAGAGACACCTGAGAAGACCTAGGAGAGTTCTGTGCAACCTCAGGGTCCTGAGGAAGGTTACAGGGGAGCTGTTCAGTGCTGCTTCCCAGGCCACACCTGGAAGGTGCCAGCACTACAGCTTCAAAAAAAGGGAAGAAATTTTCTAGCCAAGGTGAGGTTTAGCTACAGAATTCTTTGACACAGGATATTGTGGATATTAAAAAAAAATACAGTAAAAAAAATAATCAGCTAAGTTCTAGGTCAAAAATCCTCTAAGAGGTAATTAAAGGCCAGGTACCATCTCTAGCTTGGGATATCTTTGAGCATCAGGCAGCTGGCAGTCACACATCCATACATGTTTCTTCACATCTGCTTTGGCCATGGCTGAAGACGAGGTTCCTCGCCTGGCTATGCTGTGTGCTCTGGGCAGGCACAGGTGCTCACCTCCCAAATCCACAAGCCTCATCTCCACATCACTGTTGGAGAAGGGAGACAGGCATACACACGGTCCCAATGTGCTCCAGCACAGTGATTACTTTGTTTCATCTCTGAAGATGTTTACAATGGACATAAAAACATATTCCTCATTTTCACTGCTCTACTGTATTTTATCTCTCTGAGCAGCTCCAGCATCAAACAAGAAACTTACGGCTTTGTCATCTTTCTCTCTGAAGCAGCTGTGAGCATCTGTCAGTGACAAGGAATTCCATGAGAACAGAAAAAAAGATCTGGGATTCACATTCCCTCCCCTGCATCACCTTTAGAAGCAGTTTTACATAAACGTATATGATTGTGCTCACCTTGTGGGGACTCATGGAGTTCAGATTTAAGAAATAAATTAATTCTTCCCTGTGAGGGTGGTGAGGCCCAGGCACAGAGTGCCCAGAGAAGCTGTGGCAAGAGATGATGGGTACCTTGGAGAGAGACAGCAGCTCCTGGAGAAGCAAAGGAAAGGTTTATTCAGCCGTTGATGGGAAGGACCAAGCAAGCTGTCACAGATTTGTGCGGTTTAGCTCCCAAACACAGCTGAATTTTGGCATCCTGCAGTGTCTGAGAGCCCAGAGCACCAGAGCTTGGTTTAATTCTGCCCCAGCCACACTCGGAGCAGGAATGTTGTGTCTATGAGGCAGGTAGGGTCTGGTGCCTTGACCTAACAGGCAAAGTCACAAAGACCTGGTGTATTTTACTTCATATTTGCAAGCAGCAAAGTGGAGAGGATTTGTTGGTGCAGCTCCACAGGCCACATCTGTCATGCACAGAGAAGGTTCTTGGCTTATTGTGAGATTTTGGCTCTTCCGTGAAATGTGCTGATGTCAGGACACCACAGCTATGGGTATTATACTTTTAATCCCCACTTCATCAAAATTCAGTCCCCTGGTTGAACTTAACTGCTGCTGCCACATTTAAATTTTTCTCTCTGGTCTTATTATGGGGGCATATATAATTGAGCTCTATGTAGAGCTAGAAAGGGGCTATTGGTGGCTTAAATCTTATTTATGCACTAATAGGAGGGCATAAGTAGTATTTATGGGTTGCTTAATCCCTGTGCTAACCCTCTGCAGAGAAGTAGGTTGAGATCAGAAGAATAGCTATTATGACAAAGGAAAGTCTAAACCTTACAGCTTTTATGACAAATAGTGTCAGCAACACTTATTTCTTCAGCTTTGGGAGTTCCTACTTCCTTCCAAAGGAGAGAAGATGAGGAAGGAGAATGAAACAAAGGTCCTAACCCTCCAGCCTTTGATCTGGACGAGATTAGATCCTGCTGTAAATTTAGGACAAGCCTTCAGAGACGTGTGGTGATTTCTGAGAGCATTTGATTGTGATTTCACAGCAGCACTGTATTCTGGGATCTTGTGCTGGTCCATCAACGCAGACCAAGTGAGACTCTCCTACAACAGCGTTCTGTAGCCTGGGGCTGTTCTCTGAGGGTGCTTTGCTCTTGCATTACTGCATGTTAGTTTGTTAACATTTTCACTAAGCATGTTTCCCTTGATTTGCTTAGAATCATAGAATGAGAGAATGTTAACACATTGTAGACAAACAAACAAACAAAAAAACCCACCTCCAAACCAGAAATGTTACTAAATGGGTAAATTTTCAAGGCAAGCACTCTACATTATTATATTTCCAAGGAAGCTTGGGAGAAGAAATAACACACACTGGAAAAAATTACTTTTCATGGTAAAAGTTACTCTTCAAGAAATCTCTTCTGTGTAGACGGTTGGGAGTGGGTGGGTAGGGAGGAGAGGACATATGCAAGTCTCAAAAAAATTTTCCAGGAGACAATCAAATACATGGCCCCTAATTTTTTTATCATAATGGACTTCAGATATATGATTTATTCACCAATGTAAAAAATAAACCAAACCCCAAACAAGGATAAGCCCTTTTCTGTTGGTCCAAAAAATACTCACTGATGCAGATCACTAATTTTCAACAATCCTAAAAAACTCTGTCTGTATGGAGTATTTCTTCCTCTCTATCAATATCAGAAAATATAGAAGGCTGAAGAGGAAACAAAAGTTAAACCAAACCATTTAAAAATACAGTACTGTGACAGATTTTATTTCATTTTGATTGATACTACATGCTTACTATGATTAGGAACAGACATGCCTCTTTTTTTGTTTGTTTTGGACTTTTATAATTTTTTTAAACCTATATTAAATGCTGACTTAAACTTCGCTGTGCCTTGGAAATCTGGCTTGGGAGCTAACTGCAGGACTTTTTATTTAAATAGATAAGCATTTATGTTTGAAAATAAGACAAAAACAGGTGAAAACGAAAATTAAATTACAAATTCAGTTCATACAAATATCTCATACACTATGCACTAGATCCTGTTAATTAGCTGAGGTCTTTTAAAAATTCTTAAAATACTTATGAAACATTATTTACAAATTATATAAATAAAATCCAGGCCACTTAAATTAACCAATACAACAAAAAAGTCACCTTTTTGTATGGTGTGTACTAAAAACATTCTGGTTTATTGATCATAACCCAGTTTGCAGTATAAAATGTTTGTTCACTTACATCAAAATGGGTTCCAATAGAAAGAAGGAAGGTATTGGTTCCAGAAGAAAGCAATCAATATAATAAATGCTTAAAATCAATGAGGCTTCTTAATGTTCTGTTCTGCACCATTGGCAGTCATTTTTAGAAGTCCCTTCTACAGTATTTGTCATTTGAGCAGGTCATCTCAAAACAGCAGAGACATAGTTTTAGCAACGGGAAAATACTCAGTACATTGCTCACACATCACAAAGACCTTATCAGGAGGGCAAGGCAGAGAATGGAATGTCAGTGGCCAGCACAAGCCTTTACAACATTTAACTTAAAAGGCAGCATTTATAGAACTAATCACAGACTATACACATCCTACACTCAACAGCAATCAAAAGGACTGGGAAATATACATTTAGGAAAACAAAAGATCGATGGTTTTCCATTACCTTCATTAAAATTAATGCTTTGCTCCTTGTCTTTTGTTTTAAAACCAGCATTGACACCACCAACAACTATAACTACTTTTTTCTTTAACATAATATATGGCAGGTAACTACTGTACGTGAAAAATGTACAATAAAAGGTGAGAAACCACTGAATTTCTTATGCAGACACATGAAAATATAAAGCCATATAGATTCCAAAGTGCCATGAATACCAAATTCAAGTGACGGTTTATAGCATGTAGGAAAGAAACCAAATGAAACTTGCTCTATGAGTTGCTGAGCCCTTCAGCTGTATCCTCAGTCTCCCCTTTGGCAGCTTTGGTGAGAATTTCCATCCATTTCATCTGCAGCTCTTCATCTTCTGCACTGAAATAGAGAGTTTGATGGGACTGGCAAAGCTTAAAAACATGCTTCACATCAAACTTCTCACCAGAACCTGGTAAACTGACTTCATAGCCAGGCAGAGGGATAGGACGTGGGCTTCGTCCATCCTAAAGGAGAGAGAACAAATGTAAGAATTCAGGACCAAATGCAGTTTGAGGTTGGTGGGGGGCGGGGGGTACACTGCATGGAGCCAGCAGGCACACACTGCAGGAAGCACACGGACACAGTCCCAGGCTCCTTGTTCAGCGCTGCAGCGAAGGAAGCAGGGACGAGGCAGTACCAACTGCTCAGCTTGAACCAGCAAAAAGCAATTACTTAGTGGTGCTTTATTCTTACTTCACTGATTTCCTTTCACAGTAAATATGGCCAGGGATTTTCATATAATTTCACGTAATTTATGCATGTGTCTTCTACAAAATTTCCTCTGCATTAGGTACAGGCAATGGGATCCAGCTGAGAGGAGCTTGGTGTTGTCCCTTTTGAACATCATGGGATATTTTGAAGGATTGCTTAAAAGGAAGCAAATAAGCAAAGCTGGACCCTGAGAGACACCAAGGCAACTAAAGGGCAAGGGAAAAGTCTTTGAAAGAAAAGGCAATTTTTGATTTTCAGTCATTTATGATGCCTTTGAAAGATGTCAAGAAAGCCAATGCTCAAATTCTTGACCAGCCTTTAAAAGCCAGATTGACTCATAGCTCTAAGGAGCAATACAGCTCTCTAACAGTCACATCTTAAGCATCAACCAACTCCTGTCCTAAGCTCTCAAGAAAGACATATTTTAGCAAAGCAAGGTCAAGCATGGTCAAGCAACCTCTTCAACTGCTGCCAGCAAAGTGTTTCTAAAGATGAGTCCCCAAACTGAAGTCTGAATCACATAGGCATCAAGCATCTGTACTAGGCTGTCACCTTCTGTAGCAGCTGCTTGTGTTGCAGCCCCATGCCACAGCTAACAAAGCATCCCACAGAGAAGTGGCAAAGTCATGCTTTTGTCAGACCACACCAAACGCAGATGACTTGGTAAATCTAGAAGAGGACCAAAACAAGACAAACAATGGCCAAAAAAAAGCCTACTTTTCTCATACTTTGTCAAATGTAATTCAAGTATCATAACTGCTCACATCAATGCAGACATATACATTAACTAAATGGGCAAGAAATACACAGTCAAAAATGTACCACAGTTTATTAAATCAATACAGGCTTCTTGATTTATTCATCTATTGCTTGTTATTGTCATGCAAAAATGCGAGAGTCCAATTGTTTGAAGACCAAGCACTGTTCAATGAGACTTAAGGCAGCTTTAGGCCAAACACTAAAGTTACACTCAGTTCCCATTTGAGTGTAACTAGTCGTCCTAAATGCAGCACAGTTTCTATTCCCTGACACCACAGCCACAACCCTATAAACAGGAAGGTCTTGCCCATGCAGAAGAACTGGCATGTACAGAGCAGCTCCCGCACACATGGCACTGCTCAAGCAAGCAAACATGGGACTGATGAACACAAATGCACAACAGCACATGCAAGCTCAACCATGCCGTTTTCACTGGTTTTGGTTTGGAAGAGTAAACATTTAGACTTATCAAATGGAAAATTGTAGGTTGCCCATGACAATGAAAAATGATGTTGTTTGTAGCCACAAAGTGCACCGTAAGAGCAAATTGATGTTTGAGTTGTATGTGTTGCACCTACCCAACATGTGCAGACACAGGCAAATTAAGCAGTCTGCCTTTGGTCTTGCATCCTCCCTTAATATGCTGCCTTTGGCACTTTGTCTGTACCTGCCTGATCCAAAAGGAAGGGATTTACATTATCTCTGAAAAGCTGTACTACTGAGAGGTAAAGGTGAAGGACTTGGCCTTGAGAAATACCCCACCCCCAATCCAGACTTCTCTTTGGGACCAGCAGCATCTATGGATGTCCTTTGCCACTGAGCCCTTCCCTCCTACCTGAAGCCCAGCAAATCCGGGAGCTATTATGCACCCATGAGGAATTCCAGCCTTATACTGAGCATGTAAGTAGGATTTACTGGCCTTACAAGAGAGATGAAATTCATGTTTTCATTTTAAGGGTCTACAGGATTTGGCTGGTTGGACCATATCTTTTAAAAATATTTCTGCATGCAACATAGTGTGACTGAATGATACTGGTATTTCATCAACCCAAAATACCCAGTGCTGAAAAGAGCTTTACTTTAGGGCTGATTACAATAATTTTCCTCAGATAGTGAGTGAGTGATAGATAAAAATCTAGTGGATGTGTAATACTGTCAGCAATCACAAGCACTGCGCACTCATCCTGACTCTCAGCAGCACAACACAAATGGGTTATTTATCTAGGTCATTACAGCAGCATGTATTTATTGCTCTGTTACAGACATTGCAACATCCAGGGTTTAAGATTTGGGAACAGACAACTCAGTTCCACCACACAGGCATTTCTGTTTCAGGCACCCCTGCATACAGACACGCCTCTGGCACTACACAGATCGCTTAGACAACAGTGACCCACCGATGGCATTTTCCCCCTCCTCCTTCTGACTGGGCTTAAAAAATCCCTGGTTTTTTCTACCCAAACTCCACTCTTTATCCACTCATGATCTAACCCCAACCTTACATAAGTCATTGAGAGACACCTCTCATGCAAAGATCTTCAGGATGAAAAAAGGGCAGGCAGAGTTTTGTGCAGGGCCATGTAAAGCTTCTACTAAACAAGATCAACAGGCAAGCAAAAAAAATACTTCTCAAAAACCCTGAGCTCAATTTCAAACTCAGCTACTCCCTTATTTTTTAAAAGTAAATCACATTTACATTATGAATGGAAGATTTCTCTTCTTCATAAAGCAAAATTTTCTCTTGGATCAAGCTTGATCTAATATATACATAAATATACTAGCTTTAGCTATACTAGTTTTACCCTTCATATTTCTCCAAAATCCATTACTTTTCCAGCTAGTCTGGAAGCCTTAACTTTGCACATCTCACTCAAGTAAGTTCATGTCAGAGCTTTGCAAGTAGTGTGCATTTTACAAGGCCAATGGAGGCAGAAGGTCCAATGTGGAGCCCTTGAAAAGACAAGACTAATTTATCTTAAAACTGCTCCTCCTTACACTTTGCTTTTATATAAACTTTTATAATTTCACTGAGATAAGCACGACAAACAGCTGTACAAATTGTGACTCCATTTGAGGACAAATCAAATTGGTATGATTCCCAAACCTAAATAAGCTGGGAATCCTCACATGTAAAGCTTTATGCAAGACTTGAACTGCGAACACTCAGGGGATCAATTCATTCTCCTGGAATAAGGGTCTAAACCAAAAGACCAGTTTTCTTGATATTTTAAATCTGTGAGTCATGTTTCTACCTGCACTAGCATCCCTTCTTTGGCGTGAGGGCCAGGGGTGCAGACGAAGCAGCTTTCACTGTATCCAAAGGTCCAGATTCAGCTTGGTTTGCTCCTTCTTCCCAAGAGGCAGCTATTTTTTCTGTTCTTTTTAACAATAATCCCCTAACTTTCAAACTTATACAGTCATGCTTTACTCTATGTTTCAAGACCTTTAATACTATTGTCAGCAATATTATTCCCAGAAGATACATCTCGAGCACTGAAATGCTTCTTTGCAGGTCTAAAGAGGTCTGTGAGATCCATGGAGATAGTTGTGCAAAACAGAACTATGCCTGGGGAAAGAATATTTAAGCATATGAGTGTATCCCAACTGATTCCAGACATTCAGACACCAGTAATTAAGCTCTGGAAGAGATTTTCCTCAGAAGTGTAGTGTATCCTATGGAAGCCAGAATTAACAAGAATGCTGGATTAATATCAAGAAATAGGACTTGCTTGCTAATTTTTTCTTGCAGTTGGATGCAAATTGAAGTATACATATGGGAATGGCAGGCCCTTGAAGAAAAGAATAACTTTTGTTTTTTTAGTCTCATTCCTGACAGTTAATCCTGGTTTTGGAATGTAAGAAAAATAACCTTGTTCTTTTGCTTTCTTGACACTTTATTGGGAGATTTCTCTCACGCCTGAAATAGTTGAGGACACTGATCACTAAATTGAACTGCCATAAAATTGACAATCAGTGCCAAAGGCACCCTTTTCCCCTAAAAAAATAGGATCTTACTAATAATACCAGCAGAGGCTCAAGATCAAATATGGCAAAACATGGACAAAGTACACAGCAACTGAAGCAGAGAAGCTCCTCCAGCTTCCGTCTGTGGCTTTGCATGACTATCAGGTGGGGCCTGCAGAATCAAGCATCATTGAGTTTGCACTGAATGCAGGTGATTCATATCCATGGATTATTATTTGTGCTGTACTGCAATGATCAGTTGGGCAGTAGGAGAAATTCTCAATCATACTGTGTAAGGGGTGTTGCTTCCTCTCAACTTCTCACCCCTGCCACCTCTTAGATGATACACGTTGTTTCTGTGTGAGGAAGGCCAAAGAATTTAAACTTCTCTCCGTCTATTCCCACTCTCCTTGCCCAAGTGTGAGACAATCTGCCTTGGTTTGTGTTGATGCACTGGCCCTTGGCTGAGGCACAGCTTGTGCATCAGTTGAAAAGTTCTGTAGGTGAAGCTCTTTTCTCTGCTTGGCTTTTTAGAACATTGTTCCTTTCCCCAGCCCCTGACTCTAGAGAGAGCCAAAGACTGGATTTGTTGCCTTCGTTTTAGTGCCTTGTCTGAGGCTGTTTGCTTTTCCAATGTGTAATTTCAGCCACTCATGTCCCGCTGACTAGGAGGGAAACCAGGCAGCTCGCTGCCTGCAGAGTGCAGGCAAATTGGAGGCTTACCCAGTGGGGCGTTGGAAGCACAGATGGAGCCAAGGGGGCTGAAGCTCCAAATTCGAGCTTTCAAGCCTCTTTGAGCACTATGTTTAAAACATTACACAAGCTTGTTTAAAGCCAGAGGTGCTCCTGCTGACAAGGTGCGAAATGAACACAGCTCTAATGACGTGGTGTAGTATTTGTTGATCTGAAACGCTTCATAAAATGACAGGGAAAATTGATTTCCTCGACTGTTCCTAGCCACAAACAGATGTGAATAAAAAGAAAACCTTTCTATCACTACAACAACAGCAGGGTAATTGCTGGCTGAATTCAGTTCCATTACTTCTTCCATCCCACACAGGAGATAAAACAAAGCTGTGTATAAATGTGTCAAATGCCAAATGCAAAACTGGATATGGGGAATCTCCTTGCAGCATTGTCATTCTTCAGTGCTAAGGAAGCATGACAGATATTTCTAGTTTGGATATAGATGTTTCTATCCCTTGACTTTCATCAGACACAAATGCTAGTTAGCTTCAACAGTACATTTAGAGACAAAAAACTCTTATCAATGTATTTCAGTTAAAGATAAAACCCCATGATGCTATGACAAGGAGGCTGAAGAACATCTACATTTTCACAAATTCCTCTATCCCATCAACCCAGCACTAGGTTTAAAAAAAAAAAGCTTGAACCAGCAGTTCTAGAAATTGCAATATCCAGCCTCCTTTGCCATTCTATATATATATATAACAGGAAAGTGCTTTCCTTAACGACAGAGTAATAAAACCCTTGACTACACCTGTCTGAAACCTTAAAAAAGCTAAAGTATAAGCTAATTATCCTTGTTTTGTCCTCTTTTTTTGCTAAAAATTTGAATGAAAAAGCAATGAGCTTTAACATTTGCCCATAACTGTATCAGCAGTAAGTACAGGTAACAAGGTAACGTAAAATCTCTGAGGCTTTGTGCCATATCCAGAATAGGAAATTCAGTTCTGTTTATGAAACCAAGCCAAATCTTTTGACCCATTTCTCAGCTTCACATATTTAAACTTAAGCTTTTCTTTTTCTGTGTGTTAACACTCGTGAATGCTATCTTACCTGGCTGCTTCCTTGCAGATACAGAACAAGAGGTTCACTCTTGGGGATGGTCACCCACATTTTGTACCAAGTCTTCCCTTTTTCAAGGAACTGGAGGTAGCTGCTGTAGAGGCTGTTTTCAGCTGCAAGGATGCTTTGCTTCTGGATGAAGGGGAAAAAATAAAACAGAGCTGTTTCCATTTATGTTTAAGTGTGCAAAATACTTAGAATTAAATATAAAATACTCAAGTGGTGCAGAGTCAAATAACACTTGAGGGCAAATGTTGGGTAGGTCCTAACCAAATTAAAAAAAATTATTATGTGCAATTAAGAAATAGCATAATTCCATGTAACAGAGGCAGATGCTGAACCACCATTCCCAGAAGACATGAAGCTAAATTCAACTTCCACCTACAAATTAGAGTAAATTAGTAAATTGAGAATGGTAATTAAGATGATGCACCTCATTTCTTGCTTAGCAAAGTAGGCTGGGAGATGGCTTCAAACGAATGCGAAGGGTTTATTAACAGATCCTCTTGTGCATGGATGTAGCCAAATCAGAGTGCTGGCAGAGTGGCAAAAAAAGATTGGAAGAAATTGTTGTGTTCTGATAGAAAGCAAAGAAAATCAAAATTCCTGTTTGCATTAGGATTTGCACGGAAGCCTCCCAAAGATTTCTGGCAGTGGCTAATAGGCTAATAGCATTTGTTAAGCTGCAATCTCCTCAGCTGCTACTAAGCTTGTTAAGAAAGTTTAATGTAAATAGAAGGGAAAGAAAAAGCCTGACTTTGATCTTTTCTTTCCATACACTGGCTTTCTTGCAGTTTACCTCATCCTTTGAAGATTTAACAAAAAACTAGCACCCTGAGTAAAAGAGTGAAAACTTTTCCTTGGGTTTTTACAGCTTTTTGCTGTAATCTGCTTTCTGAAGTAAAGCCATGGGTTCCATTTCACTGGTTTGCCTCTCAGCTTTTCATATCAACAAGGCTCTCTCTTCCCTGTATAGGTGCAGGTTTGCACCTGAAACTTTTCCTACTGAAACAGTGCTGCAAAGTTTGTCATGAGATACCACAGACCGTATTGGCACCCATTAAGAGCTCATCATCTGTAGTCACAGCTGGAGCATGTATCACAGAATCACAGAATTATTTGGGTCAGAGGGGACTGTAAAGACCATCTCATTCCAACCCCCTGCTACAGAGGGGAATATGTGATACCATATCTGAAGGTTTTGATGGGGCCAAGTTCCAGATCCAGAACTTTCTCTGCACTCTGCAGACCTGGCAGCTCAGGGCAAGGTGGACCTGCAGCTTTACCCCACTCTATTGCTGAGATCTTGGACGTGTTTAGGTAAAAAGCTGACAAAACCCCCAAGCAACAGAGTTGCTATATGGAATTAAAAGTGAAAAAACAGATCTTATTTTTTGCATAGTTACTGTGCACAGCTCAAGATTGGAAATACACCATAATAAAAGAAGTCAGATGTTGGGACAGATGAAAGTTTGACAAGAAAGTCTCACAGATATGCATGCTTGGCAGAAAGATTTTTGAATGTAGAAACTGAGAAAGGAATAGAGATGGCAGCAAGTTTTGATATAGAAGAATAACAAAGGTCTAAAAGAATGCTTAGCCAGTCTTACTGGATAAAGAAGGCAAAGGGTATGTTAGCTGGAACAAAGGATAAGCCCACCTCAAACAGAAGGTGTTTTTAGCAAGCAGAAAGATACAAGAAGTAAATAGACCTGCCGATGTTGCAAGTAGAAAAAAGGTCTCAGAATTTTCCACTGCAAGGAAACTGAAAAACAACTTCTAGCTTAAACTGTAACATACTAACCTTTTGTGATTGGAGGATAGTAGCATGAATATTGTAATGCTAGCAGTAAGGATAGGCTATAGATAATAGTAAAGGTATGGATTCGTTGTTATGTATTAAGATGCTCAGCAAAGAAAAGTATATCATGCATTGTGACCAGAACTAAAGTGACTTCAGGCTTCAGGCACACCTACAGCTTTGGCAGACACCTGTAGGCAAGGCTCTGTCACCCACGATCCTGACTGCTGTAACATCCTGGATGTAATAAAAAGCATCTTATAGAGCCAGCCTGGAGTCCTGCATCTCTCATTGTAGGCTCTCACAGTCAGAGGGTTTTCCTTCTTTTTTGTAAGTTTGGAAGCTGAAGCTTAGCTGCCAAACCTGTATGCATCCCTGTGTGATCAGCATCCTATGATGAACGCTCACCATCTACAAACAGCATCCAGGCTGCAGGCATGTTCAATGAGAGTTATAGGTCAGAGGATCAAATATCACGGTGGGGTAGAAAAGAAAACCAATTTGATTAGTTTTTAATAAATACACTAAAAAAAGAGAGAGTCTCACAAAGTTTCTTAGCCAAAGACTGTACCTCTGCAGCTAGTCTTTTCTTCTGTTCCCCAACTGCTTCCACCCCAGGGCTGCAGGGGCTTGCTGGGAGCTGCAGGAAACACTCCTTACACACTCGATTATGGCGGCTGTTATCTGCAAGTGGCTTAAACTCAGAGCATTTTGCACAGATCACCTGTAACAGACAGATAGTGTTTAATTAGTCATGTTTAAAACACAACGCTTTATCAAAGAAATTGACTTGCAGAATGGTTGTTAGTAAAGCAAAATTCTATGAAAGCTAATGTAAATGTAAGATAGAGAGACCAATATAATATTCACTATATCTACCTTCATTAATAATTAACGTGTTTGTGATCCCGTTCCATATACCAAAACACCAAATTAAAGAAAACTTATGTCTTTGGGGAAATACTGTATGACTAACATCATGCAAGTTTGCTTTTCTTTTCTTTTCTTATAAGCTTTTATAAGTCAAAAAGAGCTTAAGTTGACAAAGCAATTAATGCTTTTTAATGGTCTAAGAAGGACTGATTTTCAGAGTGCAAGTGGCTGACATTCCTCATCAATCAAGGACATCCTGGAGAACTGAGGAATCCAGAAAGCACCAGCTATTTTAAGAACATAGTCCAATATATTATCCATTAAAAATTACCTGTCTGCCTCAGCTGCCAAGAGCATGCAGTGGCACATTGGGCCCAAGGAATCAGTGCTTGGAAACAACGCTGGATCTGCTGCTCCAGAACCTGTTTTCATGCTAAAATTTTGTCTCTAATACACCTGCTCCAGGGAGAGAAACTGTCCCCAGGGTGTCAGCCTTATGGACATCCATTCTGAATTTCTGTACAATAATAACCAAAAACCCACAGCACACATATATGTTGTTACATCATTCACTGTAAGACTTTAATTACTACATGAAGAGGACTGCCTTAATTCAGGAAGTGTTACCCACAAAAGCAACACAGCATTTTTAGCAACATGATAGTCTTTCCTTGAGACAAATTAACTTCTTCAATTTGAATGCTATTGCCACACCACAAGGCATTGCACAACAAACAATAGTTTAACAATAAATTATTAGTTATATAATTCTTGTTATCTCTCTGTTCCTGGGGGAAAGCCATTATTCCATTTCTTTAGTAACACTGACTTTGCAATGGAATATTTTAAACCCCCAGAAATGTATTTCATGATTTAGGCAATTTCTGGTAAAAGCAAACCCAGAAGGTTGAAAATCCCAGCTCTAGGATAAAAATGCCTCCTCCACAGCAATTTAATTTCAATTACTGAGACTGAGGTTTCTTTAAATATCTTAACTATACATTTAGATCTCTCTGCAGCTGAAAATTTATCTCTACTTCAAATGACTAATGTTATTTAATTAATATTACTTTTAGTTACATGAGAAACACTGAATGAGGTTTCAAGTAATCTTGCAGAAATCCATCTCATCTTGGCCATGGTTATGATTTACAGAAAAAAAAGGGAATTCAGCCATCAATAAATGGCTCTAGGGGAGGTGGCTAAGGGCCTTCAATAACACAGCCTTGCCTCTCTGGGACAGATTTTCTTTGGTTTTTCAAGCAGGAGGAAACCACTTTTGCACAACCTTTCTTTAGGGAAAGAAACACAGAATCACAGAGTATGCTGAGTGGGAAGGGACCCATAAGGACCACCAAGTCCAGCTCCTGATGCCACAGAGAGCATCCCCAAGAGTCACACCCTATGCCTGAGAGAGTTGTCCAACCTCTCCTGGAGCTCTGGCAGGTTTGGTGCTGTGACTGCTTCCCTAGGGAGCCTGTTCCAGTGCCTGACTACTCTCTGGAGGAAGAACCTCCCCTGACACAACTTTAGGTGATTCCTTCGGGTTCTAGAAAGAGATCAGGGTCCGCCCCTCCTCTTCCCCTTAGAGGAAGATGTTGACCCCAGTGAGTCTCCCCTCAGTCTCCTCTCCTCCAGGCTGAAGAGAAGAAATACCCTCAGCTGCTCCTCACATGGCTCCACTTTGCCATCTTTGTTGCCCTCCTCTGGATGCTCTCTAATACCTTAAGACCATCTTTAATATTGCATGTTCAGCTGTTCATTTTAGAAGAGTTGCTGTCTAGGTGAAGTGAGGCTTTCTCAAGGCCATTGCTTCTGCAAACAAACTACAACCCCCTCCCCAGATACACGCCCACACCCAGGAAAAGCACCACCTTTCTTTCTATCCACTGAGGCACTGAATTTGCCTTTAAACCAGCACAAACTAGAACACTTGCACCAGTTTTGCTCTTTTTCCCCCCAATACCCAGAGAGTAAAGCAAGTGGAAAAACTGGCTCTGTCAGTGACTTGCCAGAATGTCTTTTGAATGAACCAGAATGCCTTTTAGTCTCTGAACTGAAAAAATAAAAAATTGTCTTCAATGGTCTCTGCAGAAGAAACTCAAGAGCTGAGCGTACTGGGATACTTACTGCCCCACACTGCTTACAGTGGTGCCGCCTCTTCGTGATGGAGTTAAAGTTCTCGCTGCAGCTCTTACAAGACTGTTTCTCTTTGTCTCGCTTGGATTTGGAAGATTTCCTAGAGGAATCACTCTGAAACTAAAAGTACAATATGTGATTAAAAAAGAATAATTTAAAAAATGGCAAAATTGTTCATAGAGTTCTACTGACAAAGATCCTCTTTAGGGTTCACACCATTTAAGGAAAGAATTTGCATGACTCTGTGGCTTGCCTCAGCTGGAGGGCTGGCTCAGCCATCAGGGGTCTTGGGGGGACATTATGTGGTCTCAGCCCCTCTCTGCCCACTCATCTCCTTACTGCCATGGAGCAATCTCCTCTCCCTGTCTGTCAGTGAAGAGGTGGAGGAATGGCCAAGGTGGGCATCTCAAGAAAAGCTTCCCTTCCAACATTCACCTCTTCTTTTTTCAAGGTACATGTTGACTTTGTGAGTGTGCTGTAAACTTCCCTCCTTTGGTGGGAAGGAGATGTGAAGATATGGGGGAAAATGGCTTGACTGAAGAAGTGAATCGTGTTGGGAGTGGACTTTGCACCACCCAATCAAAGGCTTAACTTAGGAGTTTTCTTAGGCTCCCTCCCAGCCCAAGATGAAGCATAAGGCTCCTCAGGAAGGCAGGGACACCTGCACTATCTGCTGTCTAGGTGGCCAGGCAAGGTTAGCCTCTAGATCCAAGCCAGTTCCTAAAGTCACTCAGCAAACCCTATTGCACAATTTCCTGATAAATTGAATAGCATTACTGGATCCAGCATAAACTGGGCTTCCCATGCCTGGGGGTGTTCAAGGCCAGGTTGGATTCAGCTCTGAGTAACCTGGTCCAGTGAAAAGTGTCTCTGCTCACAGTGGGGGTTGGAATGAGATGACCTTTAGGGTCCCTTTCATCCCAAACCATTCCATGATTCTATGATTAGCATGCCAACGTGCAGATCACAAAAATACAATGCACTGTACAAAGATGTCTTTAAGTTTTTCATGAATGCCAGCAATATTGCACAGAATTTCTCAACATTGTCAGAATACAGTGAGAACACAAGAGTTTGAAACGTTGTTATTGTAGCTGCAGAAAAGATAATAAAAATGAAAAAGTCTTTATTACTTGGCAAATTCCAGAGAGCTATTATAGAAGAAAGACTTTTCCAATAATATGTTCTTTAACTGCTGACACTGAAAAATAATTTTAAAAAAATTGCTTTCCATTCCTGTGAAAACTAGGAGACCTTCCTGCAGTGGCAGTGCCCTCATCCCACCCAGCGATGGCTCAAATGACCTTACCACATGCTCTTAACACATCATCTGAACAAAGACACTTTTGTAGCTAAAAAGGACATGCATTGTAATTCACATTGTTCACCTTAGATAAATTTAACAGTCACTTTGCAACTGTGTCCTTTATTACACAAGCTACTTTATTTACTGACGATTCCTTTTAAAAGAGATGCTAACACAGAGCTGCCCTCGCTTCAGCATCTTGATGCTAATGAGCTTGAATAATTGCCATATTTATCATCTTTCTCAATATACCCAACTCTGTTTTGAAGCTGCAGAGCCTGGAAAAAACACTCACATAAAATCTGTTCAAAGCCAGGATATACTTCTTTCAGACTAGGCTGTTTTAACTGCTAATTTGCTTTTACTCTACTGCATTTAACTCTCTAATCTTGACAGTTTCCTCCAATTTTAAAATCTTGGTGGAAAAATAGCATATATCCCAGCAAGAGGTAGAACTCATGTGACTGCAAGATGAAGGCCTGTGGCGGGCCTTCTTAGGTGAGCAGACATCTGAACTTAGTGAACTATGCAACCTCCATTTGCTCCTGAAATGCAGGGAAGAATCACCAAAAAGCTGGTAGGAACAGCAAGAAAACCAGCTTAGGAGACCGCTGTTACCATTATTTATTACTTGCTATATAGTCGGAGAATCATGCAGTCCCATCATGGTTTGTGGTGGAAGCGACCTTAAAGCCCATCCTGTCCCACCCTGCCATGGGCAGGGACACCTTCCACTATCCCAGGGTGCTCCCAGCCCCAATGTCCAACCTGGCCTTGGGCACTGCCAAGGATCCAGGCACAGCCATAGCTTCGCTGTGCCAGGTATTTAATTCTGTCTGGGCCAGCAGGTAGAAATTCAGCCCCAATGTTGTTCATGTAACTCATAAATACAATCTGATGAGAGTCCTACATGAGCAGACACATGAGCTACAAAGCAGTTTCAATTATTTTCCTTCTCATTATGCTCCTACAGGTGTATTTTCCATTTATAAATTAACTACTTGGAGCAACCCACAATGGGGTTGCAATCAGCAAGTGCTTCTGAAAATGCTAACTATAAGTGAAAAATCATTTTAAATTATATAGCAAATTTTGTACTTTGTAATCTTTTAGTTTGTTTCTCTACGTGCCAACAAGACTACATGCAAGACTATGTGTAAGACATTTTCCACAGGTTCATATTTCCTCCTGCACACAGAAGTCTGAGCATAACCTGCACTAGCAGTGCAGAGCAGCAAGACAATTCATCAGTGGTACCATGATGCTGTAGACAAACAGATGATCTTTCCTGCAGCAGAACTTCATTGTCTGGTTATGCAAACGTGAACGCTGAAGAAAATCCCAGAAACCTCTCAGGCAGGCTGGGGAAGCACAGCTCCTGGAAGGAGCTCCCAGTGTGCTGGCCGCCGCTACCACCAAGTGGTTTGCACGTGAAGCTGTTGAGCACACAACGTATTGCTTGTGCTCTCACTGAGCTGTTACTAAAGGGATGTCAGCACTAAAAATTCATATTTTCTAAAGCTGCTACTAACATTTTTATTCATTATTTTCATTGATATTATCAATATTTAGCAAAATTAGAGCCCAGAATCAATACTACACAATTTGGGGTATTTTTAACTTTGTCTTTTTGATCAACTCCATTTTAATTTCTATGTCAGGAATAAAATTTTTCTTTAAATACATGATTTAAGGAAAACAACATATCAAGATATGCTATGCAAATCACTGACATAACTATTTATAATCAACTAAAAAGATACAAGTTTTCTATTTAATTACAAATAAAATGTACTTTTCCTGAAGATACTTAAGACCAATGAAAATTTTTATGTGGGCTTGGTTTTCTTTAACATTATAAAACATCTTTTTTTTTTTTTTTTTTAAGTAGCTCACTAAGTACAGCATCTGTAACTCAAGGTACAAAACACTATAATCACAAAACTGACTACAAATAAAGGAAAAATTGTTAGGCAAAAATATTAAGTGAGGACAAAAAATAACCAGCAAGGAGCACACTAATCACAAACACTTATAACTTGTTTTTTGCATAGGTCAGGTTGCTGGCTTGTTTAACAGGTTTGCATTGACACCGTGCACTCTAGCAGAAGGTTCCAAGCTTTGCCAGAGGTCTGGAGGTGTTGCTAAATGGCTCCTTTGTTACTAAAATCATCATGCTAATACATAACATCCTATAGCACATCTCTACAGGCAAGTGTATTTTTGGTGGTTGTTTGTTCTTGTTGAGGCTGATTTTCAGTAAATTCAACTGACCCTAGGCATTTCCTGCAAATATTTTAATCTAGAAGAGAGAGATAAGAATGGTAAAAAATAGACCTTATTAAGACTCAAACCCTTGGATTTGACTCAGCAACAGTCACAGCTGTTTTACTGAGCAAAACGAATAATACCTTTGAAAGTGTATTTTGCTTTCACAGCAGCCAATATTTTATAGGCCAGAGACATACGAAAGTACTATCATCTCTTCCTCTGCACTAGCAGAAACATGGAAAGCATACTGTGGAAGAAGTGTTACTCAAAATGTGGTTCTGGAGATGAAATCTTGAGTTACACAACGCAACAACATTAATCAGGTAAGTTTTCTGGTATCTTTTTGTCCTTCTCCCTTCAAGCAATCAGTGTATCTCCCTATCACAATTTAAATACATGCACACAAAACCAAACAAAAAACCCCCCACCAAAAATCCCCACAAAAACCAACCAACCAAACAAAGCCCACACAAACATACTCCTTTCCAAACCCAGTGCTACAAACGGAAGGAACCAACTCTGATGCACGTGTAGCGTATATCCGCTACCAAAGGAGTTATATTGCTTTAAGAAATCTACGCATGCTTTGAGGAGAAACCCCCACGCATCCAGCACTGTTAATAAAGCAATGTCAGCTTTCTAAACCAGCAAATTGGTTGGAGAGTTTATTTCCTGGTTTTTGTGACACATCTGAGCAGGATTCAAATTCCCTGATGTGTATAACTTAGCCAGGAAACTAATGACTGCACAGCTGAGGCCACAGACAGCAGGCTATAAACCCAATAAAACCTATATTGAAATTTGATTATTTTTTCCTGCTATAAAAGAAACATAACCCACCTCCCAACACTGTTCAGACTAAAGTATTAGCTTCAACTTACTCACCCCTCCTAATGCACCACCACCATCTGCTCCTGGCATTGATTCGACTGAGCTGGTGCTGGCTATCTGAGGAGAAACAGAATGACACAGAACAGTTTCAACGTTGACATTCTTCCTCAAATATATTAAACAGTGAAAAGAAAACAAAAACAAAAACAAAAGAAAAACAAGGCGGGGGGGAAGAGAAAAGAAAAAGAGTTTGCTTTCAGCCCCTCAGCTCTTTGCTTGTGAGCACACTTTAATTCACAGAATCAGATCACAGAATCATAGAATGGTCTGAGTTGAAAGGGATCTCAAAGCTCATCTTGTTCCAGTGTTCCAGCCCTCTCCCATGAGCAGGGATACCTCCCACTACCTCAGGTGCACATGTTTCACGCTTGCTCAGCCACCCTCAAATATGGGGTGGGCTCTGATGTGGATGATTTTACAGATAGCACTGAATGGCTAACCTGCCTTTGGGTGCAACATGTGCCTGTCCCTCACATGCTGCAGAAAGCCAGTGCCATGGTTTGAAGACATTTCTCTATTGGAGCCTGCCAGCCAGACCAGCAAAAGCCCTGTGAAGGCACTTGATTATGAGAGGAACAAAATTTACTCCATTAAAACACCACTCAGTTAAGTTTCTCTTCTTCGCAATACATTTCAATCCCTAAATAAATATGAAGTCGCATCTCCATTTATTCAGTTATGGAGATGCATATGTACTAAATACACATAGATGTTTGTATATCTATATATATTCCTATAGAGTTCATATATAATATTCATATATCTATATGTATGCCATACATATATATACACATTCAATAATATTCAATACATAGAGAGGGCAAATAAGCTTTGTACATTCAGTATCAAAATCATAGGCTACATTCTAAAAAGAAAGGAAAACCACCTTATCTGCAATTAATTTACAAGGAGTTTGCTAGTTTACATGGGGTTCTCAAACTATTAGATTCTTTATGATAAATTTTCCTGTTATTCCTAGAGATCATTATTCCTTTGCCAATCAGACAACATCTCTCATTTCAAGATTATACAAACGACCAGTGTATTTTGGCACTCTGACTTCATTTCATTTTAAAGCAAGAAGGTTTAATCTCTGAGTGGCCAAATTGAAGAACGATTCATTCTGATGCCTCATTGGATCTATTTGTATTCTAATACAATCAATCAACTCTTTAGAACAAGGAAAGGAGCAAATGCATCCCCTGGGGCCAGGGCTGTGTCACCCTAGAGGACTTCCTCAGGGTGTTCAATTGAATTAGGGGAAGCATCACTACTCAGCTCTAACCAGCTATTTCTACCTCTGCAAAAACCCAGCAACCCTAAGGTATTCACATCCTCAGACCTCTGCAAAGGGGGTTCTTTTCACTGGAATCCTAATCAACCCAGGTTTTACTCTGCTTAGTAAAAGGACATCTCTGTGCTGTGGCGGGACTTGGAAAAAGAAGAACGTGGAGAAAAAACAGGGTTTGAAGAAGAGCTCAAGAAAACCCCTAGCAAATTTAGGAAAAAGAGTAAATTTCTCCAGTTGCCTATTCAGATCCCCATGTCTGTTGATTTATTTGGGAAAATGGGCTAAAAATCAAATACCTTCTACTCTTACCTGGAAAATATTTCAAAAGGGCTTCTCCCTATTACGTTACCATTACCACTCACAGTGTCTCAGATCTGGTAAGAATACAGTTATTGACATATTTGTCAAAACCACCCCAGATCTATGGGGAAAGAAACAGTGGAGGGAAATAATGATGATTCAGCATCTAACATTCATAATTTAACTAACAGAAGCATTCTCAATCTCAGATCCTAGGGATGCCACTTCCACAGAGCTCAGCTCTCTGCAGCACTTTTCCTTGCCAGCCTTCCAAGACTGCACAAACTGGGTTCATCACCACACCAGGAGCCTCCAACTCTTCTGAGATGAAGCAGTGGTGAAAGAGGTCCTTTTCCTTGGGAACATTTTTAGATGGCTTTAAAAACACCTTTCACATAGTCTGGAAATGCTGCAGGTGAAAATGGAGGAACTAAACAACAACGGAACCTGAAAGCTTTTCAAAAAAACTTTTTAAAATGACTACTGCTACCATTATCCTGCCTGGCACTGATTGGCAATGACACTGGATATTCCCCTCCTGACAGGTGAGAGTTCATTAATTGCTGAAGACCTGCAGAGGCAAAATCTTAAGAGTAGGTCAAATTTCAGATCTCTCCACCTCCCAGAAACCACAAGTCTTCTCTAAGCAAATTTCAGGCTGACACCAGCCCAAAATGCTGGTATGAGCTCCTGTGAGTCAGCAGGGAAACACAAGCATGGTCAGAGCTGCATGCACTGGTCATGAACTGCAACCAGTCCTAACCACTGTAACAGAGAAAATGTATGGCCAAGGATGAGAAAAAACCAATTTGACTTTTTTGTACAGGCTAATTTTTAGTAGCTGTTACAGATCCAGACAGGAATCCATGCGTGCATATCTATTTCTTGAGCCATGAGAGGAAAAAAAGAGTTACTTTTTCCTCTAAAGTTGCTGCCCAATATTCCATAGATGATATGTCTGGTGGATGCTACCTAGTGCAGTGTATTGCAGTTAGAATGTTCTCAGTATTTGTCCAGTTTCCTTACAGAAATACTTCCAGCTCGTTTTAACTGGAAGAAATTTCTGTCACATTTAGCTGTGACATCAGCTTCAAAGCTGATTATCTGGAGAAGCTAATCTCATAAAAATGCAGGTTAGTATTCTGGCAATAAAGAAATTACAGTACAGACTGCATTAATATCACAGCCAGGAATAAACCAGACTCCTGCTCTGCTTGGCTTTCATGAAGAGTAGAGTATAAATATGTGGCTACACCATGAACACTGAAGCAAAATCAAATGGAATTTACAAAGCAAAATAATAATAATGAACTTGACCAGATGCTATGTCTTAATCACATAGAAAGAAGTGTGCTTATTAGCAAAATATTTTTTCCATCAAAGCATCCTGGCTCTGAATGCAGCCATAAGTTAACTGAAAAATATAGGCATTAATTGACTATTTTCTATTTTTTTCCCAAGTATTTTTAGCTGATAAATACTTCAGGATAAGTAAACTGTGCCAGATTCTGAAAATGGCTCATTGCTGGCTGCTATCAGTAGCAGGATGCTAGACTCTACGGAGTGTTGAAAAGAACTTCACTTTCAATCTGATTATGTGAGGATGAAAGGCATATCCATCATCTCTCCTGAGGCACCTGGGAAATCAGGCAGATAAAAAATCCAGATTACTGAGTCACCAAATCAATCCTGAATCTCCAAGGAGAGATGCCAAAAATGGTTAGGTACCAAAGCAAAAACAACTCAAACAAACAGTTCAGGAGACAGGGGAGGGGGAAGATAAGAAGCTCCCAAAGTTCAATTTCTGCAGATGGACCTTCTCTCCCACTGCTCCAAGATCTACCATGTCTGGAGTCATAAAAGTCACAGGCAGCACTGTATGGGATTCCTAAATATTTTGCTCTCCCTGGCCCCATTTCTCTTTAGTTTGTAGCAAATGCCTGTGGCTAAGGTTATCACCATAATTTTCAAGTTGAATGGAGAGATACGATACTGATGTGAATACTTCTAAAACAAAATTCCTAGCAAACACAGAGTGATACCTTACGGCTGTAGAGAAACAATAAAATTTCAAGACTATATTACATATTTAGTTGAAGAGTATTTTTCTGAAATATATTTACTATCTATAAGACAGTATTTTAAGATCCTTTTAAAATGCATAATTTTCCTTCCAAGTCTTTAAAATATTTTAAATAATAATAAAATAACATCAAAGAAATAATCCCAAAATGCATCTCTGACAAGATGGGGAAAAGTAATTAACAAAATCTCCCAGGGACACAAGTAACATTCCAGATAGCTAAGCACTCATAACATTGAGGCATTATACCTGTTCTGCTAAAAAAGCCACCAGCCTGGAAAATATGCCTGATGGAAAATATCATCAGGCACTGAATTGTCCTGGGTAATTTATTCTCTGTCATGGCTGAGTAACTGTGACTGATACACATTTGAGAGCCAGAGAAATGGAGATGACTGCCCTGTAATGTCATATAAAAATCCAGAACAAGACTCCACTATTTTAAAGTTAGCTGTGCAAGTCTTAACTGTTGGTAAAACTGTTCTGGCAAAGGAGAACAAAGCACTGGTACTTACTGAGGAATCAGGAGGATGCTCCTCCTCTTGTGAAAAAGAGCTATTGAAAGCTCTGAAGGTCTCACTGTTCTGTTTGTGCTTTTCTATTGTGGCTTGAATGACCTGAGACAAAGATGTCAGCAAAGATGAGAAGCATCACAAAAAAAATGTCTCTCATAGGAATATGGGTAGGATTATAATTTGGTGAAAAACTCTTACACTTGTATAAATGAAAGGGAAATTTAAAAACCTTAAGTGGTGGTGTTACACCCATTATTGTTTCAGTTAAAAACTAAGACTGCCATCAGACAGTGTCNGAATTGTCCTGGGTAATTTATTCTCTGTCATGGCTGAGTAACTGTGACTGATACACATTTGAGAGCCAGAGAAATGGAGATGACTGCCCTGTAATGTCATATAAAAATCCAGAACAAGACTCCACTATTTTAAAGTTAGCTGTGCAAGTCTTAACTGTTGGTAAAACTGTTCTGGCAAAGGAGAACAAAGCACTGGTACTTACTGAGGAATCAGGAGGATGCTCCTCCTCTTGTGAAAAAGAGCTATTGAAAGCTCTGAAGGTCTCACTGTTCTGTTTGTGCTTTTCTATTGTGGCTTGAATGACCTGAGACAAAGATGTCAGCAAAGATGAGAAGCATCACAAAAAAAATGTCTCTCATAGGAATATGGGTAGGATTATAATTTGGTGAAAAACTCTTACACTTGTATAAATGAAAGGGAAATTTAAAAACCTTAAGTGGTGGTGTTACACCCATTATTGTTTCAGTTAAAAACTAAGACTGCCATCAGACAGTGTCTCTACAAGTCAAACTGGAAGAATTATACAAGATCTGATGCCTCAGTCTCTTCTCATACTGGGCTTGAGGAATGCAGGAAAGGGGAGCTCAGCTGGAGCCCCCAGATACTTTCTGAGGCCAGCTGGTCAGTACCGGGACCCTGACTGAGTTCCACACTTCTCCATGAGCAGCTCCACCACACTGGCCCACCCAGCTTCCCTGCACAGCCACATTCATTCAGAACCCCAAAATGATGATTTCAAATGCTGCCTGCATGGTGATTGCCCTCCTTATCACTGGTGCTTTGTACTAACATGAATCCATTCCCTCTTCTCATCTTCTGTCCTGTTAAAACAAAAGAAAAATAGAGAAAACATCATAATTCTACTTAAAATATTTCTAGTAAATTCAATGCTTTACAGCTTTATATCCATTAGATTTTTGGCTTTGCTATCCACTATTTTATAAAATTATTGATAATTATTGACAGTAATTATTACCAAATGCCAAAAATACTTGAATTGTTGACACAGTGGACCCTACAAACACTACTATAAACATTGTAAGCATTCATTAAAGGCAATCAACACACTTTGACTTATGACCAACATTCTCTTACATATCTAAGTTACCCACCTCTGCTGCTCACCTCTGTCACACTAGCACAGCCCATAGATCAATTTCTCCCCACATATTCACAAGCCTTCAAAGACAGAACAAGTATCATACCTGGCTTGTAGTTCCAATGATCTCTTTTTTCCTGTTATGGAAAATGTATGAGCCACATTTTGCTTGGCAATTTCTTGGACCTGTAAAAAGCACATCAGCCTTTTATTCATTGACCTTGTCTGACTGTGACTTACAAATACAGTCATTCTTTGAAATGCTTAGTTGAAAGGATCATTTGGAATTAAGTATAAAAGTAGAAAAAATAAGGGACTGTTTCCATAGTTACCTGTCTTGCTACAAAACTTGTGGGTCTGTATCACCAATCAGACTGCTCCAGCAGTAGGGGAAGGTGGCTCCTGTGCCAGCCAGGTGACAAGGTAAGGCTCTCAATCCAAATATGTCACACAGTCACCATTATTCTGCTCCCCTTTGAATGATTCTTATAAAAATTTTAAAAACTCAACTGTCGGAGACTGAAATGTTATAATTTAGGTCTTAAACATCTTCATGAAAGACTTTTGCCTGTTATAGCAAAACTGTACAAAAGCTGCAGAGAAAACCACAAAACCCTGAATCGAGCCCTACATTGCTCATTGATGATGATAAGATAAAGTGACCCAGCGGAGAAGAATACAGTCACAGAGGGATCAAGCCTGTGATCAAGCTTAGCACCTTCGGGGTAGAGGTCACAGCGCCAGGGCTATCAGCTGCCAGGCTCGAACAGACCCTTACACCAAAGGGTGGGAGGAGGAGAGGTTTTGGGTGTGTGATGAAAAAGCCTCTGGTCCAAGCAGTGAATGCCCATGCTGTGCTGTGCAGAGGAGCTCAGCTGTGGGCCCCTTCACCCTGGCAAAAGCCGCATCCGCATGAAGGACAGCAGAGTCATGGCCCATCAAAGACCACCCCCAAAGGGGTCATCAGACCCTGCACCAGAGATGACTCAACAGATTCACAGTGTTGCAAGGGACAGTGTCAAATGTGCCCCACCCTGGCGAGGCACGTGGGCATTCCCACCTGGCCCAAACCACTTTGTTAATCCACTGGATTCCGTACTTTTTAGTGACAGGTGGCAGGAGGACCCTCACCACTAAGAAGAGCAGAAGGAGGGGAGCAACAAAATGTTATTGGGACCCTGGGAAGGGTGATATGCTTCCACCTAACCTGTCACCCTCTCCCTGTCTCCCCACCCACGCACACCCTTTTTCTATTTCTGTCCTTCTTTTCTCTTTCTTTCTCTTTGCCTCTTTTACTATTAAATAAAATACATAACTTTTTTTTGGCACCAACATGTAACCTCGTTTGGTTTTAATCAGTTTTGAGGTACATTTCAAACCTTTCTGGGTTTGGTCCATTTTATTCAGAGAGGCTTAGTTTCCTTTGGTCTTCTGTATTAAACCGACTTGTAACACCAACCAACCAAAAAAACCCAAAAAGAGATAGAATCATAGAATCATTAAGGTTGGAAAAGACCTTTAAGATCCTCAAGTCCAACCATCAAAACAGCACCATCACATTCACCAAAAAAAACATGTCCTCAAGTGCCACATCCACATGTTTTTTGAACACTTCCAGAGATGGCGACTTCACCACTTCCCTGGGCAGCCTGTGCCAGGGCTGGATAACCATTTCAGTGAAGAAATATTCCCTAATATCCAACCTAAGCCTCCCTTGGTGCAACTTGAGGTCACTTCTTCTCATCCTGTCACCTGTGAGAAGAGGCCAACCCTCACCTGACTACACCCACCTTTTAGGCAGTTGTAGAAAGCAAGAAGGTCTTGCTCCTTATCTCCAGACCCCCAGCTCCCACCACCTCCCTCATCAGATTTGTGCTCCAGACCCTTCTCCAGTTCTGTTGTGCTTTTCTGGACACACTCCAGCACCTTAAGGTCTTTCTCGTAGTGGAAAAGCTGCATTGATCCAAAGTGATCCAAAGCCAAGTTTTAGAATTTTATTATATTTTTACATTCTTATAGTGTTATGTATTTGGATTCAGCAGGGATCCAAAGCTATCAAGAAACATTAAAAAAAGGGAAAAGAAGAGATGCAAACCTGCAGTCCTGCAATGTCCATCTTCTCTCGGACACTGAACTTCTGGCCGATCAGCCTCAGTTTTGGCACACAGTACAGCACCATGCTGTTAAACTGCAATGAGGCAAAAGTTTAACTTAGGCAGTTACGTGCTAGACACAGCCTGCACTGTGAAAGTTTAGGGCTCTGGTGTGTTTTACTCCAAGACATGGCTCTCAAGAAGAGATTTAAGGTGAAAGTGAGGCTGATGGATCATTGCCAAAAGAAGTAGGCAAACAGAAACACGTCAGCCAGTCACTTCTCCCTTTTGCCTCTTCCTCTGAATGTGACTTCCTTGAAAGCACAAGAGCTCTTCTCCCAGTGCCAGCGAGAGCTGGCCATGTCCTGCAGCAAGATGGTTTGACTAGAAACCACCTCCTGTGGCACTCTGCAAAAACTCAGCCTCTGAGGAGGGAAATGGAAAAGACCCCTTTGGGCCAGCAAAGGCACAGCATGGAAGAAAGAAGGAAATTCTTGAGGAAAAAGCTACAAGAGAAAACTGCTGCTCAGAAGGAGTAGCTGGGCTCAGCTGGTAAATGCTTTTTGTCTTTAAGCTTAGGAAGATGGAAATGTACTACAGAATCATAGATTCAAAGGATGGTTTGGGTTGGAAGAGACCTTAAAACCTATCTTGTTCCACCCCCTGCCATGAGAAGGGACCCCTTCCACTAGACCAGAATGCTCTAAGGCCCATCCAACCTGAGCACAGCCCTGAAAATAAAAGAGCAGCTAAAACACTCACCAGGAATAAATACCTATCCTGTGCTGTGCCATTTTTTGCTGAAAGTTTCTGAATGTGTCCTTCTTTAATGAGCTCATTGGCTGGATTAACAATATCCTCTTCACCACCCAGGCGCTCGTAGACTTCCAAAAGCTTGTGCATCTTTTCCTGCCGGTACAAACCCCCATCAATTTAAACTTAAAAAAATTACTCCATGTAGTCTACTGCCCACTGTTTAATTTCTGTGGTAAATGTATGTAAATGTATGTAAAGAAAACAGTCTTTCACTTCCGCTATAGCTTTGCATTTGTATTAAAACCCATTGCATACTCTTCAGTGCAACTCCCCACTCTGGATTAGTCATACTGGATTAGTTGTACTTGGATTGCACCATTTAATGACAGTTTGAGATAAATTTATTTGATACTTTTAGACTATTACTATTCAACAATAAATATGTATCATAGAATCATAAAGGTTGAAGTAGATCTCTAAGATCATTAAGTCCAAATACTAATCTTTGGAACTTTAGAAGCAATGTCCAATAAAATCAATGGCCAAGTTGGAGACCTGTACGTCACCAAATAATGGAAGTATGATTTATTTATTCTACTGCACCACAACAGGAGTAAGCAGCCAACAATTAATTCAACCCTCCACTAACTTTTGGGGATTTTGCTACAGCATTCACCTTCCTTTCAGTCTGGCTTGGACCTCACACAGCAAAATTATTATAGCAGCTTTTTCCAATGAGTTCTTGTGTACTAACAGAAAAAGCAACCATCACAGAAACCAATGAGCCAATGAGTTGTTTCATATTCCTGATATCTGCAGCGATACTGTACACAGCTCCCAGGAAAAGCGTTGTTAGAAGCCCCAAACCAGAAAAATTTCCACCAAAATATATCCTGATCAAGAGAACATGCCAGACTCAAATAGAAACAGATGGTTTCCTAACTGTGTTTTCAGACATACTGACAATACACAGACATCAGCTGGCTACTTCCCCATGGCAGCCACAGGAAACGTGGTCTCATGGTGTCCCCACCAACTAGGGGAGGAAGTAAATGTCTGATAGGAAAGTGAATATAAACCTTGGACCCCCAAATGTTCAATGGGTGCTAAGCCAGATACACAGCATTTCAGGTCTGTTTGATACAAAATGTCCCGAGACACCTGGGTGCACCAAAGGGGTAACATCTGCAGCTGTAAAGCTCATTTATTTTAATGGTAATGCACTAGCTCTTCTACATGCAAAAAATGTTTTAATGTCCAAAATCTCCACAGTCTGACTGCCCAGATTTTGAAGCACAGCTTTCTGAAGCTACTGATGCATACAAAATGCACATTCTGTGCACTTAAGATGAGCCAAAATCAAATCAAAGCAATCTTCATTCTGTTGACGAACTGTAGGACTAAAAAAACAATGTGAAAATCTGCTAGAACACCTTGTGAATGGGCCTAATTGGAATACTTTCAACACTTTCCAAAGAAAAGTAAATAACAAGTTTTATGAAGACGTCCTTTTTCAACTCATTGGGTCCTTAAGAATGAGAGAAGTGGAATTTAAGTCCAACAAGCCACAGAAAACTGCATTTACAATAAAAAGAACTCGAACATCCAACATATGTTTAAAGCCTGACTGACAGTCAGATATTCCTCTCCAGTTACCATACTGAGCCTGTTGCAATGGGAGGCCCTCAGTTTAGCCAAGTGTTTCAGTCACGATTCAGATCACGATTCCATTCTGGAATTCCTACTCACCATCTTCCGGATGGCTGCATTGGAATGGTTTGCTGCTGTCGATATCAGCTCCAGTGACTCTGCAATAAAGGTACCAACAGTTACGCATTCCCTAGATTATATCTTTTAATAGCACCTTGGGGGATGGGTTCGCCTCTCTGAGTATTGTTTTTCCTTCAAAATTGATGATACATAAGCAATTATAGACACAATCACTTCTGCCTGTTCAACTGATCTATGTTTCATCTTTCTCTCCTAAAAATCTAGATGAGCCAAAGCACACAGTGACAAAGAACCCTCACCTTCTAGGAATCACCTATTAAAAGTTAAGTCTCACTTAAGTCTTCCCAAGCATATTTTTAAGACTGTTTTCCTAAAACATGGCTTGCCTCCTTATGGTGATATGGACCGTGTTTTGGTTGAGATCAAAAACTCCTCGTAATCAAGAGAAGTCCATTTCTCCTGTTTCACCATATAAACAGAGTCTATCTGGCTTTTTTAGCAAGAAATATACATTTAAATACAATACAAATTTAAAACTATTCTTCCTTTCTGCCTCTGGCTACTGCAAGGATGTCCTCCTAGCTTTGTCCTTAGCCACACAATGGATTAAACAAAAAAGTTAGATGTTCTGCTACAGCAAACTTCAACATATTGTCACTGTTTATTTGCCAAAGCTGCTTTCCTTCCTAGAGCAGGCATTCCAACCCTTTTCTTCTCAACTTCAAAATCCCTTTGTTTGGCAATAATTTGATTAATTCAAAACTCTACTTCTACCATAGTCCTGGTTGCAAGTATCTGAACATGTGAAGAAAAAATTGCCCAAGATTTCATTGTGCTTTTAGACAGAGAGGAGTTTACATGTACTTTCAGCATCTTTCCTGTCTGGAGATTCTTCTGGAAGTTTCTTTAAATAGTCCTTCAGGAGAAGCTCATAACGAGGAATCCTTTGCACTGGTTCAAGCATGTGATGCTGCAAAGTCAGGTTTCCACACACCTCCTGTTTCTGTAATGGAGAGAAAACAAGAACACACTGCCTGTTTCTGTAATGGAGAGAAAACAAGAATGGGAGGGTTTGGTTTTTTCCTGCCTTTGGTGTATAACAGCAATGAAAAATGACCATTCACGTACAGCTAGAGGAGTGTACAGGAGCTTCTCAAGCCATCATGGATCGACAGACTCATTAGGTTGGAAAAGACCCTTGAGATAATCAAGTCCAAACGTAAACCTAACTCTGCCAAGACCACCACTAAATCAAGTCCACAAGTGCCACATCTGCACGTCTTTTAAATCCCTCCAGGGATAGCACAGCCTGCGCCAGGACTGGAAAACCCTTTCCATCAAGAAATTTTCCCTAATATCCTACCTAAACCTTCCCCTGGCACAGCTTGAGGTCATTTCCTCTTGTCCTGTCCCTTGTTCCCTGGAAGCACAGCGTGACCACCCTGGCTCCACTCTCCTGTCAGGGAGTTGTGCAGAGTGAGAAGGTCCCCCCTGAGCCTCCTTTTCCCCAGGCTGAGCCCCTTTACCAGCTCTCTCAGCCCCTTCCTCAGCTCTGTTCCCTTCTCTGGACACACTCCAGCCCCTCAAGCTCTTTCTTGTTGTGAGGGGCTCAGAACTGACCCCAGGATTCGAGGTGGGGCCTCAGCAGTGCCGAGCACAGAGGATGGGCACTGCTGCCACACCAGGACTGGAACAGGCCAAGGTGCCCTGCTTCTTCTTACCCACCTGAGCGCCTGTTCAGCCACTGCCACCAGCGCCCCCAGGGCCTTTCCTGCCGGCCCTTTCCAGCCCCTCTGGCTCAGGCTGGAGCTGCAGAGGGTCTCTGTGACCCAAGAACAGGACCTGGCACTTGGCCTTGTTCAACCTTGGACCACTGGCCTTGCATCCAGCCTCTCCAAATAAAACTATGGAGCCTTCCTGCCCAACAGCAGATACCAGAGCTAGCATGTTTTATGTGAATCTTCATTCCATGTCTGGCATTTTCTGCCAATATGCAACTATCTTCTTTCAGAAGGCTCAGAAAAGCTCTTCCCATCCATGGGAAGAGGCCCTGTGCAGCACTGTTCTCCCAATTTTGTGAAATCAGAATGCCCCCAGGGATGTATTACTTGCCAGAGCTCACTGTATGAGCAGCAGACACACTGCTCCCACACCACTTGAAAGGCAGAGTTCTCTCAGATTCTGCTTGTTTTTCACTTGGCCAAGAAGGGGAGGAGGTTTGAGCCTGGTTACACTAAACATCATCAATAAGGCACCAATGTGCTCTGCTTAGAATGGCAGTGAGTATAGCAGTGTACTTGTTTTCATAGGATCCTGTGAAGGAAAAGAATATTTCTATTTAAAAGAAGAATATTCCTATTTAAAAGATGAGAAATGAGAATCTCAGGAAGAACCAGTAACTTACTTTAAAGCACCCAGGAAGTTTCTGCTAGCGATTTAATCTGACTCCACAGCAGCATGTTAACCACAGACACACACAGGCTCTTCTACACAGCATTATTTTTACATCAGCCCACTAATGTGGTCTGTTCTAATGTAAACAGCCTCTTGTCGTGGTTTGAAAAGTGTTAGAATAGGAAGTGAGGTTTTTTTGGACACGCCTCTGCAAAAACACCCTGTTAAAACTGGGCAGAGGAAGAAGCAGCTCTCTCTTTTCCGGTGGTCAGCAAGTCAGGTAGGGTGGACTCCATCCCCCGGCCTCAGGCCGGGGGAGGCCTAGGGGGGTCTTCCCTGGGTTTTTTTTGCTTCTTTCCCCTTCCCCCTCGGCACATTCCAGCATTCCTGCCGCGGGGGCTGGAGCCCAGCGGGCCGTGCCCTGCTGTGAAAAACGAGCCAAGAAGCCGCGGGCCTGCCCCTCCCCCATTCCATCGGGAGAGGGAAGGGTGGAGAAAGCCAGAAATGGGGGAAAACCTGCAAACCCCTCCGGGGGGGGCTCAGCCAAGCTTTCTTAAGATTTCCCCCCCCTTCGGGAAAAACCAGCTCCGAAGGGGAAAGCAGAGAGAGAGAGAAGCCTCCCTGTCGGTTTCTTGTGCTGAGATCATGTGACACCGACCGGCTGGCCCAGAACTGAAACTTAACTCTTTCAATGCCGCACCTTTCCTCCCGTGAGAGAAAAGCTGAGATATAAAGCTATGTAAGGGAGCAGAATGGGACTTGGAGGTCAGTGAAGGAAGACATCCAGGCCAGATGTGAGGGAAGAGGAGAGAACTGAAAACCCTTTTGGTGAATCATGGGAAATGAAAAGACTCTGTTTCTTTGTAACATATTTCTGAAATCTGTTGGGGAAGGGGCAGTTTCAAATTCCAGAGCCAGGAAACGGGCTCCAAGCTGGAGCAGATGATGAAGTAGCTGTGATGGCTGTGATCCAATGAAGAGCAGCAATGAAGAAGGAGAGAACAGGCCACAAGTATCCAGGTGCCCTCAAATGAGGGGATGGAGGACAGAACCACCCTCCAAGAGACTTATGAGAACCTTGGCTCTGTTGAACTGTCGTTTTTAAAACTAAAACCCCACGGTTTGGAAATGGCCCATGAACAGCCCTGGGAAAGCTGTGGAATGGGAGGGCTTCTTTGCAAAGTTTCCCCCGGGCGGGTTGCACGTGAAGTCAATGGAGACCCACAAGGAACTCTGTTGTGTTTCTTCTTGTGGAGAGTTTTTTTCCCTCATGACAAATTCAGAAGGGACTTCTCTTCCCAAGGAAGATGAGGACAGACTATTTATAAGTGTTAAACTGACTGAAATGTCTTGGTTTTGTTCTTTTGCATTGATGGTGGAAAAGCAAATGGTTTGGTGGGAGGGAGAGGTGTCATGAGGAGTTTTGTTTTGGTTTGTTTTTTTATTTTCTTTTCTTTTTAGTTATTCTTAATAAACTTCTTTCTTTATGCATTCTTAAAGTTTGAGCCTGTTTGCCTTCTCTTGATGCTATCTCACAGCATGAAAATGAGTGAACTGGCAAATTGCCAGTCACTGAACCCACCACGCTCAGTGGTACATTAGCCAGGAAACATTCTAAATTGGAAAATTCTAGATTGGCGAACTCAAACCACTACACCTCTCTACAACCATGTTAATTTCACTGTGCATTTCTCAGAGAAAGGAACTTCTTTCAAGTATCTGCAATTTTCTCATAAATATTCCAGCTCACACCACGCTGCTGACTTGCTCCATTCTCACATCAAGGCTGGAGATAATGGGATGAATGTCTGAGAGAAAAATATTAGCTATCCTTCCAGAAATTCAAAGGATTAAATTAGATAAGTCACAGTCATCAACTTATTAGTAACATTTGATATTTGTTTTCTGCTTTCCCTAATTTAACGTAATTAGTAACAGTGAATGCCTTCTGCTGTATCTTATATATACACTATTCCATTAGCAGCTTAGGTAGACAGTGCACCCCTGAAGGATCCCAACAGACTTCAACTGGTATGTTGAAAACTATCAGTGGCTTTTGATAGTGCAGAGATATGTCAGATGAGTGGATTAAGCATTCTGGGTCCAATCTCTGCCTCCTGCAGCTATGATCACTGAGCAATGGAGCAAAAGGGGCTATGTAGGTGTGACTAAATAACCTACAGTGCAATTCTGTCATCAGCAGGCTTCCAAGGTGCATCTCCTGTCTGCATTGCCAGTGGCTACACTGCCTGGCAAGAGTTCTGCTCAAGCAACAGCAGAGCTGCTCATGGTCTGGAACCAGTACAGACCAACAGGTGACACACATCATTTGTGTTGGAAGCTTGTTGGTGGGAAGAGACATGTCAATTTTAGAGAAGGGAGTTGCCTGTGCTGTAGGGAAAACAGTCCCAAATGGATTTACCCTGCAGAAAGTCATTGCTTGCTACAGGCTGAGGACAGCAAAACACAATGCTGGTGTGCATGCCCTTAGTAGGAGCAGGATGCATACAGGCAGAAAAAGGGTAAGAAAAAGCCATGTGGAGCAGCAGTGTGGCAGGAAAGGACCTCCCCCAGTCCTTGCTTCTCCAAACTTCTGTCTGAGTCTCTGACACAGCCCTAAACGCCCCCACAGGGCCTCTCCTCTCCCAGCTCGCTAGGGGATTACTTGATTCCTGACAGCTGGCCCAGCCACAGTCCTCCCATTTAGGGCAGGCAGCTGTGCTCCCTGCTCAGCTTAACCTACTCCTTGCCAGCCCTCCCCTTCCAAAGGACGGTGTCTGCTTTCCCAAGACTGGCACAGGGATGCTCATGAGCATGCTGGAGCCTGCATCCCTTCTGCTGGCCTGGGGATGAGCAGGATAGAGCAGTTTTATGGATACATCAGCATAACCAGAGCTCTTCCCCTCTCCCTGCGCAGCTTTTTGTGCAATTATGAGAAAACACATGAAAATCCATGTTAAGCATCCTCCTGTGAAGCTGTGATCCCAAGAGCTGTGTGCCACTTTGGAAGCCTCAGGAAAACCAGACAAACAGCAGATGCTGTTAGTGACATATCCCAACTTAAGCACACCCACCTCAGAATGAAACTGTATTTATCAAATTAAAGTTAGAAATTAGGAAGATAAATCCAAAAGAATCAGAATTACTGGGCCAAGGGTGAAGTTTCATTCTGTCATCTGATACTTCTCTTAAACCACAGAATCATGAAATGGTTTGGGTTGGAAGAGACCTTGAAGACCACCCAGTCCAACCCCTGTTGCTCCAAGCCCCATCCAGCCCGGTCTTGAACGCTTCCAGGGATCCAGGGGCAGGCACAGGTTCTCTGGGCAGCCTGAGCCAGGGTGTCACCACCCTCACAGGGAAGAATTACTTTCCAATATCCCATCTAACCCTGCCCTTTGTAAGTTTAAAGCCATATTAAAAAAAAAACAAAAACAAAACAAAACAAACAAAAAAAACCCAAAACAAAACAAAAACTTGAGTGGAAAAAAAGCTGTGTGTGAAATCTGTGTACCAGCAAAAGAGAAGAAAGGAATGCCACTAAAATTGGTTAATTTTAGTATTACTGTCTTATTATCTTGACAACATGTGTCATGAACTGGGAAACAAATAAATACATGGAATTAAGTGAGGATCTCTCACTCCTGGTTCTGGCCAGCAGAGAGTTAATTTTTTCCAGTAGCCAGGAGGGGTGTGGCCAGGGCCCCAGTGTTTTTGGATAACACCTCAAGTCATTGCTGGGCTGGAAGAGAGGTCTCACTTCAGAGGAGAAGGTTCCTTATGGTGGAGCAAGTATAGCACATGGAGCAGTTGGGTGACGCTGGACCTGACTGAAGGGAGTGGTTTGGGTGACATAGCTGCAGCTAGATTGAGCTCTGCACTCTCTCTTTAGTACATCTTTATTTTTATTATAATATTGTTGCTCTTACTGTTTGTTTTCTTATCTCATTGGTGTTTCCAGTAAATTGTTCTTACCTCAACCTATGATTTTTGCCTTTTGTGCCTCCAGCTCTACTCTTCAGATGCTCCAGGGGAAGGGGGAGGGGAAAAGGGCAGAGAGGGGAAGCAAAGGAGTAGCCGCATGGTTTTGGAGTCTCTAAATTGGGGAGTCTCTAAATTGGGGAGTATCATTCCTAATTCCCATTACAATCTCCAAGTCCTATTATGCCAATTAACAACATACCTGTATATTCTGAACAACATCTTTGAAGGGAGAGGACCGCTGCATACATGTGTTCACTATGTCCATTGCCCTGTCAAAGTTCTTTACATATTCTCCATACATTTTCAGAAAAGGAGCAAGTTTCTGCAGGATATCTCCTAGCCGTGGATTGATGCTCCTATGGTAAAGAGACAGGTAAGTACTGAAATTTCTGGAAATCAATGGTATCAATTACATACAGCTGTAAGATTTTCACAGTTGTCTCCCACATGCACAAGTGATTACACATATGTGCAATCAAGACAGGCTAAGTTTAGTTTAAAGTAATCTATACAATAGTCTAGATGAAACTTCAAACATGAATCCTGAATTATAAGGGACGATATTTCTGCCCTCACTGTCTTAAGTGAAGAGCAGACTGACTACACATCATTAAAGGAACATCTATATATCTCTTCTGCCCAACACAAAATCTCGTGGGAAACTTTTACTTATTAAAAATAATCTTTTCCACCACAGCCAAACATCTGAATTGGTTTTAATGCAAAGAGATGGTTCAGTGCAGTGGGGTAATCCCTAGGGGCCAGTAACCCCATGCTGGAGCAGCAGTAGCCATACATCTCTCTCCTCCAAAGTCATGGCCATGCAGAGAGCCAGCCATTCTCCCCCAGTCTGCCTGTGCAAGACCTTCTTTAGCCAGTTGACAACCTTCTATCTGCTTCTGACACCCAGACCCTGCAGTTTTCCTCCCCTTTGTTACAGTTGTCCCTGCAAGTGGAAGTCAGGCACAGAGGTGCTGAGACTCATTTAATCCTTCTGGTCACTGATGAATATGTGAAGACTGGACTCAGCCAAGAGAGAAGCAAGCCCTGGTCTTTTCTTGGTCAGTCAGGGTACCTGGAAAGGTCAGCACTATCTGCACCTGCCACTGCAGGACACTGTGCAGCCAATGTGTCCCCTCAAATCCAGTTTCCTAGATTGGACTTACAATTAACCTTTCAATCTATCACGGCATTTCTGCCTTATTTACAACTTACAGAATCACAGAATCGTTAGGGTTGGAAAAGACCTCTAAAATCAACAAGTCCCACCTTCAACTTATTATAGTAGCCAAATTTTAATTGGTATTTGAAAATATTTATTTCAGCTATGGGGTCAAAACAAGCAATTTAATTCCTTCCTAGTACTGTAATTTCATAGTACTGCAATAATAGGAGAGTGGGAATGTAGTAAGGAAAACAGCTCTGGCAATACTTTGAACTGAAAAAACGCTCACAATGTATTCTGGAAATTTTGGGTGCTCAGGCCTACTCCTTAAGTCAGTTTGAGAGACTTCACATTAACATATTAAATAACTAACCTAACAATAAAAAGTTTGGAATTAGACTAGGCCTTATGGTTGCTATAGTTTCTTGAAAATATATATTTAAAATAATTGTAATGACAGCTACCTACCATTCTTGTGTAATTCTTGTTTTGAGCTCAGGAAGAAGAAATTGTCCATGGAAACAATAGATGGAAGAAATATTTGAGAAGATGCCTGTTATCACTTCAGATGAAATCCCTGCTTCGGACAATTTAGTGCAAAAAACCTGCAGAAGGCAACAAGACAGTACCAACATTATTTTACAAAAAAACAGTCCTAGACATGCTGATTTTAGATTGCAATTTTGCAAAGCTGACTGCTTAGAACAGAGCTGCAGGTTTTGACCCCTGGTAGCCAGTCCTAGGAGTCTTAAGGAGGTTCACAAAACTTAATCCCACTGTCACCCAGGATTAGATATATCACTATAGGCTATTGAAAAAAAATTGGAAAATCTGAGCTGTAATTCAAAAAAGATTGAAATTATTGAGAAGATCAGATATTTCATATTTGGGAGTGCAAGCTGCAAAGAACATCCAGTCCCTGAAAAGCATTTACTGCTATTTACACAAAGCAAAATAAATAATGTGATTGGGTTTTTCTCAGTAGCAAAAATTACACTATACTGAACAAAAGAGAAAGACATTCCCTAGATTTCTATGGTCTAGAAACAGTCTCTGTTCATCTAATACAAACACTGCAAGTCTTCCATACAGCTCCAAGAGTTGTAGGGTGAAGGGTTCTCCAAGTTGCAGCTTCTAACAATATTTCTAGCCAGGTGACAGTTTTCTAATTGTTTTTCTTCTACTCATTTTTAAAAAGCACTTGGCAATGTGTCTCGTCCTCATTTTTATTTCTTTCCAACGCATTCATGGGTTTTTTCTTTAAGATAATTATAGACATGGCTGAATTGTGTAGCGTCAACTCAAAGTCTATGGGGAAGAAAGTTCAGACTCATCACACCAGTTTCACTTCATCCCCATATGTAAAGATGATGGACAACAATTACAAAACAGAGTGGTAAAAAAATAGTTTGCTGTAGGCACGGGGCTAACACATGTGGCCTGATTTTAGAAAAACTTCAACTTCTTGCACATCAAAGGGCAATCACAGATTTCATAATTTCTTAGTGCCTTCATTGTCCCTGTGATTTCCTCTCCTCATAAACCCAGGGAGGAACCAAATGCTGGCAGTGTCTGTGTGTCGGACTGCTGCTTTCCAATTTCCCTTTCTGCCATCCCAATCCTCTGGTTCCTTTCAGAGAACCCTCTTGCCCAAAGTTTGCCTTTGGGACCCACAGCACACACCCTGACAAGCAAACTCCATCTTACACACACACACAGCGTTTTGTATTGAGCTATAGCTTAGGCAATGGACAGGAGACATTGCTGCTCACTGAAAAGAGAGTTAATTCAAAATGGAATTACCTGATCCAAGAGATGGAGTCTTTTAACATACGCTTCTTCTGTGTGGAGCAGCTCATTGGCAATGTTGAATAGCTTTTGGGGCTCTGTACACTGAAAAAGAAGTTACAAATGACACAATCCATCCGCACCTCCACACCTAAGTTCCACTAACTGGTCTGTTTTTCATTTTGTCAGTGGCCCAAATCCTACAAACAGAGGAGCCTGAAGTGAAAGAGATTAACACATTTCAGAATCTGCTCCACATCTCTCAAAAGATCACTTTGCTCCAGAGACATTTTTAATGCTGTTTTCTGAAAGAGCAATTAGTAATGCAATCAGTGGCTGGTCAGGACATCACTTGAGTTCACTATGGCTTTATAAAAAGAACCAGAAACATCCTCTAAACCTGGAAATAAGTCTAGTCTATTTGAAAAATAAGGCAACAGATGGTAAATCAACTGTTCTCCTTTTTTGGACTCAGGTCCTATAACTAAAATGAAAACTAAAATTCAGGCTGTTTGGCCAGATTTCCACCCTTGCCAGCATAGCATTACTCACTATGGCATATTTCTAAGATTTTTGTGCAGCTTTAAACACGGGCCAATTCCCTGGAAAGAATTTTCAGCAAGGTAACCCAAATCACTCAGTGAAGCCTTTCATTAACCTCATTTAAAAAAAATAAAATGAGAAAGAACTATTTAAAAACTCTGAATACAGTTATAAAGCACTGACTTTAGGCACAGTTCAGCCAAAAGCTACATAGACCATTCACTCACTAAGTGCTTTGTCCTGGTTTGAAGTAGGAGGTATTTCAGGGAAGTGA
>VXAX01007545.1:0-32053 GCA_013399835.1 Leptocoma aspasia | reverse complement strand
GGAAGAAGAAGGGGAACAAAATGGAGGACAAAAAAGAAGAGTCTAACATAACAGAGAACATCAATGCTCACCACAACATCTTTTATCAGGTCTGCTTTTCCTTGTGAGAAATCTTCTTTCTCAAAACACAACCAATTATCTTTCATTGGGCAGTTTCCCAACAGGCGATGTCGAAATACGGCCGTATTTTTTGCTATCCAGAATGTTTTCCCTCCCTCCTGACAAGTTTCCAATTGTGAACTATTATAACACAATGGACTGAGGTTAGTATGGACTCTCACCAAAGATTCTACACTTTCCCCATCATACAGGGGATGATAACACTTTTTACATGAATTCATTTCTTCACTATTAGAGAAGCACATCATTAGTATGATGCCTACCATAGGCCACAGTGAGATTCTCTAGGCTTGATTTGACTCATTTTTCCCAGGAGTCCGGTAGGAACCACTCCTTCTTCTGGTCTCCCCCAATCTTGCCTCCTGAAGCAGTTCTACTGTGCCTCCTCTAAAAATTGGGGTTAGAGGTCCTCCGGTGAGTCCTCGTCCTTCTTCCTCCCGCCCTTCTTTTTCCCACTTATAAATTTTGGCCTGGGGAAGTCGCCGCCCTATGAGAGATGCCTTGCTTTTTGCTCTTATTGCCAGAGAGGGGCCGAGAGAGGTGACACAATGTATATGTTAAGGGTACATCAGCAATAGATAGGAGCTCGGAAACTTGTTTTAACTCTGCTATTAGAAACTGTTAACTACAACTTCTAAAACCAAGAGAGAGAAACTTGTCTTGTTCTACTTGTTTCAACTGGAAACTATCAGAAATACACAGTATTAACCACTATAATAAGGTGCAACTTTTAGATATCGTGTTAGTATCTAAGATTTTTCTTTAACATAACCTTTAAGTCTCTAGTAGGGGTGGCAATCCAGGTTGAAGTGTTCCTCTCAGTACCCGAATCTTCTTCCGGTGGTGGTTTTACTGGCCCCTTTATTCTTGATATATGAGTCCACCCCTTCTCACGCGTCCTGATTGCTGTATGCGTGGTAAGTAAAACCTGGTAGGGCCCCTCAAATTTGGGGGTGAGAGGAATGTTAGACCATGTCTTGATTAAAACCCAATCTCCAGGATTCATGTTGTGTACTTTCGCCTCTAGGGGAGTGTGGCTGAAGCCCAATAAACCGAGATGGAGTTTCGGCTGGACTTGCTCTATCTAGATGCTGGCCAAGCGGCTGCTGCTGAGGGGTTTGCCCTCAGAGGAACCACGCCTAGCTGAGTGCAGCTGCTCAGCAGCCACGTGGAGGCAAGTCCAAGCCAGTCTGGAGCCTGGGGAAAGCGGAGAGATGGAGCTGCCCCTGCAGGGGATCCGCACCTCAGTTTACCTCAGCTGAGACCTCTAGATTGGTGAAGAAGGAGTCAGATCCAGGGAGAGGTTTTTCAGTCTTTATTCCAGTTCCATTTGGTGTCTGCTACCAGCTTCTCCCTGATGACTCTAGGTGACTCTCTAGATTACTTCCTTGATGACTCCCTTGATGACTCTTTAGATTACTCTCTTCCTCATTCTGTGGATCACTCCTCATCTTTTATACTGGGGAAGGGGCTAGGGAAGGGCCAGGTAAGCACCCAACCAGGTGCAGAGAAGGGTGGGCATTAGGGGAAGATGGACACACAGGGAGCCCTGTCTCTTTTGGGGCATTCTTTGAATCTTGACCTGTCAGACAACGGCTTTCAGGAATGTCCTCGAGATAAGGAGGACTGACGCGCTGCCTCGGTTTACCCAAATGTCCACCGGCTAGCTCTTCGCCCCTGGAGGCAGCACGACTGGAGTGGCCTCTCCCTGTACGGCTCTGCCGCGCTGGGAGGCAAGGGCAGAGGTCCGGCCTCGACACCCCCCCCTCAGGGAGCCAAGGCCATAGATGATTGGCTGCGCCAAGGAACCGCGAGATGCAGGGAAGAGAGAAGGAGGCTCCACTCTGTGGTAGTTGAGCAGAACAGGTTTATTGGGTAGAAGGGAGGTGATGAATCCCACAGGGTAGATCCCACAGAGTGAACCCAGGGTGGCTCAGAGATAGTTTATATAGGGGGAGGATTCAGGGGGTGGGGAAGGAACCTGAACCAATTGGGATTTCTCAGAGGAGGAGGCAGGGGAGGGAACAGGGAACACAGAAACCAATAGGGTTAGGAAAGGGGAGTGGTTGAGCTACTGCAACCACTAGGGTATCAAAGAAGGGAAGATTGATATAGAAGTCTCTGGAACAAAGGGCAGAGCTGGAGGATGACAGGCAGGGGCTCTTGCGTGATGGACAGGTGTGGGGGCCGGGTTTGGGGAGACAAACAACACCAAATAAGGGCAGGGTGACTCCCAAGGGGAAGGGACTTGGGAGATTGACATATAACTGTGAGGGAAAGGAGCGGGAAAACAGTGAACAAACAGGTTGAGACCATTACATGAATGGGGGGGGGAAACAGGGACAAACCATTCAAACAACATTAAATAAAATATAAAACAAACAGTCACCGCAACAGAGGACAATGGCCCAGACAGGTTTGTGTGCTAGCCTGTGCTACCTGGGTGGGGAAAGGGGGAAGGGAAAACCCAGGGTGGGGCGAGAACAGGATTTTAGAAATATAGCACATTGCAACAGGGGAGGAGCTTGGGGTAAATACCCTTTTTTTCTGAGGTGATCTAAGGTTTTGGTAATAGTCTCTAGATATACCTTGGCAACTTCTTCTCCCTCTAACTATTGGGCAGTACTATACGGTGTTATTAAGAATGGGAGACTAAATAGCATCTCATAAGGGAATACCCCCAGATCGGCACAGGGCCAGGTCCTTATATGTAAGAGCGCTAAAGGGAGGCATTTCACCCATTCCTGTTTCAGTCCCCAGCTTAGTCAGTGTATTTTTGTTTTATTCATTCTTTCTACTCTACCGGAGCTCTGGGGGTGCCATGGGGTATGTAACCTCCACTTTATAGCCAGAGGTTCGGTAATTTCGTGGAGAACTTGGGCCGTAAAATGAGGACCTTGATCAGAATCAATGTTATTGATGAGGCTGTACTGGGGAATTAAATCTTCTAATAGAGTTTTTACTACAGTTTTTGATGTTTCATTATGGGTGGGAAATGCTTCCGGCCAATGAGTTAGATGATCTACGATCACTAAGAGGTGCTTGTATCCTCGCGCCGGAGGCATTTCTGAAAAATCAATTTGCACATTTCGAATGGCCTTTCGGCCAGTTCCCTTCCACCCAACATGGGCTTTTTCAAATTTTTGATTAACTTTTTGGCAAGTTATACACCCCTGGGTGATAACCTTTGCAATGTTATATACTCCCACACACACATAATTCCTTAGAAACTGATCACAAAGACCTTGAACACCCCAATGGGTGAGTTGATGGATCTCTGTTAGTATTCTCCTGGCCATGGCTTTGCACAAAAATCACCTCCCATCCAGAAGAACCCACTGCCCCAGTGGCCCCTGTTGTAACTTTAGTTCCTTTATTGCTTTTAGTTCTTGTTCTGTGAATACCATTGGATCTCTCGGGGTGTCACATCATCTTTTCTCGTCTGTAGTGCAAATCAAGGTGAGCACCCATACTGGTTCCCTTGGGTCTTGTGCTGCCTCTTTTGCAGCTGCATCAGCTGCCCGGTTTCCTCTTATTTGAATAGTATTTCCTCTCTGGTGTCCCCAAATATGTACCACTGCTATTTCTTCGGGCCCTATTAACGCTTCCAGGGTAGATTTAATTAGCTCCTGATGAGCTAGGTCTTTTCCCTTAGCATTCAAGTACCCCCTCTCCTCCCAGATCTTTCCAAAAGTCTGGACAATCCCGTAGGCATACCAGGAGTCGGTATAAATTGTCCCACACTTTTGGTGTAGGAGTTCTAACCCCCTTTTGAGGGCATACACCTCACACAGTTGCGCTGACCAGGCAGCAAGCAACTTTCCCTTTTCTACCACTTCAGTATTTTCTCCCTGAGCTATTCTGGTTACTGTGTACCCCGATAGATGCTTGCCCTCTACTGCTCTTGATGATCCATCACAAAAGAACACTTCTCCGTACCCTAAAGGCCCTTCTTTTAAGTCTTCCCGGACTTTTGTTTGGAGGCTGATGGTCTCTATACAGGAATGCTCAAGGTCTGGGGCAGGCTGTCCTGACAGGAACTGTGCTGGATTGACCAACTTAGTGGTGGTAAAGTCTAGATTGTTTGAATTAATTAACATTATTTCATACTTTAAGATCCTGGCATCAGAGAGCCATTTGTGGGCCCCCTGACTAAGAACCCCCTTTACATCATGACGCGTGTGAACTCTCATCCTTCCTTGAAAAGTCAACTTCTGGGCCTCTTCTACTAACATGGCTGTGGCTGCCACAGCTTGCAGGCAGTTAAGCCACCCCCTTGCTACCGCGTCTAAAAGTTTTGAGATATAGGCTATCAGTTTCTTTGACCCTGCCCAGTCTTGGGTTAAAACTCCATATCCTTCTTCCCCATTCACAAACAGATGGAATTCCCTCTCTAAGTCTGGTAATCCCAGGACTGGTGCCGACACTAATGTCTCTTTTAGCTTTTCTAATCGCTCCTTGTCTTCTTTTGTCCAATCTATTGGGTCTGGGTGAACTATTTTCTCATACAAAAATTTAACATTCTGGGTGTAATTTTCTAACCATAATTTGCAGTAGCCAAATAGACTTAATAATTTTCTGATGTCTCTTTTAGTTTTTGGGGCCGGAATTGATAGGATACCTGAGATCCTTTCGGGATTCAATTTTTTGTAACCAGATCCAATTATATGCCCTAGGTATGTCACTTGGGATTCCACAAATTGTAATTTATTTTTGGACACTTTTAAGCCAATTGCACCTAAATAATTTAGCAGGCTTACACTAGTCACCCAGACTCTCGGTCTTCTCCGGATATTAAAATATCATCAACATATTGTAGTATTTGCACACCAGTCTCTGGTACAAACAACTCTAACTCCTTTTCTAGGGTTTGGCCAAAAAGATTCGGGGATTCACAAAACCCCTGGGGCAGTCAAGTCCACCTCAGCTGCATTTTTCGATTTCCCTCAGGGTTCTCCCATTGGAAGGCAAACAAATTTCGGCATTCCTCATCTGGAGGGCACGCCCAAAATGCATCTTTTAGATCTATCGTGGAGAACCAAGCGTGTTGGTGGGGGATTTTATTAAGAAGCGTATAGGGACCTTGTACAGAGGGATGGTGAACTATAGTTCTCTTGTTTATTTCCCTAAGGTCTTGCACCAATCTATATTTTCCTTCCCCCTTCTTGACTGCTAAAATGGGGGTATTATAAGGGGACATACAGGGCTCCAGTATGTTTTCACTCAGAAGGGATTGTATGATGGGTGCTAAACCCCTCTTACTTTCCAGAGATAAAGGATATTGTTATACCTGCACTGGGGGACCCTCTTGTATCTCAACTTTTATTGGGGGAATATTTAACAGCCCGCACTTCCCTTCTTTGGCCCACACGTCGGGATTTATCTCACCCAAGTCTATTTCAGTTAGCCTCAGCATCTTTACTACCATTTTGCCCCCTTCACGGATTATGCCTATCCCCAGCTTAATTTGTAAGTCTCTCCCCAACAAATTGCTGCCCAAATCAGGAAGGTAAACAAGATCTATCTGGCAGATCCTAGAATTTTCCTTGTATTAACGCTCCTTCCAATACAGAGACTACAAATGGTTTTCCTTCTGCCCCTACAACTTCACACTTTTTAAATCCCACGTTCACCCCAAGATGTATCTGATTTATGCTGGATCGGTCGGCACCTGTATCAACAAGGAACTCAAACTCCTGGCAATACGGAACCCACTTCGATATTTATAAAGGGCTCTGTTTAATGATATATTAGGGTCCCCTAAAGCATAGACCCCCTGATGTCCCTAATCTTCCCCTCTCAATAGTCTCTCTAGGGCCTCCTATTCTCGTATAATCGCCTCATCAAACGAGATCTTCTTGCAGAACCTTTTAATGTGCCCTACTTCTCCACAGTAATAACATCTTCGGTCCTCCTGCTGTTTGGGTTTTATTGGTCCTAAGAGGTACGACCTTACTGGGTGGTCCCTGTACTGAGGGAACATATTCCCCTCTTCTTTCCGTCGCTCCCTTCCCTGCTTCCGAACCTCTGTTTGTCTGGTGTCTCCCCTCCTATCCTCAGTCCTTCCCTGGCCATGGCAATCATCATCCTAGCTTTACTTTTTGCTTTCTCCTCCTCTCTACGCAGGTACACTCGCAACGCTTCTTTTAACAAGTCATTGATCCCCTTCTCTTGCCAATCTTCGATCTTTTCAAGCTTCGTCCTGATATCAGGCCAGGCCTTTGACACAAACTGTACCTTAAGTAGTACTTGTCCCTCCTGACTTTCAGGATCTACGTTTGAATACTGTTGGAAACACTTCTTTAGCCTACTGAGCCACGCAGCTGGTGTTGTCCTTTTCCTGAAAGCTGTCAAATGCTGATTTTGCATTGGTACCTTTGGGGACCGCTTCCCTAATATCTCGAATCATTAATGTCCTATATTCCTCCATACTTCTCCTGTCCCACAACGCGCTGCCTCGATGTACCAGAGTCCACCGGCTAGCTGAGTTAGCCCCTGAGGGAGCCGCCAGGTGTGGCCTCTCCCTGTAAGGCAAGCTTCCTCAGAAGCGGATGGGGTAGAGGTCCAGGCTGCCAGCCCTCTTCAGAGCTGACAGCACTGTAGCAAGCGTCTTGAGCAGGACGCGCAGGAGGATCGAAGGAAGGACCACTTTATGGTGGAAGGTAGACAAGATTTATTCCAGGGAAAGGGTAGCAGGAGGTCAGGAAAGGGCAAGGAGCACCAAAAAGTGGCCAAGCAGAACAAGATTACATTAGCTTATATAGGGAGGTGTAAACCAGGGGAGGGGAAACAGTACAACCAATTGGGGAATTTCAAGGGAGGAGACAAAGGAGGGATTACAACAACACGGGCCCAATGGGGACAGGGGAAGGGAGTGGCTGGGCCACAACAACCACTGGGGTTTCGAGGAGGAGGAGATTGGCAGGGAAGGTTCTCGAAGGGAAGGCAGGATTTGAGGGAGATTGGCAGGGACTCTGAGGGGAAACTGCTGTGATTGACAGGTGCAGGGGTCAGGTCTAAAGGGAAAATCAACTCCAAATAAGGGTAGGACACTCGCGGGGGGAAGGGTCAGGGAGATGACAGGGAGCCCTCAGGAGAAAAGGTGGGAAAATAGGGAACAAACAAGTACAAACCATTACATAAAATGGGGGAAACTGGAACAAACCATTTGAACAAACATTAAATAATGCACCACAACAGTCCGGGGCCTGATTAAGATTCCAGTTTGGATCCTCCATTGGTAATTTGCGGTCCCCTGAGACCCCGTCTGATTTTCTCATTCCCAGATCTTTATTGCAGCCGCCCGGATTAATTTCACCTCTTCACTACTAAATAGGATCTTGAAAATCGAGGTGAGTTCTCCTCGTGTGTATATATTGGGTCCCAGAAACTGATCTATCTGTTGGGACACCCCAGCTGGGTCCGCTACCAGGTTTCCCATTTCTTTCTTAAACCCCCTCACTTCCGACGAAGTAAGAGGGGCATTCACGTACCCCACACGCCCAAAAACTCCTCCCATTGGGACCTCCCTTAGAGGAAATAACCTTTCAACTCGTGGAACCCTGGACCTGGTATTACAGTAGGGAGCATCTTCTACTCGTTCTCCATATGTCTGAGTGGGAGGTTGCAGGAACTGCCTACTCTCATCACTAGGACTAGTACCTCCGAGAGGTAAGGACTCTCCCCACTGCATGAGAGGCTTGGGTATGACGTGCGGTGAGGAGGACGAAAACATGGGGGTAGCAACTTTGGCTAGGGGGTGTTCGGAGGTGACTAAGGAACCGGGAGTATGAGGGGAGGAGATAGAGGCAGGAGAAAGGTTGGAGAGCAGAGTAACGCCACCAGTGTATGGGGAAACCTGAGGTGAACTAATAGGAGTTAAGGGGACAAGGTTTTGGGGAGTCGGGGGAGGCAAGGGAATAGGAATCAGGGAAGGAGAAGGAATCACTGGAACAGAGACTTGTGGTACTTGTGGCTGGGGAGCCGGGGGAGATAGAGGGATGGGGGCTTGGGAAGGTGGAGGTGGCAAGGGTAGAGGCAGGGCTAATATCGGAGGGGAAAGGGGTTGCGGTGTAGGTACAGATTTGGCAGGTGGTAAGGGGAGTTTGGGGAGGCAGGAGAGGTATGGGTGCAGGGACTGGTGGAGGAGGTAAAGGGATAGGGGTTTGGGTCGATGGTTCGAGTTGAGGGGCAGGAGAGAGAGACTGAGTTGGTGCTTCTAGGGGAGGTATTCTACTATTCTCCACCTGCCTGGAGATTCAAAATAAACACCTCGACAAGCTCTACCACACCAGCGAGGATAACTGCACCAACTGAATAAAATCCACAGGGTACCTCCCGGCACCTCCTTGCCTGAAGCCGGGTCCCGAAGGCAACACCCTGCAGGGAGTTTGGATAGGGGTGCTCACAGGCCAGTCCCTCCCCCCAATCCCTTATCCCTTCCCAGGATCTCAGGGTCTGGTCCCAGCAGGTAGAGTGCTACTTCCCTCCCAGCAACCCTGAGCCCTGACCTAGAGGCTGGGTCCTATCGGCAACCACAGAGCCCTACTCTAGCCCCTATTACCTCCCCGCGCCTCCTCCACAAGGCTAGGTCTTAACGGGAGCCCGGGTCTCTCCCTCCCTCTACCTTGTGCTATTACCAGGGATTTATTTGCCTGAGGGTCCCTCAGGACCGCCCTGCAAAACCCCGAAGTGGGGGCACTTCGCTTGCCTCTCTGGACCCGATTGGGCCTCCTTTCGCTTCCCCCCATTCCTGGCCGGCCCCTCACGGGAGTCCGGAACCATGGTACTAGGGGGTCCTCACTCGCTTCGGGGGTCTGAGCTGCCGGCCCCCGTCTCACTCATACACTCACCCGTCCGCCCGCCCTAGGTATCCCGCCACCGGTGGTCTCACCCTTCCCATCGCTCTGGATCCATCGATCTCCCCCAGGGCCGTCCAGGCGTGGCCAGCTGTCCCTTGAGGTCCCAAGACAGATGGCCGGTCCCTCCTGGTCTGTGTGGGCGTGGCTATCCCAGACGAGCCCCCAGTTGAAGTAAATGATTGGCCAGGAGACCTTGTGCTCCAGGTGAATGGCCTTTATTGAAAGAACAGCTCTTTGGGGGTGGGGGCTCGAGGTGCGCACCGCAGCTGCTGCTCCCTGCAATCGATGGCCCAGAGGAGGAAGAACGCAATCCTATTGTTGTCGTCAGGGTTGGAAGCTTCACACTCACAGGATACACCCGAGGCCTGACAGGGCTCGTTGGTCTAGGGGTCCCTCTCTGCTCCAGCATCTGATCGGTCATGGCGAGGTGCTTTGGAGGTTTCCTCTGGATCCAGACAGTTTTCTCAACCTTTGAGCGTCAATCATTGCTCAGTTTTTCCCTTGGCTTGATGTCTAGGGTCGCTCGGGGTCACTCTTTGAGTCTATTATTTAATATGCACTGAGTGCAGGGGCTTATGGGAGTCCCGTAAGTCTCTCAGGGAGCAGCGGCAGAATTCCCAACGCAACAAAGGGGAAAAAGGGATACATTCTACTAAAACGGGGGAATAAAACAGGTAATTATATATGTCAGGGGGTCAGCTGGGGGTGGGAACCAAATTGTAACTGGGGCAACTGGGTGAACACATTCAACAGGGGTACAAGTAAGGGGGCGGAACATGTGAACAAGTAGACATAAACCTGATAACTGGTGGACGTGTGATCTGTAAGACAAACAGTTAATTCTTTAACAAGTAACTAATGCTTAAATTTTATTTTTAACATGTTTCCTATTAATTTTCTATGGTTTGGTTGATCTGTTNTCACAGGATACACCCGAGGCCTGACAGGGCTCGTTGGTCTAGGGGTCCCTCTCTGCTCCAGCATCTGATCGGTCATGGCGAGGTGCTTTGGAGGTTTCCTCTGGATCCAGACAGTTTTCTCAACCTTTGAGCGTCAATCATTGCTCAGTTTTTCCCTTGGCTTGATGTCTAGGGTCGCTCGGGGTCACTCTTTGAGTCTATTATTTAATATGCACTGAGTGCAGGGGCTTATGGGAGTCCCGTAAGTCTCTCAGGGAGCAGCGGCAGAATTCCCGACGCAACAAATGGGAAAAAGGGATACATTCTACTAAAACGGGGGAATAAAACAGGTAATTATATATGTCAGGGGGTCAGCTGGGGGTGGGAACCAAATTGTAACTGGGGCAACTGGGTGAACACATTCAACAGGGGTACAAGTAAGGGGGCGGAACATGTGAACAAGTAGACATAAACCTGATAACTGGTGGACGTGTGATCTGTAAGACAAACAGTTAATTCTTTAACAAGTAACTAATGCTTAAATTTTATTTTTAACATGTTTCCTATTAATTTTCTATGGTTTGGTTGATCTGTTGGGTTGTTGAGAACTGGGAGAGGTGCAGGGTTGAAGATGCAACCGAAAAATGAAGAGAGATGAGAGGAAAGGGGACAGAAGAGTAGGCACTGGGGAAAGAGTGTAAGTTCCTGTGTATCCAGCTGTGAGAGTTGAGGCAATACATTGCTGAAGCTAAAAGGTCATTAAGTTAAAGAATAAAAGGTATTGATTCTGTGTTGTTGTTTGTAGTTTGGATATGTTCTGGCTGTTTTGTTGCGTGTTGCTGCAAGAGGAGCAGCAGACCTGAAAACATGACTAAAAAAGAAATAGGATGAGAGGGGAAGGGACAGAAAAGTAGGCTGTCAGGGGGGAATGTAAGTTCCTGACTACACAACCAATGGGAAAGGGGGCAGGGACTGCCCTGGATAGGGGAGGAAAAGGTTTAAAAAGTTGCCGTTTTGCTGAAGTCTTCTGTGTGTTTGCCTCTTGGCAGGGATATAGATATCTGAGTCAGCTGGCTCCTTACAAAAAAAGTTTTCTTTTGCTTAGAAGGCTTTATCTTGACTTAGTTGTATCAAAAACACCATGATGTACTGGCAAAGAGCAAACTGACAAGGCGGCACCACCAGCTTGGTGGTGTCAAAGCAGAGGGAGGCTCTCCGTGGTGCAAGCCCTGTGCCCGCACGTCCACTGCAGGATACAACTGATACCAGAAATTATCGCCATTAAGCGTTCCATAAATGGTGTGCAGCGAGATGAGGCATTTGTTTTTAGTATAAAACAGTGCAGTCTGGGGCAGTTGGGGAAAATTAAAGAGTCGCGAGGCAGGGAGGGGGGGGCAGTGATCAGCGAGGGAGAGGGGGGAAGATCCTGTCTCAGCTGAACCCCCCTCGCTGATTAAAAAGGTGGGACGGGGACATAGCTTCCTCAGGCCTTGGTTGGGGGTGGAGGTGGAAGCGGTTCCAGCCTCAGCAAAGCTGCCCTTGGTCACTGGCTGGGCGGGGACACGGGCCGAGGAGCAGGCACCGCAGTGAGCATGCCTTTGTGAAAGCCGTGGGGTGTGACAAGAGACAGGAAACACCGAAGTGTGTGTCCACCGCAGGGAGAGGGAGAGGGAAGGAAACAAGCAGAGGACTCTTCAGTGCTGCCTGGGGAAGGCAGCAACAGCATCAGGGGCAGAGAACCAGTCATCTGCTCTGCATGGCCCCACAGCCGATGCCCCATCTCAGCTGGACACAGCCCAATCCATGTGGGCTTGGAGGCCCGGGCAAGGCTGTGCTTGGAGCCCAGGGGCTGTGCAAACAACCAGAAGATCGGTGAGAGATGGAAGTAAGCACAGATGAGGTGACAGTAGAATGTGCCACACGTGAAGGATTTCTGGACAAGGAACCCACCTTGGCTGGAGATTGTGAAGGAGAAGCTAGCATAACCATTGTCACTCCAGCAGCTTGGGAAGAGTCCTCTTTGGTGGGGAAGGAGGGAGGAGCTTACCCAGATCCAGGTCAGATCCTCATCTACAGCATCTTATTCATTGAGACCTTTGCTCAAGGGAGCCAGAGCTGGCAGAGGAGGGTGCTGAGAGCCCTACCTTAAATGCCACTGTTAGGAGTAAACTCACTTTTTGGTACAATTAAGTGGGGACAAAGTCTTTAAAGCAAAAGAAAACTCTGCATTTGTAATGAGTCAGCTGAGCCCAATGTGTGTCTCTCTGCACACACGCACACTTCAACAAAATGGCAACTTTTTCTACCCTTTTGTGGCCGGGGGCAGTCTCTGTCCACTTTCCCACTGGCTGGATACCAATCTGCCCTGCAACTAACTCTCATTCTTTTTCTCAGGTGTCACAAAATTGTTTCATCCTCTCCCCTACACAACTCTCCTCTCTGTCCACTCATCGTTCTCTCCCAGCGTCTTCCTTGGGCTGTCATTTTACCACTTGGTCTCCTGTTGCCATTAGTTTTACTTCTCTGATTTTCATCATCTCTCCTAACATATACTTTCTGGGCTTCCCATAGCAGCTACTTCAATTCTCTATCATGCCAATTCTCCACCTTCTTTAATTTCTAGTTGGATCAGGCCCGGCTTTAGTGAAAAGCTCATCTTTAACAATTCCTGACCAATTCCTGGTATCACTCTGAGGGTCAACTCCTGAATATTATTATATGTTCATACTAAGCCTCTGTAGCCATGCAGTAGGTGATTAATCTTTTTGCTACATATTTTCAAATGCCTTCTCAAAATTCTGCCCCTTTAGCACTGCTTCCTTCATTCTTCTGATTACTAGCTTCCTGTAATCAGATACAGTATTTCTCCCTAGAACTCTATTTTGGTCCCAGTTAGGTGTTACTATGGGAAACTTCTGCTGGCCAAGTACCTCTCCCTGTATGTTAAGTGGGGTTTCTCTACACATTCTTATTCTTGCAGTCTGTATCATTTGACTTCCCTCCTGTGTCAATAAGGTCCCCAAAATTGATACTGCATTTCATCCCATTTAATTCAGACCCAGAAATTGATCTAATTCTTCTGCCAGTGCCAAGTGGTCTTCTGACATCTTGCTCATTTCTTTTAAATTCTCAAACTTCGGTACTCATCACTAGTGCATTAACAAATCCTGTCCCCCCTTGTGCTCTCTGCATAGGTACCTCTCTCAGGGGAAGCATGGACATATATGTATTAGCATATGAGATGGTACTTGAAGAGAGGAAAATATGAAAATTTTGGACATCTCCCTTTAACTCTACTAGCTCTGTAATCCTTGTCCTCTGTGACAGCTGATCTGTTTTGTGGGATTTCACCATCTCAATAAAACCAGCCCCAGCACACGGGCCCACTGATGTGGTGCTGGAGAATCCCCAACTAGCCTTTTACCGGACCATGCCGAGAGTGGCCGCCCCCTGACCTGAGTCAGTCTGGGTGGCGGTAGAGCAGGGCTGCTGAATGCTGCAGCAGCAAGACTGCTCTCAACAGCACCAGCTGTATTAGCGTTGAGGATCGGAGTAAGGAACAGGGAGGGGTCTCTCGTGTGATTCCAAGGAAGTTTATTAGACAGAGGGTCAGGGATGAAAGACAAAGAACATAGAAGTGCAGGGGTTTATAAACAGGGGAGGTTCAAGGGTAGGGTATAGAACTTTACACCAATAGGGAGTTACAGGGGAGGGGAACAGTTTAAACAAACCAACGGGGCCTCAAGGGGTACAAAAATGCCGGGAAGTCTCTGGAAAAAGGGGCAGGTAAGAGGAGAGGTTGACAGCTGTGAGGAGGAGGAACAACAAACATTCTGGGCAAAGGGGCTAGTTTGGGGTAAGATGGACAGGGGAGGTGAGAGGATACAACTTAGGAACAAACCAGCTGTATAGGGGGAAACAGAACAAGCCATTACAACTATTAAAGGAAAAACACACCACCACAACCCACCATTTCTCGGGATCAGACCCACCCTGTAGATCCACCATTTCATAGGGACCAACCCCAACATTATTGTTCCTTCGCCACTCAGCTGTTTTTTCCTCTAAATTTTGATCATTTGATCCCCTATCAGGCGCATAGGGAGGAGGTTGGTGGTCTACAGGGTCCCATTTTCCCCTCTTTCTCTTCCCTCTAAGCTAACCCTAACCCTAACCCTAGCCCTTCTTGATTACAAATACGGACGAATATCTTTTCCAACAAGCAGCAAAATTCCTCTGTTCTATATTGAGAGGTTCTTTTGTTTTCACATAGACATTTAAATTCTGACATATGCAATATTCCGAAGACCCGTATTTTGGGTCTGGGTCTAATGGGTTCTTTAGTTCACTCGAACATACAATTTTGGATCATCTTTCCCTGATCCTTCCCCCGGGAAGAAGCCAGCTGCTTTTGTCCCCAGTCTCTGAGCATCCTCCCCAAAGGACTGTCTGGAGCTATGTTCAAAGTGGAGCCCTTAAGTTCCTCTCCACTCCTCCTAATCTTCTTGTTGCAGCTATTTCCCATTTCAGAGTATTCCCCACATGATTCCTTTTTATCAGGAATCACTCACTTCATCCCTTCACTGGCTTTATCCCTTGCAGAATAACAGAACCACAGTTAGAAGGACCCACAGGCAATTCTGCATCTCAAGCACACACACTGGTCCTGCTCCTCCCAGCCGCCTAGGTAATATTTAACAGTCACTTTCTTAGCTAGGTCCTGTGCACAGGTGTTACCACCTGACACACATAAACTCTTCGCTCTCCCTACTTTCCTTTCCCTTTGTTTTTGTTTCTAGAGTCCCCCGTCCACGTCTCACCTGCAGCCCTCATGGGGCATGACAACAGGTTGGGGTTGATGAAATCAGCAGGGCATGCCTTCTCCTACTCCTGTTGTCCTGTTGGGGCTAGCTCAGCCACACACAGGATCAGAGGTCAAGAATCCTGGATGAGTCTCCGAATTCTTGGAAACAAACTCACTTTTGGATACAATTAAGTGGGGACAAAGTCTTCAAAACAAAGGGAAACTCCTTCTTTGTACTGAGTCAGCTGAGTCTGGTGCATGTGTCTCGGTCTACAGGTGAACACAGACATCCTCCAACAAAATGGCAGCTTTTTATACCCTCTCCCAGCCAGGGTGATCCCTGTCCCCTTTTCAATTGGCTGAGTACTCAGGAACTTCCATTCTTTCCCTGCCTACTCTTCTGTCCTCTTTCCTCCCATTTTTATCCTTTTTTGGTTATGTCTTCAACCTCGCTTCCCTATTGCTTCCCAACAACACTTACCAGGTGCAATGAACAGATTAAACAAACTACATCTAAACCAAGTAGAAAAGAGAATTAACACTTTTCCTTCTTTTGTTCCATAGTCCCTTTTGGGCTGAAGCAAAATACTATTTCTTCTCTCACAGCCCAGTACATCACAAGTGAGACCCTCAGCACAGCTGTAATGGTGATCCAGAAATCTCATGAGCACACAGAAGAACAGAGAGACCTGGAACAAGGCATGGATGCGGGATTGAGAGTAACATCCCCAACACAAGGGACAGAAAGCCTAGTACCTGCCTTACACAGTCCCACAGCTGATGCCTCGGCTCTGATGGACACAGCCCAGTGTAGTGGTGAGGCAAGGTGGTCAGTGCCGCTACCTTCCCTACAAGCATATTTGGGGAGACTACGTTCGGGCAGGCATATGACATACACACACTCAAGCACTGAAGCACGCCACAGATAGCAGGCAGATGAGACATGGCAGGGTCTTCTATGTGGAGTTCCGACAAAGGTTTATTGGGGTCTAATGCTGAAGAGCTCCAGGGATAGAAGACAGCATACAAGGGAAGGTCCAGGGTATAAATATGGGATACAGCAGGTGGAAAGGAGCACCAGGGCCAACGATCTGAGGGCACAGGAGTGGTACAAAGGGCGAGGGCCAATAGGGAGTGCGAGGGTGTGCCATGGTGGGGGCGAGGGAAAACGTGCCATGACATTCCTGAGAAGCATCCCAAGAAGGACAGCTCAGGGGCACAGGCACGTCCTTCTTCCAGCCTGGCGAGTGATGGTTTGCTTTGGCTTCTCCTCGAGGTGATGCAGAGGAAGGAGCAACAAGGCATTCCACAGAGAATTGCTTTTATTAAGAGCAGGGCACTGTGCAAAGGAGGCCAGGTACAAAAGCTCTGAGGAGCCAGGGTAAAACAGGGGTTTATATACGGAAAGTAAGGGGCGGGATAGAACTCGGGAACCAATGGGGTAAGGGGCAGAGGCGCAGCAAAGGGGATGGACCAGTGGGTTACAAGGAATCAACATCTGATGGCAAAGGCCTCTGGGGACATTATTCTGCTCACCCTAACCACAAGGTTTGTGGTTCAGGGGTTGGCCCTCCAGAGGAGCGCAACAAGAATAGAAGTTCCTCTCGGTAGCTCTCATGATGTTTCTTAGAATTTGCTGATTTAGAGCTCAGGCCTGATCCTTTGCCTCAGGCCAATTCCCCTCGCCGCTCAAGTGGTCTATAGTTATGATGTTTTCAATCGTGTCAGCCGCACTGTCGGTGCTCTGCAAGAGCTCATACCGGATCCCCCTCAAGGACTTCTTCCAAGCTCCCTTCCACAGCATATATTCAGCCAAGGAGAGGAGGCCCCTGAAAAGGTCCTTGGTGTCGTAGGTGTTATAAACTGAGCCTTACAACTTTTGGTGGAAAAAGTTGAACTCGGTTCATTGGAGAAAAGTGGCAGGCAGAAGGTGAGGAGCTGAACTAGTCCCAGCTCCCCTGTTACGAAACAGGCCTCCCTGATACAATGTGTGTAATAGCTTCGAGCCCTCTAGTATAAACACTGCATCCCCGAAGGACAGCTCAGTGCCTGGCAACACACCCAGAGCACAGGCGAAGACACCACAAACAAAAAAAAGCTCCGAATGGGGTGAGTACTGTCCTTTTTATAAAGTTCTTCTCCACAGGGATTGGTACATTTTTGATTCTTCTTGTGATTGGCTCAGTCTAGGTGCTCTGATTGGTCTATAACATTCAAAGGTTCCTGACCAATCGTTTCTCAGGGGTGATTGGTCAGCTGATGCACCAATCCCCGGTGACTACTGCTATGTCATTTAACTGATGCCATTTCTGGACTCTTCGCTGTCAATCATGATGTCATCTCATTCCTGACTGGCCTGTACACCTTAACATGGGGACATTTGAACCTGACCCGATGCAACCCAACATACCTTGATGCAGAAACCCAACGCAGACTAACAGCCATAACAATCTTAACTGTCTAACTGTGTTATTTACCTAAACTTATCAATTAACTGTGGTAGTCTAAATTGTGAAAAACTTCCACCGTATATTACAGTAGGGGACCAGGAGATTGGATGAGAAAGTCATTCTCAACAGGCCCTTGAAATATTCACTTTCCTGTCCAAACTTCTGAGCCTTGCAGAGCTCCTTTTTGTGTTGGAAGGAGAAGGGCTCCTATTCTGGGGGTGTACCTCTTCGACCACTGATGGAAACAGGAGCGATGGAGGGAGTGGGTTCCCCTTCCACATCCAGGTCAGTTCCGGTTCCAATGGCGTGGGAACCGGAAGGGAGGGCATGGGAACTGGATATGGAAAGGGGGCGGGAGCTGTTGAAGGAAGGAGAGAGGTCAAAGGAAGAGTTATAGGAACTTGAAGGGGTGGAGACTTTTGTGGGGATATCCAGGGATGGGACAAAGGTGGAGGAGGAGTCCAAGGGGTGAGGGAGGATACAAGGAAAGAAAGGGGTTGGGCAGAGGAAGAGGGGGGGGAGGATAAGGGAGGAAAGGATTTTGGCGGGGGAAAAGCACAAGGGCGGGGCCCAGCCACGTGGTCCCCACCATCTTGTGCTCTCCAGAAACCATTTTGTGGTGAAGGCAGAGAGGCACAGGAGAAGGGCTCGACCACGCGATCCCTGCCATCTTGTGCCCCTCAGGGGCCATTTCGTCAGGAAGAAACTGGGATAGGGGGACAGGAAGAGGATCAGGATAAGGAAAGGGTATTCAGGCAACTCGACACGGGAGTAGGGGTAGGAGTGGGATAAGGAGTAAGGGGACGGGAAGAATGGGAAGAACCTGGTAGAACCTCAAATCTTACTAACTTCAGAGTTTTAACTGGGGTAGAAGGTCTTAGGGAAGGATCCCTTGTTATAAACGGAGCCCAGAACCTTTGAGGAAAGTTAACTTGGTTTATTAAATAAAAAGGAAACTGAGAACAGAGGCCCAGGATAAGACCGAGCCCTGTGGCAGTTCAGGCACTCCCAGAAGCTGGGATGCCTTGGAAAGGCACTGTTTGACCACTCTCTAAAAGATGAAGTCATCCCCTTGGTTACTCCCCAGTTCTGGAAGGTTCTTCAATCTTGTAACCCTTACTTGGGCTTGGTCATGTAATCCCCTTTTTCCTTTCTTCCTATTGGCTATCCCCTGTTGTCTCCACCCTTGCATCACCCCCTGCTCATTCCTGATTGGTTCCCTTGTTCCCTTAAAACCCCTGTGCACCCTGGACTCTCTGGCTTTTCCGTCCCTGGACCCTTCGGCAAATAAACCTGTTGGAACCCATACGGAAGCCCTTTCACAAACAAAGGGCTGATTGTAATTTGAACTCCATCGTAGCTTTTGGTACCTGCATTGCCTCTTCCCGGGAGACACTCGTGGAAAGGCGGTAGCTGTTCCGTGCTGCCGCAGAGCCCCACTCGAAAAGCCAGGTAACAAAGAAACAGGCACTCCCTTAGATACTGAGTATCCACCAGAGAGCCCCTGCTCTAAGTTTTCACAACCTTTTATAGTCTTTGTCCCTTCAGGTATTGGTGCATTTCCCAATCCCTATCATGATTGGCTCATTGTAGGGACTCTGATTGGTCTATAAGTTTGTTCATTTCTGGCCAATCATTTTCCGATGGCATAATCCGATTGGTCAACTTCTTCACCAATCTCTGTTTAAGGTGTTGATATCATCCATTNCTTCTATCTCTCAGTCCTGCTTCAAGCTGCAGACTGCCAGCTCTTAGCAGGATATCTCTACCCACGCCCTATGTAATAAACCTCATGCTCCAAGACTAGCCTTGATTCCTCAGAAATCTCTCGTCTCTGTCCGTTTGTCCCATCACCGACCGTCCGCATTGCCACACCCAAGCAAACAAAATCATCACCTATCTCCCCCCACAACAGTTTAATTCAAGCTACCCCACTTATTAACAACCAGACAAACCTCAACTGGCCACCCAACTATCTAATTAGCAGTTTTATTAACCACCAATGGAACCAATTAATTAATTAACCAATGGAACTGATCTACGAAAGCCCTGTCATTCATATCATCCCTGGCAGCAGGGCCCTTGCTGCCAGGGCTCGGAGGCTGAGAGAGTTGCAGAGAGCCAAGGAGACTGAGGCACTTCGGTTGGGTACCCTGGGTCTGCTCTGCGCAACTCCCCCAGTGTAGGGGACGATTTTAGGGAAGACGGGGAAGGATCAACTGGGGAAGAAGGTTGCAGGTTTTCTTTCACTTCTCTCCACAAGAACACACCGAATTAAGATAATGGATGGAAGTAATTTGGTGGCTTTGGTGTCCCCTTCATTCCACAATTCAGTTAACTTAGCACCATCTCCAGCCCAAAATGGAGATGGAGAACACATCGGCGACGCACTGCCTCTTTTAATCCAAGTCCACCGGCTAGCCCAACAGCCTCTGAGGCAGCTGCCATGTGTGGCCACTCCCCGAATGGCACGCTCTTCCGAAGCGGCAGGGGTAGTGGTGCAGGCTGCCAGCCCTCACAGAGCTGACAGCACAGCAGAGTACGTCAAGAGCAGGAGGCGCAGGAGAATAGAGGGAAGGACCACTTTATGGTGAAGGCTCTCAGGAAGGTTTTATTCCAAGGCAGAGGGTCCACAAAGTGGCACAGAACAAGGGGTTGCAACAACTTATAAAGGAGGGTGTAAACAAGGCTAGGGGAAATACATTAACCAATCATGGGGACTTCGGGGAGGAGACAGGGGAGGGATCACAATACACAGCACCCAATGGGGAAGAGGAGGGGAGGTACCTTGGCCACAGGGCCCAATGGGGTGTCAAGGGCAACATAAATGACACTGAAGATTCTAGAATGAAGGGAAGGGTTTGGGAAGGATTGACAAGCTGGGAAGGTGGGGTTTGGGGAATTGGCAGGGAACACTCTGGAAAACAGGGCAGGGTTTACTTGACTGGCAGGGAAAGGGAGGCAGGATTACATTGAGTGGAAGGGAGAGGGAGGAGGATAAACACCTTATAGGGATGGACTAGGGGAGGATACATTCTTGAGAACAACCATTTAGGAGCAGAACATGGGGGTGAACAGGGACAAACCATTAAGCCAGGAACTAAACCAACAGTAAAATAAATTTATACCACAACACATCAGAAGGGGACACCTGAGGGAAATGAAAGAAAAGCCAGCAGACTAACCACTTTACCATTCACTTAGAAAAACGTTTTCCCCCACCCTCAAGGACACCCACAACTTGATAATAAATCCCTGTCTGCTGGGCAGACAAACACAAACACATGTTGTCACGCACACACTGAAGGGAAACTTAAAGAAAGTAAAATAAGGGTCCAGAAGCACTTCGGGGAGAACTACATGCACACACCATTCTCCCCAGTCACACACACAAAACACCTGCTTCCAGACAGGTTGGGGGGAGATGTGGTCCTGATCCCGGAGACGATCCCAGACACACACAAACTGAGGTTGCCGTCTCCATCCCCAGCAGTGTCACCAACTAGAATGTTGCGGTGCTCTTTTGTTGTGCCATTTTGTTATGTTCTCCCATTTAGTAAGTTATAGTTCCTCCATTTTGTACACCTTCTTGTTCCCTTGGTTTCCCGCCTTTTCTCTATACTGTTAAGTGTCAATCTCCTAAACCCCGTCCTCGTGGGTGTTCCCTGACCATATGTGGAGTTGTTTTTCTCCTTTAAGTCCCTGCCAATCATGGCAGTGACTCAGCACTCGCCCCTCACATTCCCTGTCAGTCTTTCCTTACCCAGCCCTTCGTTCCAGATTGTTCCCTGCCAGTTTCCCTGTTTGATTCCCCTGAGTGGCTGTAGTGGCCCAGCCACTCCCCCGATATATTTCCGTTGGCTGTTGAATCCCCTGACTCCTCCCAGGTATCCTCCCCTGACTATTCCTTATTGGTTACCGTGTTCTGTATATAAGTTGATGTATCCTGATGATTGATGACACTTGGTCGGCACTTCCCTACCCTTACACCCCCAGTTTTAATAAACCCTCTCCTGTTGCACCAGCTGGCTTAGTGGACTTTTCCTCTCTCTTCCTGAACTGGCTCGCATCCGACGCTCTTCCCCTGACTGCAGCAGTGGCCGGCAGATTCTCCTTGGGACCCCAGCCACACCTCCACCTAAGCCTCTATCATAGAGGGCTAGGGGAGGCCACGCCTGTTGCACCACCCCGCCCGCCAGAGGTGTCAGCTAGCCGGATGTGTGGAAGCGGGCGGGTCGCGTCACTGGAACACCAGTCTTCTCCCACTAGGGTAGCGGACATCCAAGGCCTTCTTCAGCTCCTCAAGAGGAGCCAACAGGTACTCCATGGGGTGCTCTGTGCTTGGTGGGGGGCCTCATGTTGGGCGCCAGCTGACGCGGCTCACTGGACCTGGGCTAGCTCAGCCACACACACACACTGGCAAGCCACGCCAGGTGTGGGGAATGGCAGGGGCTGGTGTCATCACCCACTGCCAAACCTTCAGGGCAACTGCCCTACAGTGAGGATGACATCCGCACCAGGGATCAAGTAAAGGAGGAGAAGGAGTCTCTTTCCTGGTTGAGGTTCTAGCACGTTGGGTTTATTTGGAGAGACAAACAGGGAAGAGCAGCAGCAACCAGAGCGCGGTGCAGGAACACCAAAAGGAACAAGCAGGAAGGAGCAGGGAGGGGCTGCTGAGGGTTTCATGCAGAAAAGAGCCCCAAGCACCTCTGTGCATGGGATTTTATAGCACAACAAATCAGGGGGTGGGTACAAACCATAATCCAATACCAGGTTACCAGGGAAGAGCAACTAGGATTACACAATAGGCTTGGGGCCAAGAGGGACAGGTGGGTGGAATGGGGAGGCCACAGAGACCTATGGGGTGTTGAGGGTTGGGAGATTGACAAGGGGGATGACTCACTGGGGATTGGTCCAAGCCGGGACTGACAGGAAACACTCTGGAAAGGGAGGCAGGGTTTACTTAACAAACAGGAGTAGAGAGCAGGGTTACAATAACTCACACAGAAAGGGCTAGAAGGAGGGAGGGGAATCACCATATAGGGACAATACAGGGGTAGATACAACTTTGGGCTAAACCATTCAGGGAGGAACAAGGGGGAACATGGGAACAAATCATTTAATAATTGAAATTAATTAACTACAAAATAACTCAGCACCACAACACCAGATCCTTACTGCTAGGCCAAGGGTGCTGAGAGGACTGCAGAGAGCCAGGGTGATGGTAGCGTCCCTGTGCATCATGGCGAGCTGCTCTGCGCAGTCCTCCCAGCATAGGGGACAAGGTTTTAGGGATGAGGGATGGGGAAAGAGGGACAGGGGTATCAACTGGGGAAAACTTGTCTGGCTGTTTCTCCACTTACCCTTGATCTAGCCCTGATGACCAAATTAAAATGAAAGGACGGCCAAAATTTTGCAACTGAGGTGTCTCCTGTTTTTGTTAAATCTGTTAATTTAACACTGATCCGGTCCCAAAAGGGGACGGTTCAAACATCCTTGGGAGACACCCTCGGAAAGTGGAGGAACAGCCAGTGAGCTGGCTTGTTACAGCTTTACCTTTTCAACAACACCTTACTAAACTTCTTTCAACCTCTCACCAGGGTACCTACAACCTGGTTATAAACTTCCCTCTGCCGTGTTGACAGTCACACACCCAGCCTGTCAGCACAGCAACAATCCACCCTCCCCTGCAGTAAAATGCAGAACTTTAAGGAAAAGGACCCAGTGACCACCCTTGACGCGCTGCCCCTCACTCACCAGCTAGCTGGAGATGCCACTGGGCAGCGGTCGAGAGCGGCTGCACTCCTTTTTTATCTCTGTTGTTCTTAGAGATGGGAGTTGCAGTGACTGCTGCTAGGCCCACTCTGAGACTAGCAACAGTGTAACAAAGCGTCGAGAGTCCGGCTAAAGAAAGAGGAGAGGGGTCTATCTGGCTGAAGTTTCCCAAGGCAGTTTAATGACAAGGAAGGGGTCCAACACTAAAGACAAAAAGCACTGTTGTGCAACAGCTTATAAAGGGGGGAGGTAACATAGGAGGGAGCAACACATTGTCCAATGGGGTGAACTCAGGGGAGGATCATAGGGAGGGATTACAATCTGGAGAAAACAATGAGGGAGGAGGAAGGAGGAGACTTGGATATAACAGCCTATAAAGGGTCAAGGATTACAGAACTGACATGGAAGGATCTAGAAATAATGGCAGGGTTTACATGGAGTGACAAGGCAGAAGGGTTGGGTTTAGGGGATTGACACAGAAGGTTCGAGAACAAAGGGTGTGGTTAAGGGTAACTGACAAGGATAGGGGAGGGTACAATCTTTGGACTGAACCAAGTGTGAAAGGGAACAATTGGAATAAACCATAATATAAAAGGAACAATAAACATTAAAAATACTAAGCTTTTAACTTAAAAACACACCACCACACACCCTCAACTCCCTTTGTCCTCAGGGCACCAACCCCTCTTCTTCACACTATGCACCAAAAACAATAACAAAAAGTTGTCTATACCAGAAACTAAAACAAGCAATAATGACTCCACTTGTGAGCTCCCAGTCCATCGGGACAACTCACCACTACGTTGGCCATTGGAAAAAAAAACCACAGGACAGGTCCTCTGCCCTGAAATGATCCTCCCAGGCATAGGAGGGTTGCCACTTCGGCCCTGAGAGCACCACCAACCAAAAAGTGGTGTGTTCATCCAGAGGCACTGACACACCAAAAGACTTTAAGACAGCCGCTCCGAAGGGTCCCAAAGGGCCACACATTGCACACCAGCTGATACGGTGCTGGAGTCCACCCGCTAGCTCCCAGCTCCACGTTGAGAGTGGCCGCTCCCTGACTAAAACCACTCTGGGTAGCGGTAGAGCAGGGCTTGCTCTCTACAGCACCTGATGTATTGAAGCGCCAAGGACAGAGGCAAGGATGAAGAAGGAGTCTCTCGTGTGGTTCCAAGGAAGTTTATTCCAGGGAGTGACCACAGGAAATTTGGGGGTGATGTCATCAGAACAGAGGGTGGAGCTGTAGCGATAGGAGGCAGAGCCGGAGACGAGGAAGAGGAGGTACCCAAGGAAAGAGTGGAGTCAGGGAAGAGTAAGGGATTAGGAGGAGCAAAGACAAAGGGGTTCTGAAAAGGAGAAGCACAAGGTGGGGGCCAAGCCAGGTGGCCACCACCATCTTGTGCTCTCCAGGGGCCATTTTGGGATTTGGGAAAGACTTCAGGGTGAACTGAGGGTTTCACAACTAGGAGAGAGGGATTAAGGGAAGGGTCCCTGACAGCGCAGCCATCACTGCCAGGGCAAGGGTCCTGGGCAGGCTGTGGAGAGCCAGGAGAACAGTAGCTCTCCAGCACTTCACCATGGGCTGCTCTGAGCAGACCCTCTAAGATAAAGGACAAGGGTTTCGGTTTGAGGAATGGAGAAACTGGGGAGGTTTGCTGTTGGTATTGCTGCGGTTGAACCCTGCAGTGCGGCTGTAGGACACTAAATGCTCTACAGCACTTAGGTGTGTCAGTGCGCTAAGGGCAGAGATGGGGAATTAGAGAGGTCTTTAGTATGGTTTCCAATAGATGTTTATTCCCCGAAAGTGTGAGGGACCAAAGATACAAATCAATGACATACACTAACTTATATATGGGCGTGGTAGCAAGGGGAGGATACAACTTTCAACCAATCACAAAGAACTTAGGAAGGAGCATAGGGCGGGGAATACAGTACTTAAACCAATGAGGAGTTATATGGGAGGAGAACAACTTACACAGATCAATAGAGTTTAGGGAATACAAAACTGACATAGAACATTCTAGAACAAAGGGTTGGTACAAAGGAGGATTGACAGGGATTGGGGAGGAGGAATGGAATATTCTGGGTAAAAGGGTTGGTTTAAGGGAAGATGGACAAGGGTGGTAGGAGGGCATAACTTAAGGACAAACCAACCATAGGGACATTAGGACAATCCATCAGGGATAATAATACAAAGTAGCGGGGGGTAACCAAACAGGCAATTTAGGGCAAAAACCAACAAAACACACCACAACAAGGGAGGGTCCAGAGACAAAAGACAACATAAGCGTGCAAGGGTTTATATACAGGGGAGGTCTCGGGGGAGGGTACAATTATTTAACCAACAGGGAGAAGGTGAGGGAGGCGTAACAGGCAGGGTTTACAATCTTCCAACCAATAGGGTACACAGGGGGAGGAAAACAGTTCAAATAAATGAATGGGGCCTTGAGGATTAGAGGATTTCTAAAGGGGAGGTCCAGGCAGGGGGTTGGTACAAGGGGATTGACAGCTGGGGAGGTGGGGTGACAGGGAACATTGAAGAAAAGGGGCAGGTCTTTGGGTAGGACTGACAACTATGTAGGAGGGTACAATTTGGGCTAAACCAACATATTGCTGTGGTCCGTTTATTAACAAAGGACTCTTAACAATAGTATCAGAAGGCTAAATATGATTTATTAAAATGACTCCATAGTTCAGAAGGATTTGGGCTATTATCTGCCCAGCACGGAGCATCCGAAGCTCCTGCTTCAAGCTTCATCTAAGGAATGTTAGAATAGCTTACACAATCAGAGATAACAACTTTTCACCTCGCAGGTTGAGAGGAAGAGAACCCCCATCTCCCATTATCAGGAGACAGGCAGAGAAATCTAAATGTCTTTGAAACACACACCAGAGATTTTGTTTATAGAAACTTACACAGAGTAAAAGACAGTAAAAAAAATGCTTTCCCATGGAAAGATTTTTCTGCAGGCTTGCATACAGAGAAATTTATAATATGTTCTTCCAACACCAACATCCTAGGGGGGGACAGGAACAAACCATTAAAGAAAATACACACTGCAACACCTCAGAACAGTAGCAGCCCACCCTTTGAGGTCCCAATGTCCTAAGAGGTCCTCAAATCATTCTGGGTCCTTTTCTTCCTTCCGGTCCTTTACCAACTCCTGAACCTTCTGGATGCAGGCATGGATGCTCTCGCTGTGGGTGGTAGGATTGAAGCAACACAGCCCCTCGAATTCCTCGCAGCCATGTCCGTGGGCTAGCAGCAGAAAGTCAATGGCTGCCTGCTTTTCGATCGTGACATGCCTGATAGTCTCTTCATCTGTCAGGGGGTCACTTAACACCACAGCTGTCAGGTTGGCCTGCTTGCCAAGCCAACACCCCAGGTGAAAAAGCTCACTGATGGCTTTTGTGGCGTCAACCCAAGGTAGAAAAAGGGACATCACCACCCTCTTTTTGTGTGGCCAGTCAATAATTTGGCTGTCACAAGTTTCATCCAATTGAGGGAGCTCTCTTTTTCGGCGAGTCAGTTGGTTTTTCTTTTGCCAATAATGAATTGTTGTCAAGTTTGGGGTGAGGATGGTAAGCTGGCCAAGGATGCAAGGACTCACCTGCAGATGAGAGGAGATTCCTGCTCACACCTCGTCCCCACAGATCAGGAACACGCCCCGGGGAAGCATCATGGGGTGGTGAGAGGACACAGATAGTGTACTGCTGGTATAATTGCACCAGTTAATTGACATGTAAATTTTATTTGTGGGTGAAACATCCTTTAAATAGATGGATTTTGGATATTCTGAAGTGGGCCATGGTTTGCCTGTAGGTCTGTAATAGAAGTTAACACATTAAGTGGCCTTGGAGGACCCCAAAACCTCCAATTCTTGGGGCTCCTCTGGTGCATGGGGCAAGATCCTCGTCCACTTGTCCCAGGTGTCCACTGGGTTGGGTTCCTTCCTGTGAAGGGGTACTCATTGGGCTTTAGAGGAATCCCTACCAGGCATGAGGCCAGTGGGTTGCTGGTGCTGCCCATGGACAGGCACATGTTGTTTTGCTGTAGAGCCCTGGCGAGGGTGATCCACACATTTTCCTGGGGCTCCACCATGCATCCACCACTGTTGGTCTTGTGAGCATCCAGAAGACTAGGAGTATCAGGGAGGTTTTGCTTAGGTGTGAGCTGTTTGCCATTCTTCTTACAGGAATGTTGATGGTTCTGTTAGGGGGTTTAAATTGTTACTGTTGGGGAGGGGATTACTTCTCCCTCCTCTCCCTTCATTCCCCCATTTTCTCTAAAAACTGCAAAAAGGGGATGGGTAAGTGGTTTGGAGGGAATTTTTAAAACTTACAACAATTAAATTGATATTAGCAAACTGAATGATAGTACTGAGGTAGAGGTTGCCAGCAGGATTGTTTTGCCCAGTGAGGATGATGAAAGAAACTTGGGGGAAAGGCTGAAATTGGGTTTTTTTATAGAAAAGGGGAGCGGTACACAGGTGTGCAAGTAAGAGTTGAGGGAACAGGGTTTTTGAGGTGGAGAGAAGTGGGAGAAGGGAGCCAAAAAGAGAGCTTTGCTTAGCATTGGCGTTGACAGGAGTGTTGCTTAGGGTCTTGTCAGGTTTGAGACCTGGTGACGGGATGGTTTGTTCTTTGGTGTGTAGATATTCAACAACATCTCTGTTTCCAAGTGGTTGTTCTTTGGCTTTCCTGTTCTGTTTGTGTCTCAGAATTTTGTTGGTTATCTTCTGTTGGAGCAGTGTTTGCAGGGCTGAGGTATGGTTTTACATTTTGTGCTGGGGCCCAGATGGTGTGGACACACAGGCATACCCCCTCCCCCAGATAATCAACAGGAAAGGCCCTGATGTTTACTGTGTTTCAGCATCCTTGATCAGCACCAGCGGCTTCTCATCGAGCTTAACTCAGGCAGAATTGGAGAATGTTGCAACACTGGAGACTTAGATGGCCAGCTCGCAACCTACTGTCACTGCAACAGGTGTGGGACACACCCCAGGGGCAGGGTGACCTGGGGTGTGGCTTCAGAGACAACGCTCTAGAGCGACTGATAGATTTAGGCGACCGAGGCAGAAGTGAAAGACAAGGGGAGACTCTTTCTCCAGGTCTGCAGGGGAGGGTTTATTAACACAGGAAGGATCCAGGAAAAAAGAGCACTGAACAGAAGTTATATAGACTTAAATACAAAGGGGGCGTTACAATTTTCAATCAATAGGCAAGATCGATGGGAGGAGTGGAAGGTGGGACTTCATAAAACTTAAACCAATAGAGGGAATGAGGGGAGGGGAAAGGTATTAACTGTCCAACGAGGGATCAAAATTCTTGTCACTGACACAGAACATACCCGAACAACAGGTGGGGATCCAGGTGATGGGCAGGAGAGGAGGGCAGGGTTTACACTGACTGATAGGGAAAGGGCTAGAATAAAAGGAGGGGTTTACCTTATAAGGAGTAAAACAGGGGAGAAGGCAACATTGGGGACAAACCAAACACGGGGAATTTCAATGAAGAACAAACCAAGATAAAAGCATTACCACAGGAGAAGTGCCAGAGTACAGGGAGATTTGGCTCTGAGTTTGAACAATTTAGGAAATAAATGACATAAAATGTATTAAAGAGCCTCTCAATGGGAGCTATAATCTCTGTTCCTCCCCACTGCTGATCAAGGATCCTCTTGAGAGTCTGGTGGGTCCTTTCCACAATTGACTGCTGACGCAGTCCAGTCCTGGCCTGGACCACTGGACTTTGCTGTGTCGGGGTAGGGAACCTGGTCTGGCGACTTGAATAAAAGGAGAAAGAAAACGTCCACTCCTGTGGTGGGGAACTGAAACTTTAATAACTGCAAAATAACAAACTAGACGGTGAACAATGGATAAGCTTACAGGGGAAGACTAAGCCGAAGCTCTGAAGGGTCCAGGGTTAGACAGGGATTCTGGGCGGGCTCAAGGGGCAAGGGCCAATGGGAAGGGATATGGTAATTTATGCAGCGGAAAATTAACCAATCAGGGGCAATGCAGCAACTGGGGACCAATCAACAGGGGAAGAACAAAGAAATTTCTAGAACGACAATGCATATTCATGAACTGTGGCACCGCGCTTCGGCTGCCACCCCCTGAGAGTGAACTCTGGAGGTAGATAGCTCAGCTAGATGTCCATGATGGAAGAAGCTCACTGACACGGGAAGAACTTCAGTATGGGTTCTGACCAGTTTATTAGCCAGAGGGTCCAGGGACAGAAGTCAGTCAGAAGGGAAGTTACACGGGGTTTTAAGGGGAGAAGAGAACCAACCAGAGACAACCAAGGGGGAGTAACTGGGGCGGAGACGACTAAGCATATCCAATAAAATTTTAAACAATGGGATTACATCACCACGACCCAACGGGATTATTAGTTACACAGAAACCTCTAGAAACAGGGCGGAGCTTAACTCTATTACTTCATCACAGGGGGAGTGGCTATTCTTCTCCTGCCCATGGCCTCCCCGCCTCCGGGCATTCTTGCCCTCCCACATCTCCCCCGTCTTTGTTTACAACAAACACCTGATTGAAAGACTTCTTGGTAAAGCTAATACAGCAGGAGAATATGGCAAGAGATACAATAACTGCAATAGCAAGCCAAAGTATGTTTCTAATCAATCCTGCCAGCCATGAAGGCACTCCCCAACCTCTAAACAAGTTATCCAACCAATCGGTTGTTGTCTTTTCAACCTTAAGATCACGGATCATATCTCTCAACTCCTGGATGTGAGACTGAATAGATTTACTGTGTGAGGATAAATTAAAGCAACATAAACCATCAAAATCTTCACACCCATGTCCATAGGCTAACAGAAGAAAATCAATTGCTGCCCGATTTTGAAGTGTGGCATGCCTGGTGGTTTCTTCGTCGGCCAATAGGTCACTCAGGGCCAACGAAGTAGCGTTAGCCTGCCGACTTAACCAACACCCCAGGTGGGAAAGTTCCCCCAACGCCTTTGCGGCTGCTGCCCAAGGAAGGAACAAAGACATAGCCGCTCGTTTGGCATGGCTCCAATTTTCAATTTTATCATTGCAATTTGGGTCGAATTCTGCATATTCTCTTTTTTGGCGGGCCAATTGTGAAGTCCTTTTCCATTTTTTGATCAGGGTTATATTTGGGGTGAGCAAGGTCAGCTGGGCTAAGCTACATGGGCCCCCCTGCAGGCGAGATGGAATGCCTGCCCAGGCCCTATCTCTGCAGACAAGAAACACTCCCCGCGGTAGCACCCTGGGATGTTCAGTGGACTTAGATACGGTGGGACTAGTGTAATTGCACCAATGTATTCTGTATTCTCTTTGGTTGGGGTCTACAACCCTTCTCTCAATCTGTTTTGATTCTTCTTGCCAATTTTGATTAGTTTGCTTATAATAGAACATCACACAGAATGACGCCTTGGAGGACCCCAGCAGGTCCAATTCCTGGGGTTCCTGTGGTGCATGCGGCAAAATCCTTGTCCACTCATCCCATATGTCTACCGGGTTAGGTCTCTTGCCTGCGTAGGGGTAATCGTTTATTTTTAGGGGTACTCCCACCAGGCATGTGGACAGCGGGTCTTCAACGCTGCCCATATTCATACAGAAGTTATCCTGTCCGAGAGTTTTTGCTAAAGTGGTCCACACGTTCTTTTGGGGTTGCTGTAGCAGCCACGCGGAGCTGGGTATCAGGAAGATGGTTGCAGTCAACATCACCCATGCTTGGATACTGATCTGGTCAGGCATCTTTTTCGTTCTTCAATGAGTCGCCTGTAGGCTTAGCAGTAGATATAAAATTATTAATTAATGAGAGGAGAACGGAACTGTATCACTAAACAAATAAAATAAATAACAGGCAAATGGACATCTCCCTTCTTTTATACAAAGAAGTAAAAATTGGGGGGAAATAATGTCTAGGGAAAGGTAGGAAAAAGGGTAACAGTGTGGAAAGTCTTCTTTTGGTAGTTTTAATTGTCAAAGACAGAGAGCTTTTGAAATACTCGCGGTACAATTGCAGGTAGTTTTCTTTTTCTGCGTTGCCATGCAGCTGAGACCTGTGGGTGCTGGTCGTTACTTGTGTCTTGTACTGACTGTGGAGGGAGGCTGGGTACTGATGTCGGCGCGATGAAGGGCTTCACATATTTGGCTGGAATCCACCGGGGACCTTCTGCAGTGGAAATACAGGCATATCCCCTTCCCCACGTGATGAGTTGAAAAGGGCCTTGAACTTGTTTAGATAAGATATCTTTTATTAATACAGGCGGTCTAGGATCAAGTTTTGTACAGGAAGAATTAGAGAAGTGTCTAATTATGGGGGGGTTAGGATCTGAGAAGGAGCAATTTTAAAAATTTATAACATAAAGTGCTTTTGAAATTCTTAGGATGGGGGAATTGGATTTGATTTCAGCATTTTGTTGTTCTAACATCTTTTTTATTTCTCTGTTTGCCCTTTCGACAATAGACTGGCCTGTGGGGTTATAAGGAATGCCGGTGGTATGTTTGATGCCCCACTTGTCTAGAAAACTTTTAAATTTGTTGGAAGTAAATGCTGGCCCATTATCTGTTTTTATAGTTTGTGGGACACCAAGGGCAGCAAAAGCATGATGATAGTGTTTAATTAAATCACTGGTTTTTTCCCCGGTGTGGACGGAAGCGTGCATGGCCCCTGAAAAGGTATCGATAGAGACGTGTATATATTTCAATCGACCAAAAGGGGCATAGTGTGTTATGTCAGTCTGCCATAATTGTAGGCTTTCCAAGCCTCTTGGGTTGACTCCCTGCTGTAATATGGGAAGAGCATGAGTTTGGCAACTAGGGCAAGCTGCAGTTATAGCCTTTGCTTGATTATGAGTGATTTTAAATTGCCTAACGAGGGCGGGGGCATTTTGATGATAAAAAGCATGGCTAAGTTTAGCCTGGCTGAAAACCTCTGGTAAGGTGGTAAGCATTGCAGGTAGAGCAAGATAGTCTGCCATCCTATTTCCTTCAACTAAAGGTCCAGGCAAATTTGTATGTGCCCGTATATGCATCACATAATAAGGTTGGTTTCGGGCTGAGATTAAGGTGATTAATTCTAATAACAGGCCAAATAATGTTTGATTTGAAACTTGCCTCAACAAGGCGTGCTCTGCTCGGTTGGCAATTC
>VXAX01007544.1:41781-55561 GCA_013399835.1 Leptocoma aspasia | reverse complement strand
CCATTCCCATCTTCCCAGGACCATTCCCATCTTCCCAGGACCATTCCCATTTTCCTAGGACCATTCCCATCTTTCCAGGACCATTCCCATCTTCCCAGGATCATTTCCATCTTCCCAGGATCATTCCCATCCTCCCAGGACCATTCCCATCTTCCCAGGACCATTCCCACCTTCCCAGGACCATTCCCACCTTCCCAGGACCATTCCCACCTTCCCAGGGCCCTCTCCCAGCACCCCAGGGTGCCCCTGGGCTCTCCCAGCCCGCATTCCGGGGGAATTCCCGGTACCTGTTCCTGAGGAGGCTGCTGGAGAGCAGGCTCTCCTCGTATCTGCTGCGGGCCGCGTTGCCGCCGAAGCCCAGGAAGGTGGCCACGTAGACGCGGTACACGTGCTCCGTCTGGTGGGCGTCACATCCCAAATTAAACTCTGCCAGCAGGTTCTTGGCCACCTCCTCCTGCAGCAACACCAGCAGCAAAGTCAGGAATCATCGTGTCACTCTCACTTTTCAGCCTTCTGATGTTTTCATCCTTGTGATGGAGTTTCTCACACTGTTTTTGTGAACATGCACATGTTTTTCTAACTGACTTTTTGTTTTTCATTCTTTCTCCTGGGAGGAGAAAGGTTTGATGGGCTTTGTCAGTGACCAGTGTGGTTGGAGAGGTGGTGGCTTCACCTTCCAATCGATGGTCTGTTACAAGAACATACTGTAAGTTTCTCTGTGTGCGAACCTGCAGATGAATTTTCCCATGGGAGAACATCCTTTTGCTGTCTTTTTACCCTGGATAAGCTTTCTGTAAACAAAATATCTGTGTTGTTCTTCAAAGATGTTTTTAGATTCCTCTCCCTGTCTCCTGGCAATGGGAGGTATGGATTCTCGTTCAACCTAGGAGGTGAAGAACTGTAATCCCTCTGATACTGGAAACTGTTCAGACATTCCTTGGACGAAGCAGCAGCAGGAGCTGGGAACTTCTCCTTGCTGAGCAGACATAGCAAAATACTAAGAATTATGGAGTCATTTTAATGAATCATATTTAGCCTTCTGAAATTATTGTCAAGAGTCCTTTTTCAATGCATGGACCATGGCAATAATGGTCGTTCCCAAAACTCTGTATAATGTGAAAACCAAAATAAAGTTTGCTTTTTCTTTGCCTTCGCTCAGCTGTGTCTCTGCGTCCCGTGTTGTGTGCTGGTGTGACATCACCGGGATGATCCCGAGCCTAAAATGAATCTTTTGGGATGTCTTGGACGCCTTTAAATTCCCCCCTCACTCATCTCTTGAATGCTTTCCTCTCCTGTCTGTGCTGCCTGCTCTCCAAAGTGTCTGGATAAAGGATATTCCCACGGGATCATGGAATTGTTCTGCTTGGAAAAGATCCTGAAGATCATCAGTCCAACAGCCCTGAAGAGCCACAGCCACGCTTTTTGGATATTCCCAGGAATGAGAACTCCACACTGCCCTGGGCAGCTTTCCCAATGCTTTCCAGCCCTTCATAACCCAGATATTTGAGTTTTCCTCAGGGATTATCAGCTCCCACATTATTTGGAAAATCCAAGATTATTTCACAGGGAGAGCAAAATAAAGGAGTTTTCCTTGGGAATGATCATCTCTCCCATTTTATTTGTAAAATCCAAGATTATTTCACAGGGAGAACAAAAGAAAAGAGTTTTCCTTGGGAATGACCACTTTCCACATAATTTTGAAGAAGATCACTTCATAGGGACAGCAAAATCTTGGAATTTCAGATTCCTGGCCCCACAAAGCCAAGGAATTACTTCTGTGGAGCCTGGAATTTTCTTCTCCCATGGAAAAATGTGGATTGTGGCTGCTGAATTCAGTGCTCCACTTCCCCCCTCCCATTCCTGATTCCCAGGACAGATTCCATAACCAAAATTCCCATTTTATATCCATTTATGCTCAGATAAAACCACCCCACAGGCAGGAATTTTCATCCCTATTTTCCTAGCTGATATTTGACTGGATCTGCTCTGGAGCAATGTCCAGATTTTAATAATTCCAAATTATTTCTTACACCCTCTGTTAATTAAAACAGAGGAATTAGGGAGTTAATTAGGGAAACATCATTCCACAGGATTTAAAAACTCAATTTATCCATTATTAGAACAGAGCCAAACACAGGGATTTGATGCTGTTTTTCCTTTAGATAATTCCCAATTAATTTCATGGGAAGTTCAGCTCGAGAAACTCAGGAACTGCTGCAGAACTCAGTGGAATTGGAGCAATTTATGTTCCCTTTGGGACAAAGCAATTCAGTGACATTTATAACTGCAAATTCCATTTCTCCCGAAAATGAAAGGTAACAGTCATTTTATGGAAGGTTTTTTGTAGGAACCACCAGGAAATTTTGGGTTTTAAAGCCCAGGATGCAAATTTTGGAATGTAAGGGATTTAAAGTTGTCCACAAGGACTAAAAATGAAGGATTAATGCAGGGTTTGAGCGATGGGAATGAAGAAAACAAAGGAATTCTTAGCTGGCGGAGGCCTCGCGCTGCCATCGTCTCTCGCTTTTGGGAATGGGATGGGATGGAGGATTCCAAACGATGGGAAAGAAAGGAAAAGGCGTTAAAATGATTCCCGAGGGAAGAGGGAATTCCCGGATAATGACCTGCTGAGGGGAGGCAAGGCTTACACTTTGGGGCACTTCGTAGGCGATCTGCGTGGAGACCCCGCCCATGTCCAGGATCCCCACGGTTCTCTTCCGGAAAACGGGATCGTGGTGCTCGCTGCCCGGGACCTGCACCTCCACCACGGCCTCGTCCTCTGGGGAAAAACATGGGGAAAATCACTGGGAAACAGGGAAAAATCCCTGTGCTCGCTGCCCGGGACCTGCACCTCCACCACGGCCTCGTCCTCTGGGGAAAAACATGGGGAAAATCACTGGGAAACAGGGAAAAATCCCTGTGCTCGCTGCCCGGGACCTGCACCTCCACCACGGCCTCGTCCTCTGGGGAAAAACATGGGGAAAATCACTGGGAAACAGGGAAAAATCCCTGTGCTCGCTGCCCGGGACCTGCACCTCCACCACGGCCTCGTCCTCTGGGGAAAAACATGGGGAAAATCACTGGGAAACAGGGAAAAATCCCTGTGCTCGCTGCCCGGGACCTGCACCTCCACCACGGCCTCGTCCTCTGGGGAAAAACATGGGGAAAATCACTGGGAAACAGGGAAAAATCCCTGTGCTCGCTGCCCGGGACCTGCACCTCCACCACGGCCTCGTCCTCTGGGGAAAAACATGGGGAAAATCACTGGGAAACAGGGAAAAATCCCTGTGCTCGCTGCCCGGGACCTGCACCTCCACCACGGCCTCGTCCTCTGGGGAAAAACATGGGGAAAATCACTGGGAAACAGGGAAAAATCCCTGTGCTCGCTGCCCGGGACCTGCACCTCCACCACGGCCTCGTCCTCTGGGGAAAAACATGGGGAAAATCACTGGGAAACAGGGAAAAATCCCTGTGCTCGCTGCCCGGGACCTGCACCTCCACCACGGCCTCGTCCTCTGGGGAAAAACATGGGGAAAATCACTGGGAAACAGGGAAAAATCCCTGTGCTCGCTGCCCGGGACCTGCACCTCCACCACGGCCTCGTCCTCTGGGGAAAAACATGGGGAAAATCACTGGGAAACAGGGAAAAATCCCTGTGCTCGCTCCCCAGGACCTGCACCTCCACCACCGCTTCGTTCTCTTGGGAAAAACATGGGGAAAATCAGTGGGAAACAGGGAAAAATCTGGGAATTCCATCCCAGCCCTTTACCGCCCTCAAACAGGGAAAAATCCCTGCGCTCGCTTCCCGGGATCTGCACCTCCACCATCACCTCACCTCTGGGAAACAGGGAAAAATCAGTGGGAAATGGGGAAAAATCAGTGGGAAATGGAAAATCAGTGTGAACAGGGAAAAATCAGTGGGAAATGGGGAAAAATCAGTGGGAAATGGGGAAAAATCAGTGGGAAATGGAAAATCAGTGTGAACAGGGAAAAATCAGTGGGAAATGGGGAAAAATCCTTGTGCTCGCTTCCTGGGATCTGCACCTCCACCACCACCACCTTGTCCTCTGGGAAAGACAAAAGGTTACTGGGATTTAGGGAAAATGGATACAGGAAAAAGTCACTGGGGAACAGGGAAAATCACTGGGAAAATCACTGGGAGGGAAAATGGGATCGTGGCGCTCACTTCCTGGGATCTGCACCTCCACCACTGCCTCGTCCTCTGGGGAAAAACATGGGAAAAATCAGTGAGATACAGGGAATAATCACCAGGATGTAGGGACAGATCAGCGGGATACAGGGAGGGAAAATGGGATCCCTGCGCTCGCTTTATGGGATGTGCACCTCTAGCATGGCCTTGTCCTCTGGGATACAGGGAAAATCAGTGGGATACAGGGAAAAATCAGTGGGATACAGGGAAAAATCCCTGGGATACAGGGAAAAATCAGTGGGATACAGGGAAAATCAGTGGGATGCAGGGAAAAATCCCTGGGATACAGGGAAAAATCCCTGGGATACAGGGAAAATCAGTGGGATACAGGGAAAAATCACTGAGATACAGGGAAAAATCCCTGGGATACAGGGAAAAATCACTCCCAGTGCTCATTTCCCGGGATCTGCAGCTCCAGCATGGCCTCATCCTCTGGGAAATGGGAAAAAATCAATGGGATATGGGGAAAAATCACTGTGAAACAGGGAAAAATCCCTGGGATACAGGGAGAAATCACTGGGATACAACCAGGGAGGGAGCAGGAGCTCCCTGTGCTCAATTCTTGGGATCTGCACCTCCACCATGGCCTCGTGCTCTGGGAAACGGGGAAAAATCAGTGGGAAAATGACCAGGATATAGGGATAGATCAGCAGGATACAGGCAGGGAGGGAAACTGGGATCCCTGCGCTCGCTTTATGGGATGTGCACCTCTAGCATGGCCTTGTCCTCTGGGAGACAGGGCAAAATTACTGGGAAGCAGGGAAAAATCACCAAGAAATAGGGCGGAGTCACTGGTAAACACCAGAAAAATCACTGGGAAAATCACTGGGATACAGGCAGGGAGGGAAAATGGGATCCTGGTGCTTGCTTCCTGGGATCTGCACCTCACCATGGCCTTGTCCTCCGGGAAAACCCACCAGGATACAGGGAGAAATCTCTGGGATGCAGGGAAATCCTGGGGATCCAGGCAGGGAGGGCCCAGAGGAGCTGCTGTTTGTGGCTGTTAAAGCTCCAGGTGGGAGTGGAGCCAACCCAGCCCCTGCAGCAGGTGCCAACATCTGGCTGGAAATGCATCCCAACGTCCAGAAATGCAATTCCCATGGCTGGAATTGCATCCCAACATCTGGCTGGAAAATCACCACCTGGAGCCCCAGTTCCCCTTCAGATCCTCACCATCGTCCGTGTGCTCAAATCTTCCAAGGACAAAGTTGATCCCAATCCATGCATAGACTCCTGCAGGTGGAAAAAAAGAGATCTGAAATGTCAGGAGCATCAGGAACAGCTGGATTATGAACTTGAAGGCAGATTGAAACGTTTTAATTTCTTTTCTTCTGTGTGAGTTAAGCTCTGTTATTGCTCATTTTTATTTTATAAAATCATAGAAGTTAAACATGCCTGGGAAATCATTAATTCCTGAGAAATCAGGAATTCCTGATGATTTTCTCCTCTCCCAGGTCAATGCCATGATAAAATTCCTGACTGAATGAATTAAAGACACTTTGATGTGTAAAATTCAGAAAAGAAATGAAGGAAATGAACTTATAAAGGCATTTTAAGGCTCTGGTGATCACACCAAAATATCTCTGCTTCTGAAATCATCTCATCCTGCAAAGTTCCTTCCATCAGGAATATTGTGATTTATCCTTCCCCCCCACCTCTAGAGGAAATGGATTCAGTGCCATGAAATTTTCAGGGAAAATCAGCAAAGATTTGGCCCACCAGGAGTTCATCCTCACACTCCAGTTCTCCTGAGGAACAAAGGCTCTCAAAAAAAGCAGGATTTGAAAAAGCAACAAGAATTCCCCAAATCATCCCTTGGAAATCCTAAATATTTTCCAGCAACAAAAATTCCTCAAATCATCCCTTGGAAATCCCAAATATTTTGCAGATTCAATTCCATAAATTTTCAGGGATAAACAAACAAACATTTCACCAGTCAGGATTTGAAAAAGCAACAAAAACACCCCAAATCATCCCTTGGAAATCCCAAATATTTTCCAGCAACAAAAATTCCCCAAAGCATCTCTTGGAAATCCTAAATATTTTCCAGATTCAATTGCATTAAAAGAAATCCTAAATATTTTCTAGATTCAATTCCATTAAATTTTCAGGGATAATCAGCAAAGATTTGGCCAATCAGGAGCTCCCATCATCCCCACACTCCAGAGGAATAAAGAAATATTCCTCTCCTGAGGAATAAAGGCTCTCAAGCAAAGCAGGATTTGAAAAAAACAACAAAAATACCTCAGAGCATCCCTTGGAATTCCTAAATATTTTCCTATTGCCGTGGTCCGTGCAGTGACAAAGGACTCTTGGCAATAATATCAGAAGGCTAAATATGATTTATTAACATGATTTTATGATTCAAAGAATTCATAAAAGAATTGGGCTATTATCTGCCCAGTCTGGAGCACAGAAGCTGCTGCTTCCAGCTCCATCCAAGGAATGCCAGAATAGCTTACACAATCAGGGATAACAACTTTTCACCTCATAGGCTGAAAGGAAGAAAAACCCCCATCTCCTATTATCAGGAGACAGGCAGAGAAATCCAAATGTCCTTGAACACAGCTCAGAGATTTGTTTATAGAAACTTGTACAGAGTAAAAGACCCTTTCCCATGGGAAGAGTTTTTCTGCATGCAGGGAAACTCAAAATATGCTCACACCACACGGCCCCGTGACGTCCTCTGGTTGATTGCACAGAATGGTGGCTTATACACATTCTAGAATTGTTTAGTTTCAAACATCTCCTCATTGGTGCACAGCAGAGAGAATATTGCCGTGGTCCGTGCAGTGACAAAGGACTCCTGGCAATAATATCAGAAGGCTAAATATGATTTATTAACAACACTCCAGAATTTAAAGAATTGGGCTATTATCTGCCCAGTCCAGAGCATCGAAGCTGCTGCTTCCAGCTCCATCCAAGGAATGCCAGAATAGCTCACACAATCAGAGATAACAACTTTTCACCTCAAGGCTGAAAGGAAGAAAAACCCCATCTCCTGTTATCAAGAAACAGGGCAGAAAAACCTCTGTCCTTGAAACACAGCTCAGAGATTTGTTTATAGAAACTCGTACAGAGTAAAAAACGCTTTCCCATGGGAAGAGTTTTTCTGCAGGCCTGCATGCAGGGAAATCTTATAATATGTTCACACATCATTTTCCAGATACTTTTCCAAGGTCCACCTACCTTCCTGCTTCCCAGAAATCACCTCAGCGTGGGAGTCAGAGAAGAGGAAATCGAAGTGCACGGGGATGTCCGTGAGCAGATCCTCCAGGATGGCTTTCTGCTGGCTGCAACATTCCATGGAAAAGGGTTAAAACCGGCCGGGATCGGGGGCTGGAATTCCCAGAAGCCAGCAGGGAATCACCTCTCGGGCAGGATCCTCATGCCTGCAGTGCACAGGATGTACAGAGGAGTCTCCTTGTGCTTGGAGCGGGGCACGTGCTGCGCAGCGAAGCTCAGCAGGGGCGAGATGTAATCGCTGACCTTGTCTGGGGAGCTGGCAAACTCCGAAATCCCTGGGGAAACAGGAGAGGGACTGGAGCTGGTGCCCTGGGAAGGCTGAGCTAGAGCAGAGGCTGGGCAGAGTTACAGAATAAAGCAGGGATTTATGAAAAGGATTTCCTCCAGGGATCCACCTTGGGCAGCACAAGAGCCCAGCCAGGGCTGCACCCAAGATGAACCAAAATGGTCCCAAAATGGACACCGGGCACGGGCTCTGGCACTTTTATCAGTTCTGCTCCATTTGCACATTGGAGTTCATTGTCCAGTTCCAGCTTTAGCCCATCAAGTCCNATCCAGACACTCTGGAGTGCAGGAAGCACAGTCAGGAGAAGAAATAATGGAGAAATTCCATGTTTTTCCCAGTACCTGGTTTGATTTTCATCACCACCTTTTCCTGCTACTGTCCTATGGGAAAACCTCTCCTTCCTGCCCCATTCCAGACTTAAACTCCCTGCACACCAATCCCAAAGAAACCTGGAGCTGTTCCACTTGGAAATATCCTTTATCCAGACACTCTGGAGTGCAGGAAGCACAGTCAGGAGAGGAAACCATGGAGAAATCCCAGGTTTTTCCCAGTACCTGGTTTGATTTTCATCACCATGGGTTTCCTGGAGCTGTCCCTCATCTGCTGGATGTCCAGCAGGTCGTGGGGACAGCACCTGCCTTATCCATGGACAAACCTCTCCCTCCTGCTTATTTCAAACTTTAAGCTCCACAAAACTCCCTGCAAACCAATCCCAAAGTAACCTGGAGCTGTTCCATGCTCTCAAGGTTGAAATATCTCCTATCCAAACACTCTGGAGTGCAGGAAGCAAAGCTAGGAGAGGAAAGCCTGGAGAAATTCCCGTGTGGAGCTGATTTTCATCACCACCTTTTCCTGTTGCTTTCCCATGGAAAAACCTTTCCCTCCTGCCCCATTCCAGACTCCCTGCAAAGGAATCCCAGAAGACTCTGGAACTGCTTCATGCTTACAAGCAGGAAATATCCCTCATCCAGACACTCTGGAGTGCAGAAAACTAAGTTAGGAGAGGAAAGCCTGGAGAAATTCCCACATGGAGCTGATTGTTTCCAGGAAATATCCAGACACTCTGGAGTGCAGGGAGCACAGTCAGGAGTGAAAACCATGGAGAAATCCCAGGTTTTCACCATTACCTAGTTTAACTTTCATCACCACCTTTTCCTGTTATTGTCCAGTGGGAAAACCTCTCCTCCCTGCCCCATTCCTGACTTACACTCCCTGCACACCAATCCCAAAGAAACCTGGAGCTCTTCCACCTGGAAATTTCCTTTATCCAGACACTCTGGAGTGCAGGAAGCACAGTTAGGAGTGGAAATCATGGAGAAATCCCAGGTTTTTCCCAGTACCTGGTTTGATTTTCATCACCATGGGTTTCCTGGAGCTGTCCCTCATCTGCTGGATGTCCAGCAGGTCGTGGGGACAGCACCTGCCTTATCCATGGACAAACCTCTCCCTCCTGCTTATTTCAAACTTTAAGCTCCACAAAACTCCCTGCAAACCAATCCCAAAGTAACCTGGAGCTGTTCCATGCTCTCAAGGTTGAAATATCTCCTATCCAAACACTCTGGAGTGCAGGAAGCAAAGCTAGGAGAGGAAAGCCTGGAGAAATTCCCGTGTGGAGCTGATTTTCATCACCACCTTTTCCTGTTGCTTTCCCATGGAAAAACCTTTCCCTCCTGCCCCATTCCAGACTCCCTGCAAAGGAATCCCAGAAGACTCTGGAACTGCTTCATGCTTACAAGCAGGAAATATCCCTCATCCAGACACTCTGGAGTGCAGAAAACTAAGTTAGGAGAGGAAAGCCTGGAGAAATTCCCACATGGAGCTGATTGTTTCCAGGAAATATCCAGACACTCTGGAGTGCAGGAAGCACAGTCAGGAGTGAAAACCATGGAGAAATCCCAGGTTTTCACCATTACCTAGTTTAACTTTCATCACCACCTTTTCCTGTTACTGTCCAATGGAAAAACCTCTCCTCCCTGCCCCATTCCTGACTTACACTCCCTGCACACCAATCCCAAAGAAACCTGGAGCTGTTCCACTTGGAAATATCCTTTATCCAGACACTCTGGAGTGCAGGAAGCACAGTTAGGAGAGGAAACCATGGAGAAATCCCAGGTTTTTCCCAGTACCTGGTTTGATTTTCATCACCACGGGTTTCCTGGAGCTGTCCCTCATCTGCTGGATGTCCAGCAGGTCCTTGGGGTTCCCGTTGTGCCGGGGCCAGCAGTACACAAACACCCTGGAGCCGCTGCTGCCGCAATCCACCACGATCCCGTAGTTCAGGTTCGGGTTCCTGGTGTCCGTGGCTTCCGTGTCCCTCACCCTGGCCAGGTATCTGGGAAAAAATGGGAATTGCTGCAGGGAATTCGGCTCCCTACGGGTGTTTTGGTCAAAATCACATTCTAAACTGGCTGTTTTGCAGCATGGTTTTCAGGGAATTTTGGGATTTAAAATCCCACCCAGTGCCACCCCTAGGGAAAACTTCCACTGTCCCAGGTGGCTCCAAGCTGGCCTTGGACACTTCCAGGGATCCAGGAGCATCCATCCCCACCCTCCCAGCCAGGAATTCCTTCCCAATATCCCACCTATCCCTGCCCTCTGGCAGAGGGAAGCCATTCACTGTGTCCTGCCCCTGTTTCACAGAAAATTCCAAGGGAAATGCCAACCTCAAGGATCAAATTCCTGCAGCAAATGGCAAAAGCAAGTCCCAAGAATATTTATTATGGAGAATTTTGCCCCTAGATCTCCTACAGAGACATAAAATATAAACACCTGGAAAGCTTCCTAAAAAAAGCAGGAAATGTTTTCTTCTAGGAAAGATAAAGATTGATGGGAAAAGCTACTTTCTGTACCACCAACACAACCTCAGAGTGTTTCCCCTTTCCCCCAAGCTCCAATTCCCTCTCTTCCATGGAATTCTTTTCCCTTTTCCCCCCAGAGCTCCATTTCCCTCTTTTTGACTTGGGACAAAGGATGGAGGGACAGGACACAGGGAATGGCCTCCCTCTGCCAGAGGGCAGGGATGGATGGGATATTGGAAGGAATTCCATTTTTCATGGAATTCTTTTTCCCCCTTCCCCCAGAGTTAAATTTCTCCCTTTTCTCCCAGGCTCCATTCGCTGTATCCCATGGATTCTCTCACCTGTGGGACCTGCTGTCCCGGTGCCTCCCCTGGATCAGGGAGCAGAGCAGCATTTCCCCTCTCCCCAGGCTCCATTCCCTGTATCCCATGGATTCTCTCACCTGTGGGACCTGCTGTCCCGGTGCCTCCCCTGGATCAGGAGCAGGGAGCAGAGCAGCATTTCCCCTCTCCCCAGGCTCCATTCCCTGTATCCCATGGATTCTCTCACCTGTGGGACCTGCTGTCCCGGTGCCTCCCCTGGATCAGGAGCAGGGAGCAGAGCAGCATTTCCCCTCTCCCCAGGCTCCATTCCCTGTATCCCATGGATTCCCTCACCTGTGGGACCTGCTGTCCCGGTGCCTCCCCTGGATCAGGGAGCAGAGCAGCATTTCCCCTCTCCCCAGGCTCCATTCCCTGTATCCCATGGATTCTCTCACCTGTGGGACCTGCTGTCCCGGTGCCTCCCCTGGATCAGGAGCAGGGAGCAGAGCAGCAGCGCCCCCGCGGCAGCCGCGGTGCCCAGCAGCAGCAGCTGCCGCAGGGAGGCGTTCAGGACCCGGGGACAGCCCACGGGTGACAGGCTGAAGTGCCACGAGGCCGGGAGCAGGCAGGAGATGCTGATCCTGGGACCCCAAAGGAGAAACGAGTGGATTGAGTGATGGATTTGGTGCTAAACACAGGAAATATTCCTCCCTGGAGGGTGGGGAGGGGCGGGGATGGAATTCCCACTCCTGCCCCATCCCTGGGAGTGGCCTGGGCTGAGCAGGATGGAAGGATCCCGTGGGATTTGCTGGGTTTGAGGCTGGAGCTCCTTTTTATCTCCTGGCTTTCTTTCAAAGTCTCAGGAAAATTAGAGCCAGAAAAGAGGGAAAAGCCTGGCTTGGGCTTCAGGGAATGGAAACCTGGGGATGATCCTGGAGAAGTCTGGGGAGACCTCAGGGCAGTTCTCCAGGGCCTAGAGGGGCTCCAGGAGAGCTGGAGAGGGACTGGGGACAAGGCATGGAGGGACAGGACACAGGGAACGGCTTCCACTGCCAGAGGGCAGGGATGGATGGGATATTGGGAAGGAATTCCTGGCTGGGAGGGTTGAGGGGCTGGGATGGAATTCCCAGAGAAGCTGTGGCTGCCCCTGCATCCCTGGCAGTGCCCAAGGCCAGGTTGGAGCAACCTGGGATGGTGGGAGATAATTCTGGAAAGATGGGAATGATCCTGGATATTGTGTGGAGAGCTCACAGCACTTCCAGTGTGTGATGGGAAAGGAAAATCTAGAAAGTGGAGAGAGATTCATCCTCAGGAACTGGAATGACAGGACAAGGATTAATGGGTTCAAGCTGAAATTTAGATTTGATTTATGGAAGGAATTCCTGGCTGGGAGGGTTGAGGGGCTGGGATGGAATTCCCAGAGAAGCTGTGGCTGCCCCTGCATCCCTGGCAGTGCCCAAGGCCAGGTTGGAGCAACCTGGGATGGTGGGAGATAATTCTGGAAAGATGGGAATGATCCTGGATATTGTGTGGAGAGCTCACAGCACTTCCAGTGTGTGATGGGAAAGGAAAATCTAGAAAGTGGAGAGAGATTCATCCTCAGGAACTGGAATGACAGGACAAGGATTAATGGGTTCAAGCTGAAATTTAGATTTGATTTATGGAAGGAATTCCTGGCTGGGAGGGTGGGGAGGAGCTGGGATGGAATTCCCAGGGAGCTGTGGCTGCCCCTGGATCCCTGGAAGTGCCCAGGGCCAGGCTGGAGCACCTGGGACAGTGGGAGGTGGGATCATCCCACCATGGCAGGGCTGGGGTGATCCTTAAGGCCCCTTCCAACCCAACCCACTCCAGGATTCTGCTCTGGATTGAGCTGACTCAGGACACCATTCCCATGCTGGAATTCCTGATTAGGTTCCCTGTCCTTCACTCCAAATCCTTTCCAGTTTATCCAACAGTTCCTTTGGGATCCTTACCTGCCCATTTTGGGATGGGGGCAGCAGGAGGAGCTGCTGGAGCCTCAGCTGGTGACCTCGGAGGGACCGGGAACGTCCGAGCTTCCATGAGCCATCCCTGCTCTGCTCCTGAGGGAAAACCAGCCCCAGCTGATTCCCTGATCCACTGGGGAGATCCCTGAGGGAACACCCCGGGATGGGATCCTTCCCCTCCCTCAGCCCTGCCGGGGCTGCACCTGGATGTGGGGCCAGGCCTGGGCTGTCCCGGGAAAGGAATGCAGGAGTACAAAGGCAGCCAGGAATACAGAGGTGGTGGAAGCCCTGAATCCCCTCGTGCACGGAGGGGAGGGGCTGGGATGGAATTCCCAGAGCAGCTGTGGCTGCCCCTGGATCCCTGGCAGTGTCCCTGGACGGGGCCTGGAGCAGCCTGGGACAGTGGGAGCTGTTGGGGTTGGACCTGGATGGGATTTAAGGTCCTTCCCACCCAAAGCATCCCGGGGTTCTGTGAGCCCTGGCAAGGTGCTGACCCCTGCCACGATCAAACACCAGCAAAATTCCAAAAGAAACAAGGAAATGCTGGAATTCCACCTCAGGGACACAGCCCGGGGCTGTCCCTCCTTCCCACCCCGGCCCATCCTGAGGGAAGATCCCGCCCGAGGGTGGGGAGGGGACAGGAACAACGGGAACGGCACCGAGGTGGAACAACGGGATGGAGGTGGTACAACGGGATGGAGGTGGAACAACGGGATGGAGATGGAACAATGGGACGGAGGTGGAACAACGGGATGGAGATGGTACAACGGGATGGAGGAGGAACAACGGGACGGAGGTGGAACAACGGGATGGAAGTGGAACAACGGGATGGAGATGGAACAATGGGACGGAGCTGGAACAACGGGATGGAGGAGGAACAACGGGATGGAGATGGAACAATGGGACGGAGGTGGAACAACGGGATGGAGGAGGAACAACGGGATGGAGGTGGA
>VXAX01007544.1:21902-32854 GCA_013399835.1 Leptocoma aspasia | reverse complement strand
CCCGGGTACGCCGCAGGCAGTGGGACAACACGCGTGGGGTGCCGGGGTGTTCGGGGGGACAAGGAGAGGGGAGGGTACAGGGGGTTACTGGGGTGCAAGGAGGGGGGAGGGCAAGAGGAGGGTGCAAGGTTTTTTTGGAGTGCATGGGTGCAGGGACAGGGGAGTGTGAGACGAGTGCAAGAAGTGCTGGGGGTGCAAGGAGGGGAGAGAGCAGAAGAGATGTGCAAGAGGTTTTGGGGTGCAAGGGAGGTGTAAAGGGTGTGCAAGGAACTATTGGGGTGCAAAGGAGAAGTGTGTAAGCAGTTGTTGGGGTGAAAGAAGTGCTGGGGGTTCAAGGGGTTGTTGGGGTGTAAGGGACGTGTAAGAGTTTTTGGGGTGCAAGGGAGGAAAATCTGCAAGAAATTGGCGTGCAAGGGTGGGGAACGTGGAGGGGGTGTTGGGGTGTAAGAAAGGTGGGAATGTGTAAGGAGTCTTGGGATGCAGACAGGCAAAGCGTCCATGGAATGTTGGGGTGCACGTGTGGGAAAGTGTCCGTGGAACGTTGGGGTGCGCGAGGTTCCCGGGACGGGGGAGGCAGGTCCCCGAGGTGTCACCCCCAAATCCCCGGGACAGGGGAGGCAGGTCTCCGAGGTGTCACCCCCAAATCTCCGGGACGGGGGAGGCAGGTCCTCGAGGTGTCACCCCCAAATCCCCGCTGGCTCTGGAGCTGTCCTGCAGCCCTGGGGAGCTCTGCACATCCGCTGGTGCGAAGGTGACGCTCAGTGCTGCTGCCTGGGCTGGGAGATGCCACCAGTGCCCTCCTGGCCTGGAGCTGCATCGGGAGCTCCCCGGGCAGCTTTTCCCTCCCGGAGCGCTGAATCCCAGCTCAGGAGGGCAGAGCTGCTGGGATGGGCTGGTGTGTCCACGCCGGGATGGGAGAGTGGCACAGCCGAGAGTGGCACAGCCGAGAGTGGCACAGCCGAGCCTTTGCTGGGGTCAGGGTGTTTGAAGAGGAGCTGGCTGGTGGATTTTGGAGCTGATGATGCTCGAGCGCTCTCAGGGAAGGCTTCCCAGTGTCTCCAGAGTGGTGGGAATCATCCTGAAGGGTATTTCCTCCCTCTGCCCTGCCAGTTTGCTGCGGTGGGGCCTTCAAAAGAAGAGGGAAAGCTGGGAAAAGCCAAACTCCCTCGATGCTGGCGTGGATGAATCACGAGATGTTGCAATCCCTTCTCCTTTTCATCCAGGGCTCCCAGAAAGAGCAGAAAGAGCAGAGGAGAGGAAATGCTTTGGCTTTTGTAGGTCCTGCCAGTGTTATAAGCGCTCAAAGGAAATGTTCCCGGTTTTTTTTTTTTTTGCCGTTTTCCCTCTGGGTCTGTCCCTGCTGCACCTGGCTCATAGATTTGGGATGTCCCCCGTGGGTGTGGGGTTGGTGCCCACCCTGAGCGTGGCACCAGCTGCTGGCACAAACAAATGAGGTGTTTTGTGCCCGGTCACGGCCGGAGCAGCTCCGTGGGTGTTGTCCCTCCGGAATTCTGGAGCTCTTCACGAGGGCATTTCCTCCGCGGGGAAAGCAGAGCGAGAAATGAAAGCGGTGCCCGGCTTCCCGGAGTGGGAGGCGCTCTGGAGGAAAAATTCCCTGAGTTGGGACTTCCCTGGCTGCTCCAGGGCCGGGGCTGTGCCTTAGGCTGGGATAATCCCGCTCAGCCAAGCGCCTGGAAGCGCTGGGAGCGGGTGAAATGCTCCAGCTGCTGCGGGAGAGCTGCGGTGGAGCCCGGCCAAGGTCGCTCTGTGTGCTGGGGCAGAGCGAAATCCCGAGCTGCAGGCTGGGATCTACTCCTGCCCTGGGCACTCCCTGCTGTCCCACCTATCTGCTCTGGGGACAGGTGACTACTGACCCAAAAAAGGGGTTTTTTTGATCCCTAAAGAGCTTTATTTTTTGTGGTAGGTGTAATCTAGTAACTCAGCTCCTAAGAACCGCTCTTTCACTTTATCATGGGAGGCAGGCCATGCTCCTACAGAAAAGGAGCAAAGCTTTTCCTCAGTGCCACTTCCTGGGTCAGAGTTCCAGGCTGGAGAAGGTCAGGGTTTTCTGGAGGTGCAGAAAGAGCACCTGGGCAGCTCCTGCTCTGAGGGAAATGTCTGGGTTCCAGCGAGTCATTTCCTCCCAAAGAGAAACTGAAAATGTTGTAATTTGGGGAATTGTTTGCTGCAGACACTTGCACAACCCCTGGGCTTGGCGGGGTCACAGAATCCCAGAATGGTTTGGGTGGGAAGGGACCTTAAAATCCCCCGGTGCCACCCCTGGGCAGGGACACCTTCCACTGCCCCAGGGTGCTCCAACCTGGCCTTGGACACGTCCAGGGATCCAGGGGCAGCCACAGCTGCTCTGGGAATTCCACCCCTCCTTCCTGCCTCACAGGGAAGAATTCCTTCCCAATATCCAATTGAAATCTACTCTCTTTTCCTCTGTTATTTTCCGATGTTGAATAATAAATAATTTTATTTTTTTTTACCAATAGGCAAAGTCCCCTTGAGCTCCAGCCTCACCTGCAGTTTTCCTCTGCCTCTCCCCCTCAGCACTGGTTGTTTGGACACTCTGGGCTGGGTTTTTGCTGGTGCTGAGGGTGTTTCTCACAGTTCTCAGGCTTGTTTTTGTTTGTGGCTGCTGCAAAGAGCTGTGCTGGGAACCCTGATCTGTCCCCAAATTATCTGGAGGGATCAGCGAGTCAAGGACTCCCGAGGGCAGCAGAAAAGGAGTTTCTGGAGGGCTCCCCTGGAGCTTCCTCCTCCTTCCCTGATCCATTTGGTGATTTTTCTGCTGGAATTGGTTTCCCAAAGGTTGTGAAAACAAAGGATGGGATCCCCTTGGGGGTGTGAGGAACACTTTTGCTCCCCTGGGGATTAATTAATTGCTGAGGGGAGAAACTGGAGGCTGCAGGGCTGGCACCTTCCTTCTTGCAGAGGGTGCCAATGGCTCTAGGGACAAAAAAAATCCTTTTCCATGAAAACCTGGCCTGCCTTTGGAGGTTTCTGTGGTCACAAAGGTCCTGGAAGCACAGCAGAACATCTGAGGGAGGCAGGGCTGTGGATTAATTGGGGTTTGGTGCTGGGAGATTCTGCATCCCCCCATTTCCAGCTGCTCCACAAGGAGCAGTTCCTCATCTTCCAGCTGAGGGGGAGTTTTGGGATGTTGGGAATTCCTGGATTACCTGTTGGACTGACCCTTTGCTCCCCTCCTACGGGTGTGCTGCTCATCTGGGGGCTGTTCCAGCTGAATCCCCCCAAAATTGGGGTTCAGAGCTTGAGCCTGGCTCGTGCCTTGCCCTGTTCCAGCTGAATTCCCCCAAAATTTGGGTTCAGAGCTTGAGCCTGGTTCGTGCATTGCCCTGTTCCAGCTGAATTCCCCCAAAACTGGGGTTCAGAGCTTGAGCCTGGCTCGTGCCTTGCCCTGTTCCAGCTGAATACCCCCAAAACTGGGGTTCAGAGCTTGAGCCTGGCTCGTGCCTTGCCCTGTTCCAGCTGAATTCCCCCAAAACTGGGGTTCAGAGCTTGAGCCTGGCTCGTGCCTTGCCCTGTTCCAGCTGAATTCCCCCAAAATTGGGGTTCAGAGCTTGAGCCTGGCTTGTGCCTTGCCCAGCTGGCAGGATCTGCTGGATCCCTGCAGAAATGCTGCTGATTTCCTTCTAAAAGCATTTTGTGTTCCCTTTGTGAACCTCTGTCACATGAACCTGGGAAAAGCAGGTTGTGCTCAGAGAAAATAAATAAAGAAACCCCAAACAAAAGGCAAATGAGGTCTGAGGGTGTTTGTAGGGTGTCAAACCAGTGACCCTCTGCCACGATGTGCAAAACAGAGACCTGACTCCTGCTGGGAAAACAATTCTGGGTAAAAAACAACCAGAAACCAACACTGGAGTAATGCAGGAGGGCTGGGGCTCTTCCCAAACTGCATCCAGCAGGACAGAGCTCTTCCCAAGGAGCAGGGAACTGCCTCAGCCTGACCCTGGCACTTGTGGTGGTGTTTTTTTTCTGCCCAAGCTGCAGCCAGGACAACCAGGGCGCTTGTGGCTGGCCCTGCACTGCTGCCTTATGCAACGGGGATTAATTGCAGTAGGTGGAGAAGAATTTCTTGGCTGCTTATCAGGGGTGAGGCTCCAGGAGCTGCTTGGTGGCTTCAGATAGGTGAGAGGAGCTGGGGGCACTGCCCAGCTCAGGGAAATCATCTCCTCGAGCCCTGATAAACTTCAGCTCCCTCCCACAGAGCTGCTCCCAGCTTCAGGCCTCTGGCTCAGCAGCAGGCACCCAGGAGATGCTGGATTTGGTTATTCCTTGGGCTGTTTGTCCTCCTAAATCCTGATTTTGGTTATTCCTTGGGCTGCTTGTCCTCCTAAATCCTGATTTTGGTTATTCCTTGGGCTGCTTGTCCTCCTAAATCCTGATTTTGGTTATTCCTTGGGCTGCTTGTCCTCCTAAATCCTGATTTTGGTTACTCCTTGGGTGGTTTGTCCTCCTAAACCTAGGATTTGGTTACTCCTTGGGTGGTTTGTCCTCCTAAACCTAGGATTTGGTTATTCCTTGGGTGGTTTGTCCTCCTAAACCCAGGATTTGGTTATTCCTTGGGAAGTTTGTCCTCCTAAATCCTGATTTTGGTTATTCCTTGGGCTGTTTGTCCTCCTAAATCCAGGTTTTGGTTATTCCTTGTGCTTTTAGTTCTATTCAGTCCTGATTTTGGTTATTCCTTGGATTGTTTTTCTTGATTTTGGTTGTTCTTTGGGCAGTTTGTCCTCTTGAATCCTGCTTTCGGCTACTCCTTGGGTTGCTGAATCCTGGTTATATCTGCTTCTTGGGCTGTTAGGCCTGTTTAACCTGGGTTTTGGTTATTCCTTGGTCAGCTAGTCCTGGTTTTATCTGCTCCTTGGGCAGTTAGTTGTGGTTTTATCTGCTCCTTGGGCTGTTAGTCCTGTTTTACCCAGGTTTTGGTTATTCCTTGGGCTGTTAGTCCAGTTGAACCTGGGTTTTGGTTATTCCTTGGGCAGTTAGTCCTGGTTTTATGGGCAGTTAGTCATGGTTTTATCTGTTCCTTGGGCTGTTAGTCCTGTTCTGCCCACAGGTGATGTGTGGCTGATGCAAACTGCAGCCTGTGTGGACTCCTCTAGGCTGTGGGGTGAGTTTTGAACCCCTTCAGAGCGACTCAGATCCAGCAAAAAATAAAAGACATCCTATTTATCCATTCTCACGTGAGAGCCCTGCCCACCTTACATCCCTTTTCCATGAAAAGCTGCCCTGTTCCTCACCGAGCTGGAGCAGCAGGGTCTCTGTAAATGGATTTTCCTGGGATGTGGGTGGTCCTGACAGGTACAGGAGGTTCTGTTCCATCTTGGCTGTGGTGAAAGTGGGAAAAACTGGATCATCAACAATGGCTTACTTGGCTTTACCTCCCAAAACCACATTGGTCCTGCACATAAATGTCACCTCCTGCTGCCAGGGATAAACTGGGATTAGACTGGGATTTTCTCTGGAGCATCCTGAAATCCTGACCAGCCTCCACAGGATGGGAAGGTGCAGAGAACATGAGGGCTTGCATGGACAGCTGGATATAAAACCTGCTTTTAAATTCTGAGCTAATTCAGTGCATTGCTGCCCTCCCTGGAGGATTTTCCTGAGTTTTTGGGCTTGTTTCCAGCACCATTTGGAGCTCCCAGGGAATGTGGTGCTGGGGAAGAGGGAGCTTTGCACGAGGCTGCCAAATTCCCTGGTGGAGAGTGATGCCTTTCATGAGCGCCAGCTGATGCTAGAGTCTGAAATTCCAGCCAAATCTCCTTGGAAAGAATTCCTGTGTGATTTTTAGCGGTTTTTAAAGAGTATTTACTACAAATTCAATAATTTGGTTGGTCTAGACTTGAGTAAACCCAGCTTGGTTTTGTTATTCTGGGTGAAAAGTCCTGAACTGAGCTCTGGTCTCTTCCTTGGGCTCACAGAGAGGGTGTGGAAGTGTTTGGGGGCTCCAAGATTCAAACCTGAAAGGTTTTTATGGACTGAAGGCTGAGCTGCTGCGTGGCCTCCTGGCTAATTAATGAAGGGCTTGATGAGCTGGAGGGGATCCTGCTGAGGAAGGGGCTGCTCCTTGGCAAGCAGGAATGGCAGAGGTTGCTGACACCCTTCCCCAGGGCTGAGGCCTTCCCGGTGTTTGTGTTTCGAGGCTGCTCCAAGGGCCGTGGCCCTCCAGGCTGGTTTCGGTGTCCTGGGCTGGAATTGCAGAATCATGGAATTACTGAGGTTGGAAAAGCCTTCCAAGGCCATCCAGTCCAAGCTGTGCCCCATCCCCACCTTGTCACCAGCCCAGGGCACCCAGTGCCACGTCCAGGCCTTCCTTGGCCACCTCCAGGGAAGTGACTCCATGACCTGTCTCAGTGTTTAACCTTTCCCACGTGGAAGGCAGGAAGGATCTGTGGGCATTTTGCTGCTCAGGATTTCCTGGGATGGCTGTGGAGGTTTGAGCTTTACCCAGTGCTGACTGGGGTCCTGGGACCCCTCACGTGTTGTCACTGTCACCTCCAGGCCTTTGAGCCCTGCTGTCTGCAGAGCCCTGGAATGAACTCCAGGGAATTTTCCTGAGGGGAAGGTGGTGTGATGAAGTGCTGGCAGTGAGGTTTGGAGCACGTTTGGATGCCAGGAGCTCAGCTGGCTTAAAATTTGTGGGAGAAAAAAAAATCCTGAGGGACAGAAATGCAGCTGGAATTCCCTGGCCAGGCCTTCAGGGGAGAAAACCACTGGGAGCTGAGGGGACAACAGGGACAAGGAACCTTCCAGAGCCACTGGGAGACACTGGCTCTGCATTTTCTCCTTTTTGTGGAATTCCTGCCTGTTCCCAGTTTTCCCAGCTCGCCCTTCTAGGAACTGTCCCAAGCTGCTGGGCAGCTGCAGGAGGGACAAGCTGGGGCAGAGTCAGAGTGTTGAAAGCAGAAGAAAATTACAACCCTCCCTGGATTTCTTCACCCAGCCTTTGGAGCAGCCTCATTCCTTGGGCTTTCTATGGATAAAGCAGAGCAGACGTTGCACTTCCCTCCAGGAGCAGCCTGGATGTCACAGTGGGAGTGTGGACTCCATCCAGCAGGATAAATAAAAAATTAGGATAAATAAATAAAAATAATAAAATAGAATATAAAAATATTTTATTATATAATATAAATATAATATAAAATATAGATAAATATAAGAGAAATAATAAAATAATAAAATAAATAATAAAAAATGAGGATAAAATTAGGATAAAGGCATCCAGGGGCTGAACTGAGTCCTCAGTGATCTCGGAATTCTGGTGGCTCCGAACTCTGGGATTTGTTGCATCAGGTGGGTAACCAAGGCCTGTCCCTCGTGTGCTTTGTTGCAGACACGGATGCAGAGCCTGCAGCCAGACCCCAAAGCCCAGTACAGGAGCGTGTACGAAGCTCTCAAGAAGATGGTGCTGACTGAGGGGATCTGGAGGCCTTTACGTGGGATGAATGTCACCATGCTGGGGGCTGGCCCTGCCCACGCCTTGTACTTTGCCTGCTATGAGAAAATGAAAAAGTCTCTCAGTGATATTTTCCAGCCAGGAGGAAACAGCCACTTGGCCAATGGTATTTTTGGGGTTTTCCCTAAAAAAAAAAACCATTTGTGGTTATCAAATCCCTTGCTTGCTTCTCACTCAGCCTGGTGCCCCTCCCAGTCTAAATTCTTATTTAATCTCAAATTATTCCAGCACAAATAATCAATTTAGTGGGGAAAAGGTGCAGCTGTGCTGTTCCTATGTTGCCATAGAATCCTTAAAGTTGGGAAGGATCTTCAGGATCAAGTCCCACCTCTGAAGCTATCACTTAAAGGTGTGATCTTATGTTGAAGGCATCACCTCAGCCTCTGGAGGTTTGAATTCAGGTGTCCCTGGGAACACAGAGTGCACTCCATCCTGTGTGTGCTTTAATTTTTAGCAGGAATATTTCACTTTTAAATGCAGCAATAGCAGCAGAAACCCTGGAATTGAGCAGCCAGGGCTTTACCAAAGGGTTTGTGCTGGAGATTCCCATGATTTTGCTGGGATTTGCTGGTGGTGATCTGCCCTGGGTTCCCTGAACTCAGTGTAGGGAATAAAATCCCTTCTCCTCGCTGCTCTTTGCTGGGAACACGTTCCTGTGTTTGCCTTTCAAGTAGCTACAGGCCTGTGGTGCCAGCAGGAAAATCAGAGCTGTGGCTTCATGAGAAATGACCAAAAGTCATTTGGGCAAGAGGGAATTGGAGGTGGGAGCCAACATCAAAGGGGAAGGAGTGGCTGGAGAGCCTCATCCCAGAGCCGAGCGCAGGATGGGTCGGGGCTGGCTGGGTTTGGCACAACTTGGGCAGCGAGGCTTGGAAACCAGGCTGAGTAAAGGGATGAAAATCCCTAATTAGGGATGTGCTGAGGGGAGGGTAAACATTGCTCACGGCTCACTCAGGCGCCGCGGGTGTCTGGGACGGACAGAACCTTGGGAATTGTTGTTGGGAGCAGAGGTGGGGACTGGGAGTGGATCTGGGGTTCTCTCAGGATGGGTTTGCTGCCCTGGGAATCTTTGCTGTGGGACCTGGGTGCTCCCTCAGCATGGATGGGATCCACCATGGGTGGAATCCCCAGTGGATGGAGTTCCCCCATGCATGGAACCTCCACGGATGGGATCCCCTGGATGGATTCACATCATGGCATTCCCCATGGATGGGATTCCCCATGGATGGATTCCCCATGGATGGATTCCCCATGGATAGGATCCCCCTGGATGGATTCCCCATGGATGGATTCCCCATGGATAGGATCCTCCTCCTGGATGGATTCCCCATGGGTGGGATTCTCCCTGGGTGGATTCCCCATGGATGGGATCTCCTATGAGTGGGATTCCCATGGGTGGGATCTCCTATGAGTGGGATTCCCATGGATGGGATTCCCGTGGGTGGGATTCCCATGGATGGGATTCCCGTGGGTGGGAGCCCCCTGGATGGCAGTGCCAGGGCAAGCCCTGCCTTTTGATCTGGGTTTTGTTTTCTCAAGGCTGCTCTTGCCTTGCAGGCATTGCTGGGAGCGTGGCCACGCTGCTCCACGACGCCGTGATGAATCCTGCTGAAGGTAATTCCTGCCATTTTGGGAAGTGCTGCTCCCGCTAGGGCACCCGGGGCCTTCAGTGCCCCTGCCCAGATGAATCCAGGATAAATCCCTCCTGGCTCTTCTCCCTCTGTCCCTTGGGAAGAACAGGAAGAAATCCAGGGCTGCCCCCAGCTCGGAGACCTCCACGACCACCAAACCCAGGGACCTCATTCCTCTGTCCCTTGGGAAGAGCGGGAGAGCAGTCAGGAGGAATTTATCCCTGGATCTCTGTGGTGCATTGTGACTTTCCAGGGGAGGTGTCCCCTTTACTGGTGTCATCTTTACTGTCACCACTCCACTGCTCCCTGGGGCAGTGGTTCTGGTTTTCCTGAAGCTTTGGGCTAACCAAGCTGAGCTCCAGTTGTTGGATGAGCACATGGAGGGAATGTGAGATTACTGGGGAGGTGGAGTGGCAGGAGAAGGCCTCAGGAAAATGAGGATTAACAGGAAAATGCAGATCAAATGACAATGCTGTCACCTGCCAGCTCCTCAGGGTCACTGGGTTGTGCTCCTGAGTTGGCCCAGAGTTGGGAATCTCTGAAGGAGGAACCTCCAGTGTGTCAAATCCTTTTAATCATACCCTGGTTAAATTAATTGGCCTCGTAAGTCAGTGGAGGTCACTCCAGGCAGTGAGGCTGGAGGGGATGTGTGACACCCCCAGGTGATGCTCAGGTGTGAATTCACCTTCCTGCCCTCACTGCTGCTGGGTCCGTGTTTGTGCATCCCCACTGAGGGTCCTGAGCAGTCTGGTGAGAGCTGAAGGGTCATTAATTAAGCCTGAGGAGGGGGGTTCATTAGAACTGGTGGGTCATTAATTAATCCTGGGGAGGGGAGTTCATTAGGAAGTGAGCTCTGAGCTGTCCCCTCGCTGTGCTGAGCTCTGGGGCACTGGGCAGCTCGGGGGGATCAGTTTGGGTGGGGAAGGGGAGGTCGGGGCTGGGCCTGGGGTCCCTCTGGGGGCTGTGGCAGCCAGGCCTGACCCCGCAGCTGAGCAGTGTCCCTGTCCCCACGCCTGTCCCCGAGCAGTGGTGAAGCAGCGGCTGCAGATGTTCAACTCGCCCTACTCGTCGGTGCTGGGCTGCGTGCGGGCGGTGCAGAGGACCGAGGGCTTTGGGGCCTTCTACCGCAGCTACACCACGCAGCTGACCATGAACGTGCCCTTCCAGGCCATCCACTTCATCACCTACGAGCTCATGCAGGAGCACCTCAACCCCCACCGCCAGTACAACCCCCACTCCCACATCGTGGCCGGCGCCGTGGCCGGAGCCGTGGCCGCCGCCGCCACCACGCCCCTGGACGTGTGCAAGACGCTGCTCAACACGCAGGAGAACACGGCCCTGAGCTCCCTCAAGATCCGGGGGCACCTGTCGGGCATGTCCAACGCCTTCAGCACCGTGTACCAGCTGGGGGGGCTGCCCGGCTTCTTCAAAGGCGTCCAGGCTCGGGTCATTTACCAGATGCCCTCCACGGCCATCGCCTGGTCCGTGTATGAGTTCTTCAAGTACTTCCTCACCAAGCACGCGCTGGAGAAAAAAGCATCCTCCTGAGAAAGGAGAGGGAGTCTCCCCGTGCCTCCTCCCAGCCAGCCCAGCTGCAATTCTGGTGGATTCACATCTCCGCATCTCCCTGCCCAGGGATTCCTGTGGTGCTTGGTCACCAGGGGTTCCTGGTCACCGAGTGTCCCCAGGGGTTCCTGGTCACCGAGTGTCCCCAGGGACTCCTGGTCACTCAGTGTCCCCAGGGGTGCCTGGTCACCGAGTGTCCCCAGGGACTCCTGGTCACCGAGTGTCCCCAGGGACTCCTGGTCACCAAGTGTCCCCAGGGATTCCTG
>VXAX01007544.1:0-13605 GCA_013399835.1 Leptocoma aspasia | reverse complement strand
GATTTGGGGTCACAGACCGGGCTAAAATCAAGGATTTGGGGTCAGAGACCGGGCTAAAATCAAGGATTTGGGTCACAGACCGTGCTAAAATCAAGGATTTGGGGTCACAGACCAGGCTAAAATCAAGGATTTGGGTCACAGACCGTGCTAAAATCAAGGATTTGGGGTCAGAGACCGGGCTAAAATCAAGGATTTTAGCTCAGAATTTCTGGCCCCGCTCCAGAGCAGCTTTACACCTGCAGAGCCCTGCGGAAAACACTTTCCCTGCTCCCCAGAGCTGTTAAAAGAGCTAAATCCCGTGGCCAAACACAAACGTTTTTATTCCCTTTGTGGCCGAGTGTGGCAGAATCAGCCCGGGGCGGGGGAAGGAGTGGCCGGAAAACTTTTCCCTCCTGGGGCCCTCCAAGACAAACAGGGAGCTCACGGAAACGGGGAGAGGGAAGAGGTGAGGAGGAAAAGGTGAGATGTTTGTCTTCGTGCTCATTAGCCCTGAAAGAGAAGCGGTATTTGAGCAGAAACCGAGATAAAGATCGGACGCGGAGAACAAACACAGCCCGGATCCTGGATTAACCCCCGGCAGCGCCGGGGCTGCGGCCGGCCCCGGGAACTGGGAATGCTCCATCCCGGGAGCGTCCCGGCCGGGTCAGAGCAGCCTGGGACAGGGGAAAGTGTCCCTGCCAGTGTCCCTGCGAAGTTCCTCCCCTCCCAGANCCTGTCCTGGGAAAGGGATCCGGTCCCAGGAATGGGATCCTTTACCGGGAAAGGGATCCATTCCTGGGAACGGGATCCTGTCCTGGGAATGGGATCCTTTATTGGGACAGGGGAAAGTGTCCCTGCAAGTGTCCCTGGAGAGTTCCTTCCCTCCCTGGGAATGGGATCCTGTCCTGGGAAAGGGATCCGGTCCCAGGAATGGGATCCTTTACCGGGAAAGGGATCCATTCCTGGGAACGGGATCCTGTCCTGGGAATGGGATCCTTTATTGGGACAGGGGAAAGTGTCCCTGCAAGTGTCCCTGGAGAGTTCCTTCCCTCCCTGGGAATGGGATCCTGTCCTGGGAAAGGGATCTAGTCCTGGGAATGGGATCCTTTACCAGGAATGGGATCCGGTCCTGGAAATGGGATCCTTTACTGGGAAAGGGATCCATTCCTGGGAACGGGATCCATTCCCGGGAACGGGATCCTGTCCTGGGAATGGGACCCTGTCCTGGGAATGGGACCCATCCTGGGGATGGGATGCTTTGCTGGGAAAGGGATCTGGTCCTGGGAACGGGACCCTGTCCTGCAGAGCCCGTGGTGCTGAAGGGGTAAAATCAGGGGTCTTCCATTCCCAGATTCCAGGATTTCTCCTTTCACCCCTCAAAGCTTGGAGTTCTTACAGCTGTTATTCATTTCCCCCCCTTCTCCACCTCTTGTTTCCCTCCAGACCCGCAGGACAAGCAGCACCTGGGAATTCTGTCACACTCAGCCCTTCCCTGCAGGAAATCCCACGGCTCCAAGGAGCTGCTGAGGTGTCTGGGATGAACAAATCCCATTAAAAACCCCTTCCAAGGATATTTACCCATGGATTTGTCCCGGTTCCAAAGGACCCATTAGTTCCCAGGGCACGGCCATGCCCAGCCCCGAGGGGACAGCGGTGCCACCAAGTGCCGCACCCGAGGTGGCACCTCCAGCGCCTCCTCCCTCCCCCACGGAGCCACCCGGGAGTTTTATGGAATTGGGGAAATTGGGAAAGACCTCCAGGGTCTGGAATCCGAGCTGTGGAGGGGCTGGGGTTGTGCTGTGGCTGCTCCACCCGCAGGACCCACCCCAGACACATCCCACGGGCAGGAATCCGTTCTGAAATTCCCAGTTTCTGGAATTCTCAATTTCCACTTCAGGGCTGTCAATAAAACCAGGGAGATGCCAAAGGGAGGACAGAGCCATCCAGGATGAGCTGCACAACTCCAGCCTCTCCATCCAGGGAAAAAACATCCCTTTTCCCATCCTGGAATCCCCTGGGCTGCAGCACCTCTTCCCAACCTGGAACAAAAAAACCCAAAAAACCCCCAAAAAGTGAATTATCCCCCAATCCCTCATCTGCTCCCAAAAGAATCCTTCAGGCCCAGCTCCAGGTTTTTAAGGTTGGATATTTATTTTATTTTATTTTCCAATCAGAGGTGCTTGGGAAGGTAAAACATTATTTTACATCCTGGTTTTGGGCTAGATGTGGAGCCAGGACCGGGTTCTGCCAGGTTTGTCAGAGCTGAGAAGGAGGGAAAAGGAGGGATTAGAGAGGAAAAGGACCTGCAGGAATCCCGGACCTCCTGGTAATGCTGGAAAGAGCCAAAATTAGGAATCAGGACTCTCCCAGGACAGGGCTCCTTTCCCTGAATACGGTCCATTTCCCAGGACACGATCCCATTCCCTGGACAGGATCCCATTCCCTTTCTCCTCCTTTGACATCCTGCTCCAGCCTCAGGAGTTCTGGGAGGTTCCAACTGTTCCATGGAAAACCAGACAGTGCTGGAAAAGCTGGGAATATCCCTCTGGAAGCTCCGTGTGGGAAGGCAGGGCTGGAGGGGATGTGAGGACCTTGCTCTGAGGTTTTACTACCCTTTTTTTTTATTATTATTTTTTTTAAAATCTAGCTGTCCTAAAAACCCCTGGATGAGAAGAATTCCTGGGAACACCGTGTGTGGCTGGTGCATCTTGGAAATCCTGGAATGGGCGCTGGGAAAAGCCCTCGGTGGGAACAGAACTGGGAGGATCCTCCCTCGGTTCCAGCGGCATCCAGTGGGAAAATCCCGGGAGTGTCCCTCGTGTCCTTGCTGGCCCGGCAGCTCCCGGAGCAGAGGGAGAGCCCAACTCCCCCGGGACAATCCCAGGGATGCGGCTCTCCCTGGGCAAACGGGACCCCCAGGGTGGGATCCAAAGGGCAAAAAATTGGGAATTTCAACCGGAATGTTTGGATTGTGAAATCCCCAGCACCGAGGGAATGTTTGGGCTCCAGGTGGAAAACATTCCTGGCTCCTCAGGGGGATTTTTGGCAGGAGGCAGAACCGTGTCCTGGGTCCCTTCCTTGATTTCCAGCCCTTTTCCTCCATTTCCAGCCCTTTCCCTCCATTTCCAGCCCTTTCCCTCCATTTCCAGCCCTCCTTATCCCCATTCCCGGGTGATTCCCGGGTCCCTGCTGGGAGGGGAACCCTTTTATCCCTCCCTTTCCCATTTTGGGATGAGGGATAACAACAAACCCAAATCCATCCCCAAATCCTTCCCTCTCCTCCTTTTGGTTCCAAGATCAGAGCATTCCCACACAAACCCAGCCATGCTTTGCTCCAAAGTCCTTTCCCATAAAAATCCTTTTCTTATCTCCCGACTTTCCCTCCTGGGAGTGGCCTCCACAAATTCCTGCCGGCAGATGGCTTTGGACATACTTCCAGGGATTTTTCCTGGGATTTCTCCCTGCTTTTAGCTGGTTTTGGGAATTGAGGTGCCCAGGCTGTGGCAAAAGAGCAGGAATTCAGCTTGGATTTTTGGCAGAAATTTCCCATGGAAATCCTCAAAGATGCATTTTCCACCTCTCCAAGCCCCTTTTCTCCCATTTTTTCCCTTTTCTTTGTGGAAATCTGCCTGGATGGTTGTGCCACTTGGGTTTTCCCATTCTTCCCTGAATCCCTTTGGCATTGCTGCTTCCAAGGGGGGGAGGAAGCACCAGGTGGACCCAAAAATATGGATGTGATCCATGACCCTTCCATGGATGCTGCAGCTGGATTGGGAAGAGATGAGGAGTTTCCACAGATAACAGGAGCATCCACAATGGGAATAATCAACACTGAAAACCCTTGAGGGATCTGAAGAGCTCAAAATCCTTGTGGAATCATGGAATGGGTTGGGTGGGAGAGACCCTAAAGCTCATCCCATTCCCATGGGACACTTTCCCTATCCCAGGGTGCTCCAAGCCCTGTGCAGGCTTTGGACACTTCCAGGCCTGGGGTGTCCTTGTGGCTCAGCTTTCCTTCCTCCTGGGAAAACATCCCCACATCCCAAAGGATCCCTCCTCATTCCCAAGAGCTTTCCCACTCTCCTCCAGGGAAAACCTCTCCACATCCCAAAGGATCCCTCCTCATTCCCAAGAACTCTGCACTCTCCTCCTGGGAAAACATCCCCACATCCCAAAGGATCCCTCCTCATTCCCGAGAGCTCTCCCACTCTCCTCCTGGGAAAACATCCCCACATCCCAAAGGATCCCTCCTCATTCCCGAGAGCTCTCCCACTCTCCTCCTGAGCCCCAGGGGTGTCCTTGCCCTTCCCACCACTCTCCAGCTCCGTGCCCCAAACCTGTTCCCACCGCTCTGCAAACTCTGCAGCCGAAGCTTTCCTTGGCTCCAGTCCCCGGATTGCTGCCAGGAATGTGGTTCAGGGCATGCAAATGTTGCTCAGCAGTTCCATTATCCACAGGCAGCCTCCTTCCTCCCTCTTTTATTTTTTTGGGAGTTTTTTTATCCTTTAAAGAAGTGGTTTGGCTCCAAGCAGGGCAGCGTTGTGTCAGCACCAGCCCTGGGATAATCCCCATGGATCATGATGGATTTAAAGGATGTTTTCCCTTCCCACCTGGGCACAAACAGGAATTCTGCTCCCTTAGGGCTGATGGAACCCCCCTGGCTCTGGAGTCAGGTGTGGGATTTTCCTGGTGCCCATTAATCAAGGGGATATTTATCCCCTGGGAATGATTGATGCCTTCACACTCTCCAAGGATTTCGTTATCAAACAGCTCAGCCCCTTTTTCATTTGTCCTGGTGCTTTGTGCTTGGAAAATAAAGGGAAAACCGACTGCAAGTGTGATTTGTGTCCATAAAAACCCCCTTGGGATGGGAGGGGAGGAGGCAGGGCAGGGCTGAGGCAGCCAGGGGGTTTCTCCAAACAGAGCTGGGATGGATCCGGAGCTGCTGCCTCATCCCTGCTCCAGCTGGGCTCATCCCAGGAATTTTTGGCAGGAGCCCACCTGCACTTTGCTGTTTGGCAGCAAAGTTTGGGATGCAGCTGGATTAGGGAGCAGGAGGAGGCTCAGCAGGATGGTCCTGGCAGGGCTGATCCAGGGGGAGATCCCAAATCCAGCCCCGGCCTGGGACCAACATCCCCCTTGGAGAGGAGCTGTTCCCATCCTGAGGGATGGGATCAGGGCCTGGAGAGCTGGCTTGGGCTCCATTCCCAGCTCCATTTCCCCATTTCATTCCTGCTTTGGCTTTTTTTTGGTAATTTTTTTCATTTATCAGAATAGAAACTTAAACTGGGAATAAAGCAGGGATTGGGGCTAATTTTCCATCTGGGAAGAGCAGCAGGAGGGAGAGAGGGGACAGCTGGGACCGAGGTCAGTCCCTCCCCACTCTCCATGGGGGAACACCCACAGTGAGAATTCCCAGGACAAATCCCTGTATTTATGGTCTTAAAAACCCCAAACCTACCCCTGACTGTGATTCCAGGACTGTGGAAATCAGGAGCAGAAATAACCAGGATGGTGCCTCCAAAACCCTGGATGGTGCTGAAATGCTGGGATTTGGGGGTGAGAGGGAAAGAATTTCACTTGTACACTCCAACTTTTGGGGAATAATCACCTGGAAATGGGATCAGGGGATGCTCAGGGACACTTTTTGTGTGGCTGGAGGAGGGATGGGGTAGGATTGGGTGCTGAGCACCTAAAAAATAGGGATGGGTGAGGATTGTGGGATAATTCCTCACTCAAACCTCACTGCAGGGAGTTGTGTCCCAGTTTTTGGTGCTGCTGGGACACTCAGGGTCACTCCCAGCAGGAACAGGGATGGAAAGACCCCCAAACGCGGGATAAAAACCCCCACTGCAGGATAAAACCACCAAAGCCAGGCTAAAACCCCCAAAGCCAGAATAAAAACTTCCAAATCTGTGATTAAAAACTCCCAAACCTGGGATAAAAACCCCAAACCCAGGATAAAACCCCCCACTGCAGGATAAAACCACCAAACTCATGCTAAAAACCCCAAACCCGTGATAAAAACCCCAAACCCAGGATAAAAACCCCAAACCTGGGAAAAAGACCCCCACTGCAGGATAAAACCACCAAACCCAGGCTAAAAACCCCAAAGCCAGGATAAAAACCCCAAAGCCAGGATAAAAACCCCAAACCTGTGACAAAAACCCCAAACCCATGATAAAAACCCCAAACCCGTGATAAAAACCCCAAACCCAGGATAAAAACCCCAAAGCCAGGATAAAAACCCCAAACCTGTGACAAAAACCCCAAACCCGGGATAAAAACCCCAAGCCAGGATAAAAACCCCAAACCTGGGACAAAAACCCTCGGAAGCAGCTCGTTCTTAGCACAGGTCCTGCAGCTTTTATTCCAAAGGATCCCAGAGCAGCAGCAGGGAGAGCAGGACCAAAACCAGGGATAAAACCAGGGATAAAACCAGGGATAAAACCAGGGATAAAACCAGAACTGTTCGGCCCAGCGGGGTTTGGGGAGAGCTGTTGGGGTCTGGAGCACGAGGAGGAGATTTGGGGTGGGAAACCCCGAGCAGGAAAACAAAATCAGCTGTGACAGCGACATTTTCCCAAAGAAGCATCCAAGAAATTCAGTTTAGATCTAATTTTTAGTTTAAGTCTCATTTTTAGTTTAGATTTTATTTTCAGTTTAGATTTTATTTCCAGTTTAGATCTCATTTTCAGTTTAGATTTAATTTTCAGCTTAGATCTCAATTTTAGTTTAGATTTTATTTTCAGTTTAGATTTTTTCAGTTTAGATATAACTTTTATTTTAGATCTCATTCCCAGTTTAGTTCTAATTTTCAGTTCAGATCTCATTTCTAGCTTAGATTTAATTTTCAGTTTAAATTTATTTTCCAGTTTAGATCTCATTTCCAGTTTAATCTCCTTTTCCCAGCCCAGTCCTTCCCAGTGGAACATCCCCATCCCAGTCTGTGCAGTGCAGGATGCTCTCTGCTATTTCCCAGCATTTTTAGTTTCAATTTGATGTCTGTGCCTGGATTCCAGCAGCATCCCGAGGGTCTGGGAGTGAAATCCACGGGATTTGGGCAGGAGGTGCCCTCGGGGGGGTCATTCCCAGCTTTGAGGTCAATAAAGGGATTTTTGTTGTTCCCAAGTGGATAAGAGCAGGGATGGGAACATTTTGCAACAGTGGAGAGGAGATGTCCTTCCCTCCTGGAATCCGGGATGCTCGGGGGGTTCCCGGCGCTGGGAGAGGGAGCTGGAGATAGAAAAAGTTACTTTGAGACAATTCCAAAGCCACGGCTCGGCCTCCAGAGCAGAGAAGTTCTGATAGCGAGAGAAAAACTCCTGACTGCTGAGTTTGGGTGTCCTCCACTCCCTGTCCTCCCTTCCCTGGAATTTTGCCCCCGGAATTTTTGCCTCCTCTGCCTGGCAGCTCACAGGATTCACAAGACAAAAGAGAAATCCCAAAAAAAGCCTGTGGAAAAGAGGAAAATCCAGGCAGTTCCTTCCCATTCTTTATTGTCTGTGTTTCCCTGCTCCAGGAGGGAATGGCAGCACGGAGATTTTAGTGGGAAGAGCAGGAACCAGGGGAACACTCCCAGAGCTTCCCAGGGAAGAAACCTCGGTGGCTTTTAATCCCAGGAGATTAAATCTGCTCCAGAAGAGCTTTGTGGAGTTAGTCCAGCTGAGAAAATGCGCTCCCAACTGAGAAAACCCATTGAATTTAATTTAAGGAAATATTCAGGAAATATTTAAGGAAATATTCCTTAATAGCCAATGTTAAGGATATTTTCCAGCTAAAAAAGGAAACAATAAAGGAAATCACCTTTGTTCCCACACTTTTCACATGGAATTGATGAGACTTTAAGTGTAATTAGTTTTTAAAAATTCAAATTTTTTGCTATTCTGTAAGTGCCTTTGGGCACTTCATGGGGAATTTGGGGCACTTTAATGGGGAATTTCCCCTCAAAACGACTTGTTGGGATCATCCTGTTGCTGTTGTGTGACCCAGGGCTGGGAGCGGGGCTGATCCATGGAACCCCGGGGTGGTTCGGGTTGGTAACACGCGGCTCCAGCCCCCGAATTCCAGCTGCAGACGGGATTTGCTGCCCTGCCGCTGGAAGCCCGGAGCCGCTGCTGCTTTCAGAGCCCGGGAATGCTCCGGCAGGGCCAACACCCGGATATGCAAAGCTCGTCTGTCACTGCCCCATTGTCCCTCCCGGGGTGGCATCCAGGGCACCTCCGGCTGGGCACCGGGATTTGGGCGCTTCCAGGGATGGAGCAGCAGGAATTCCCTGGGAATTCCCAGAGCGTTGGAATGAAACACCGAATTCAGTGTCATGAAAATGTGGGGCTGTTTCTTTGATCATTTCAGTTCAGTGGCCAGAGAGGTTTGTGCTGGCACTGAAAATCCCACGCCTAATCAGCTCCAGGAAGAGCAACACGGAGTTAAAACACCCCAAATTTAGAGAAAAAATTATATTTATCACCTAAAAATGCAGTTTCTACCAGGAGGGGCTCCAGCCACTCAAGAGTGCCCAAGCCCCATCCAGCCCAGCTTTGGGCACTCCCGGGGATGGGGCAGCCACAAATTCCCTGGGAATTCCCAGAGCATTGCAATCAAACACTGAATTCATTGTTACTAAAATTTTGGGCTTTTTTTGGTTATTTCAGTGTTAGTGAGGAGCGGAATTTGAGCTGCCACTACTGCCAATCCCTCTGCTCTGAATTGAGGGAAAAATTGGGTATTTTCCTCCCCAAAAAGCATTTTCTAGCAGGAGAGGCTCCAGGAATTCCCTCAGGAGAGCCAGGGCAGGTAAGGCCGGGTGCCCTCAGCTCCAAACTTCGTCCAGCCTGGATCTGGGCACTTCCAGGGATGGGGCTGCCATGGATTCCCTGGGAATTCTCAGAGCACTGCAGTTAAAATTTGGGGCACTTTTTCAGTTATTTTAGCGTTAGCCATGAGAGAATTTCATGCTGCCACTACAAAAACGCTGTCACTGAAATCCCTCCCCTGTGGATTTAAGGCAAAACCAGATATTTTTCCACCTAAAAAAGCCATTTCTACCAGGAGGGGCTCCAGGAATTGACGTAGTACAGGCAGGGCAGGTAAGGCCAGGCGCCCCTGAGCGCCAGCAGCGACATTCCCGGGAATTCTGGCGCTTCCTGGCGCGAGTCCAAGCGGCTCATCCCGGCCACCACCTGTTTCCTCTTGGTCTTGTACCTCCTGTTCTGGAACCAGATCTTCACCTGGGTCTCGGTGAGCTGCAGGTGCCGGGCCAGGTGCGCTCGCTCCGGGGCTGACAGGTATTTCTGGTGGCTGAATTTCCGCTCCAGTTCGATCACCTGGCTGTGGGAAAAGGCGGCTCGGGAACGCTTGCCCTGCCTGGGGGGCCGCGGGGCCAGCGGGTGCACGGCGGGGGCACAGTCGGGCAGGAACGGCTCCACCGGGGCCTCTGGGAAGGGAAGAATTGGGAAAGAACCACTTGGAAAAATCCCCACTTCGGCAAAAATTCCCCCTCGGGAAAAAGTTCCCACTCGGGAAAAAATTCCCGCTTGGAAATCACCAGAATCACTCGGTTTTCCCCCTTACAGAGAGGAAAGAATTCCTATTTTCTTGGGAATGTTTTAATTTAATGGTGAGAGAGTCATATAGGGGAGTTTTGTCTTCCTAAACCACAGGTTTGAATTCATGTCCTCCTGAATTCCATAGGAACAGAGATCCAAGGTGCGGATGAGAATGGGAATAGGGACAGGGATAGGGATAGAATAGGGATAGGGATAGGAATAAGGATTGGGATAGGAATAAGGATTAGGATAGGATAGGATAGGATAGGATAGGATAGGATAGGATAGGATAGGATAGAATAAAATCCCCAAAAAGAGATATTTTCCAGTGCTGGTGGAGGTCTCCCTAAATCCCAAGGTTCTGTTGTTATGTCCAAAATGGCATCAAAGGAATTTTTTTTTTTTTGCAGGATTCATATCAAGCCCTGCTTTGGAATGTCCTCCTGTGTCTGTGGGAAAACCAGAATTCCCAAAGGAAATCAACCCTCAAGCTCCTCAATCCTCAGGGGAATGGCTCTGCAGTGGGAAGTGGGAGCAGCTCAGGGCAGACTGCAGGTGGAGAGCATCGGGAATAAATTCCTGCCTTTTCCATCCCGTAACTCCAAGGCAATGCCAAGATATTTTAGGGCAGTTTTAACCCTTTGCATCTCAAACTTCAGACGTGGCCTTGGATCTCCAACTAATTCCCGATGGATCACCAGAGTCAGGGGACAGGAAGGTGCTGAGCTCCTGGGAAATCTCACCCACAACAGCTAAAACCCCTGAGTTAAATTTATTTGTGGAGTTAATCCCTTTTTGTGCATTATCCAGATGGAAATCAGCCAATTTTTTTGGCTTTTGGTCATTTCTCTGTTTATTTTCTTAAGGTGTGAACAGAGGCTCAAGAAAAAACCAGGGGATTTAATTCCCAACTTTGTGAATCCCGGTTGTCCCTGAAATCCCAGAGCTTTTATGTAGAAATTTCTGTTAATAGATTTGGGCTGGAAAGCCAAAATTCCCCTGGCAGGGCTGTCGGAGCAAGAGCCAGAGCTGGAGAATTCCAAAAGGATTTGGGGCTGTTTGAGCTCGGCCTGGGATGTTCGGGCAGGGAAAGGCTGAGTCCCCTCCCCAAAAATCTTTTCCCAAAATCCTGTGTCCCACTGGGATTTTGGGATGCTGCTTCTCCCCCTCTGGGCAGCTCCTTGCCCAAGGTGCCTTTTCTGGGATCTGCATTAAAGGGAATTTTTTTTCCCAAGCTTTTGTAGAAATGCATCAAATGGGTTTTAAAGCAATGTTTTAGGGAGATTCCGAGCTTGGAGCCCTTAGGGGCACTGGGGAAGGTTTTCACTCAGACTCTGAATTCCTTCTTCTCCCCCTGCTCCAGCTCGGGTGGCCCTGGAGTTTAATCCGAGAGGGCCTGGCTCCAGCAGTCGGGTCTGGATCCTGCCCCTTGACTGACCCGAGCTCAGCCGTTCCTGATCCATTCCTGATCCATTCCCGATCCATTCCTGATCCATTCCCTGACCCAAGCTCAGATATTCCCGATCCTTTGCTGATCCTTTCCTGATCCTTTCCCTGACTGTGCAAACACAGACTGTCCTGATCCATCCCCAATCCAAACAGAGACATTCCTGATCGATTCCTCGAACAAAGCTCAGCCATTCCTGATCCATTCCCAATCCATTGCTGATCCATTCCTTATCCCAGACTCAGACATTCCTGATCCATTCCCTGTCCCAAGCACAGCCATTCCTGATCCATTCCTGATCCATTCCCGATCAATTCCCGATCAATTCCCGATCCATCCCCGACCCGGGCACAGCCATTCCTGATCCATTCCTGATCCATTCCCGATCAATTCCCGATCAATTCCCGATCCATCCCCGACCCGGGCACAGCCATTCCTGCTCCCCTCCGCAGCCAGCGGCTCCCCCGTTACCTGTGTCCGGTCCCGGGGGTGTCCCCGAGGCTCGGGCGGCTCCCGGGGGATGGGGACCCCCGGGGGGGAGTCCCGGGGCCGGGCTGGCCCCGCTCCTCTCCTCGCTGGCCGCCCCCAGCTCCGCATTCCCTCTGCTCCTGCCGCGCTCGGGCGCGTCCCAGAGGATGTCCTGGATGAGGAAGGACGTGCGGGGCCTGGAGGGGACGGGCCGGGGCTGCGGGGCTGCCCCGGGGGTGCCGCTCATCGCCGGGGGGGTGCGGGCCGAGCTCTGCCTCCGTCCCGGCCGCGCCCGGCTCATGCCCTGCTGGTCCCGCTGGTCCCGCTGGTCCCGCTGCCCGGGGCTCGCTGCATCCCCGCCGGGCCGGCCCCGCATTTATCCGGCCGGAGCCAAACCTCCCGGGGCTGATTGGAGAGCCCGGCACAGCCTACGCCCTTGGCCCGAGCCTCGGCTCCCGCCGGCTTTGGGGCCGCTGCCTTCTCCCTCCTGCCCGGGGCGTCCCCCCCTGTGCATTTGTGGGGTCACAGCCGCCCCCCTGCGCCTCCCTCGCTTTCCGTGCTCACAAATCCCCCCCGGATCTGAAGACAAGGACGTGAATTTTGGGAACAAAATATCAAAATGCGTCCAGATTAGTTTGGTGGGTTTCTTTTTTTTTTTTTTTTTTTTTTTTTTTTTTTTTTTTTNTTTTTTTTTTTTTTTTGAGAGCATCCTTGGAGGATGTTCTGCATCCATCGCCCCAATCCCAGCTCTGCTTCCCCTGCCTTATGGGAACGATTTCCATCCCTGAGCTCTTCGGGAAAACGCTGCTTTCAGGGGGAAAAGCAGGAAAATAAAAGGGTTGGGTGGGTTTTAAATTTATTTTGAGGGTTTTCCTCGAACGCCTCCACTTTGATGCACTTTGAGCTCTTTGGAAAACGGGGAAAATGTCAAAGACGTTTTTGTCAGCTTTGCAAAGCCGCTCCAACGAGGGGTTGGGGAGGATTTAAAAGCCAGGGAGAGCAGCTCCAGGGGCAAATCCTGGCATGGAAAAGGCTGAAAGTTTAAGCCTGAACCGCAGACTAATTCCTCAATTCATTTAAGAAGCCTGAACACCTTTTACAACAAAGTCTTGGTCACCCAAAAGGAGCAAAGCTTTCCAAATCCAAGAAAAACCACGAGTGCAGCCACCTGCTATAACAGATCCTTTCCCGAGGATCTGATTTATTTGTGGTTGTTCTTCCAGGGTTTGTGTTTGGAAAACAACCCCAGCAGCCTCGGAACCTCCCGGGTGTGGGGATTAAAAATTCACCTTGTGCCATCTCAAAGCAGATCCATCTCCTGGGGAAGATCCCGTGGGAGCTCTGGTGATGCGGATGAGCAGAATCCCTGGGAATTGCGGGCACTTTACATTTAAATAAATCTATAAATCTCTAAATATGAATTCATCAGTGACCTCCCCCGGCTCTGTTGTCTCCAACCTCTTTTTCCTGCTGGAATATCAGCGCCGATCCCTTTTATTTGCGAGCCCTTCGCCCAAACCCAGCCCCTTCAGCCGCAAAGCCCGGGCCTGGTTTTTTTACCCTTAAAAGGGGAAACAAAAGGTTTCTGTCAAATGCCCTGCGGACTTTGTTGATTTTATAGGAGGTGTTTGGTTACAGCGGCCGGTTGTGCAGACGTGCCCCAAACTCGGCTTCTCCAGCCCTTTTTCCTTCTTCAGCCTCTGGTTTGGGAATTATCCACTCGAACTCGCGGAAAGCTTGGAAAAGCTCAGGAGCTCCAACGACTCAGCCTCGTTTTAGGCGGAGAAATGGAATTTGGGAAGAGTTAGGAAGGAATTGGGAATATCCTGAGCTGGAAGGGACCCACAGGGATCATCGAGGCCAAATCCTGGCCCTGCCCAGGGCAATCCCAGCAATCTCCCCCCGTCCCTGAGGGTTTTGCTCAGAGCTCCTCCAGCTCTCCCCATTCCCATTTCCAGGCTTTTTTTCCTGAGGGAAGCCACGTCCTTCCTTGATTTCTGCTTTTATCTGGGGGAGTTCCCTGGGATTTGCCCCAGTTTGTTGCTGAACCTCCAAGGAAAACTCTCAGTGTTGTTCGGGATTCCAGGTGAGCCCGGGCCCTGGGACCCCAGAGCTTTTCCCAGCGCCAGCGGCAATTCCCAGTGCAGGGAAAAGGGAATTCCC
>VXAX01007540.1:110966-130389 GCA_013399835.1 Leptocoma aspasia | reverse complement strand
CAGGGACAGGTTCAGGTGTAGGTGCAGGGACAGGTTCAGGTGTAGGTGAAGGGACAGGTTCAGTGGTTACACCGCTGTCACTGGGGGTTCCTGGGCGCTGAGGAGCTGGCGCTGGCAGCAGAGCCAGGGCACAGGGGCAGCCTGGGGACAGGTGGAGCCCTGGGGCAGAGCTGGTGCCTGTGGGAATGTTCCCAAGATGCTCCAAAGCCCTTGGGATCTCTAAGCCTCCCTCTAACCCTGACACTGTTAGTGAGTAAGGCATTACTGTACCCTTGCCAAGAGTGTGTGTGCCTGACAAATCCCAGCCTCTGCACTGATGCAGATGTAAAACTTTTTCACTTATTTATACATTTTTAGCAAACAAATTGGTTCGTTGGCTCTGGGTTACATAATTCTCTTCATTACTTAGCATTGTATCTGCTCTTGGTTGTTAATTTCTCACTCTTCACACTAATCTGGTCCGCATACTTTATTACTTCTGTAATCTTTTTCTCAGTCAGGGAATCTCTAGCTTTCCAGGCCTTAATCTCCTCTGTATTTTCTGTTTACTCCAACACCCTTGAAGGGTCATAAATTTAAGATCCCAGATGTCCAATCTCCAACTCCCTTTAGCTTTGTTTATTGAAGCTTGGCAGGGTTACTTTTAGCAAACTTGAGGTTTTGGTTATTTAGTGATCAAAGTAATTGTAAGAGCCTGTGAAGAAGCTTAACAATTTTCTTCTGAAAGTGGGCACTGGTTTCAATTAATTAAAACCATTAGTTAGGAAAGTTACATAATTTCCAACAGGAAATAACAACTGTTTTCCCCCACACTGGTTTCTGGCCTCTTCCCTTGTAGCTGTGTGAGGGCACAGGGCATGTGAGCTCCTCCATCCCTGCCCCACTGGCCCCATGCCTGGCCTAAACCCTGTAATTCCATCAGACTTTATCCCTGTTATAACCTGACCAATTAATTAAGTAAACTCAGAGTGCAAGAAAGCAGATTAATGAGGTGCTGTGTTGGGGTGATACTTGAAATTGTGAGCAATAATTGACAGTGCAGCTCTTTTCCATGGAAAATGGGAATTTTCTATTATCAAGGTCAGTGTTACTGTTGCAGGGAGAGTTCCCAGAAACTTGTGAGCCTGGGTGAAGGTAACTGTGGTGGACATAACGCTGTGCTGGGGGGAGAACACACCGAGTACACCAGGGCCAGGCCTCTGTGAGCCCTGGGTGACTGCTCCAGTTCCAGGGACTGGATTAATAAACTCCATCCCCGCTGTACAAATCATGTGTAAGTTTTGTTTTTAGCTCCTTTCCATGTGCTCTGTTGTTAACCCTGGCTGCTGGGTGTCCCTGGGCAGCTGTGGCAGTGCTGGCAATGGGGAGGGTGCACTCACACGTGGTAGATTGAGCTGCTGTGACAGTGACCGTGACAGACTGGGATCCTGGACAGGCATTGCTGTGGTCCATGCAGTAACAAAGGACTCTTAGCAATAATATCAGAAGGCTAAATATGATTTATTAACATGATTCTGTAATTCAAAGGATTTGGGCTATTATCTGCCCAGTCCGGAGCATCCGAAGCTGCTGCTTCCAGCTCCATCCAAGGAATGCCAGAACAGCTTACACAATCAGAGATAACAACTTTTCACCTCATAGGCTGAAAGGAAGAAAACCCCCATCTCCTATATCAGGAGACAGGCAGAGAAATCCGAATGTCCTTGAAACACAACTCAGAGATGTTGTTTATAGAAACTTGTACAGAGTAAAAAGACAGTAAAAGATGCTTTCTCATGGGAAGAATTTTCTGCAGGCCTGCATGCAGAGAAATGTATAATATGTTCTTGCAACAGACAGGCAGGTGGCTCAGAGCTGTTGGAGCCCTTGGGAGCCACTGATGCTCATTTTGGTTTCTGTTTTTTAGAGCATGAGGTGTTTTTGTCCATGAACTGAGAACCAAGTGAGGTGGTGGTGTGGGACTGTCTGGGGAAGGGGTGGGATGGAACAGAGCCGGGAATGGGGCTGCCCAAATCCAGGGATATGGCCCAAAGCTGGCCCATTCACCAGCAAAGCCTGGCCTGGGACCATCCAGCTCCGTGTGTCTCCTTGACACAGCAGGTGTGTTGGAGGTCTGCACAAGCTGGGATGGTCGTTCCTGGAGCTTTATTGCAGCATCAGTCTCATTACATGCAGACAATTGAAAGATGGCAACACCTCATGTCTTGCCAGCAGCAGACCAAGATTTCTTTGTTACAGAGCATTTAAAAAACTTTCTAGCCAATAGCATATTGCTAAAGCTTATAGATAATTGTTCTAGCCAATCACTAAAAGTGCATGTACACCTGCTTCACACAATGGTTGCTTGTATGCTTTCTATTAACAATACACAATACTCCATTAGTAAGCTTAAAACCTTCTACTCTCTTGCTAAGCATATTTTTCTGCAGTCTTAAGGTCTATCTTGGCCAAGCCTAAAACTCAAACTATTGTTTCATGTCCTTGCTTGCTGTACTATTGTAACTTTTTTTACTTTCAGACTTTGCAGCTGTAGGTAGCTGTAAGTTTTCTGCTCTTTCTGTTCCTGAGGCCTGCTTTCACAGCTTTCTGAAAGTCATCTTACCTTTACTGTTTCCCACAAACAAGCTCTCCTCCTTGGTCCCTGGTGTGAGTCTATATTTGTTTTTAAGTACAATGTCTGGAGATTGGTACATTGCATCCCAGGAAGGGACAAGAAACCCCATTCTGTCCCACCCCTGTCATGGGCAGGGACACCTTCCACTATCCCAGGTTGCTCCAAGCCCCGTCAAGCCTGGCCTTGGACACTTCCAGGGGTGAGGCAGCCATCCTGGCCTTATATCCTGTAGGTCCACAGCCTTAATATTAAATCAGCTTTCTAGTCTTGTTTCACTGCCTTCTGTAAAACATGGATGATGTTAAGCGTGCCATGCTCAAGTTTACTGCTGCTGTCACATTTTACACTGGAATGAAAATGTTGTTCTGTCACTCTCATTTTTTCAGCCTTCTGATGTTTTCATTCTTGTGATGGAGTTTCTCACACTGTCCTTTTGTAAATATGCACGTTTTTCTAACTGTCTTCTTGTTTTTCATTCTTTCTCCTGGGAGGAGATGGACTTTGTCATTGACCAGTGTAGTTGGAGAGGATATAATTTCACCTTCCAATCGATGGTCGTTTCCAGAACTCTATATAATGTGAAAACCAAAATAAAGTTTCTTCTTCCTTGCCTTCTCTCGGGTGTGACTGTGCTCTGTCTCTGCGTTTCGTGTTGTGCCACAGCGTGACATTGTTCCATGTAGCACAGGTATAAATACAGTAATAAATACAGAGGAGCAGCAGCTCAGCTCAGCCTGAGAAGGGAAGCAAAAACCTGGAGCAATATTGTTCTTCTGTACCTCAGGGAAAGGCTATAACAGATTTAGATTTAAATACTTTAAAATAGATATTAAGAAAAGAGAGATCCCTGTGAGGGTGGGCAGGCCCTGGCACAGGGTGCCCAGAGCAGCTGTGGCTGCCCCTGGATCCCTGGCAGTGCCCAAGGCCAGGCTGGACACTGGGGCTTGGAGCAGCCTGGGACAGTGGGAGGTGTCCCTGCCATGGCAGGGCTGGAATGAGATGATCTTTAAGGTCCCTTCCACATTCTGTGCTTCTGTTTGATGAGACTGCACTGATGTCAGATGAACACTGTGAGTTTTAAGCTCGCAGTGAGGGTGGGCACTCCCTTAGCCTGCTTGTTTTTCACAAAGTTGCACAAGAATGTGACATTTATGTTTTAGCTGCAGGCACAGAACTTACCCAGCAGTGTTTGTACTCCTCAGAACCCACTGTTAGTACAGAGGGGCTTGAATGTCACTTGACTTCTATGAAAATGACACTTCAGTATCATCATGTCCAAAGAAAGAAATACTAATATAAAAATACAGATTATTCAGATGTAGAACAGTCACTGTGGAACACCTGTATTGTTTCCAGCACTCTTGAAGCCCTGTTTTGATGGGTGCCATCCAAGTCCTGTAAATAAGAGACTGTTGATGCAGTAGATAACTCTTCCTCTCGTAAAATCAGGGATGAAGTGTGCCAGGACGCGGTGGACAGGAGAGTTCTGAACTGCAAACCCTTCCCTCTGGGCACTCCCTGGCTCTGCTCAGAATGTTTTGGGGTTGCAGGATTAACTGTGAGGTCTTGATCCTGAGAAGCGTTCAGTGCGTTCCTATCCCCGTGAGTCACTTCACACCTCTCTCTCCTCATTAGTGCCGAACAGCCCCCGAGCTGCTGCTGAGAGCGGCTCTGGGTGACTCACAGCGACAGCGACAGCGACAGCGACAGCGACAGCGACAGCGACAGCGACAGCGACAGCGACAGCGCAGTGCTCAAGGCAGAGTCAAAACAAACAGCGAGAGAGCCGGTGGTCACAAAGCAGAAGGCAGGGACACAGGGACACATCCCAAACTGCTCTTGGATGAAGGAAGAGACACAGGGACACATCCCAAACTGGTCTTGGCTGGTTTGGACTTATCAATTTAAATTTCCTTGGGAGACTGTCCACAACTGCTCTGTTTTTATTTTTTTTTTTTTCATTTTGGCTATGGAAGAAGAATGAATGTGAAACACTTGGCAGTGTCCTCTTGAAAAGGAAATAAGCTTTTACTTGGTCATTATAATATTTAAATTTTTAAGTGCATCAGGCCTCTAACTTAGAGCTGGTGCCTAGAATTATTCCAGTTTTCCTTCCCCTAAAGACAGGCCAGGCACTGCAGCCTGGTCCCAGAGGATGGAGCTGTCCCACGGAGGTGTCACTCACACTTCTCTTCCTACCTCAGGCCCTCCAAGTTTAGCTCACCTCTGATGAAGGCTTTTGAGTGCAGCACTTTCCCTCTCAAAATATCTTCCTGGCATTCTTTTTTTAGCCATAAACTCATTCAGCAGTTTTAACTGTCAAAAAAGCACCAGGCTAAAATTCTGCTGATTGAGTGGACTTTCCTATGTGACCTACGACAGAGACTTGGACAGATCCTGTGTACCAGGTCAGGAGCTATTTTCAGCTGCGTGGACTGACTATTGCATTAACTGTAACTTTGTTATTCCCTTTGGAAAGTGCTTTGGGAAGGAAAGCTGTAGGGTAACCTCTGTGTTACCTCTGGTGGTGTTCACTCGGGTTTGTGCCACCATGAATCTTGCTCCTGTTAGTGCCGAGCTCCAGCCAGAGCTGAGCTCTGCAGCAGGGTCAGACATCCTCTCACCTGGACAGATGACCCTGGTGCTCTGTCATAACATCGGGAGAGTGAGTGCTCTCAGCTCCAAGGGGAGGGAATGCCTTCCTGATTACGGGATAATGGGATCATGCTTAAACAACATAGGCAATAATCAGGCTGTGCATGCCTAATTGATCCAGAATGCCAATTAATCCACTGAGATGGCTTAAAGGTGCCCCAGTAAGGCTGAGCTAATGGGCTACACAAATGGGATCCAACTCCTTCCGTGTCTGCCCAATGTACATTAAAGTTGACTCTACAGAGTGGAAAGTCCTTGAATTGAAAATGGCTTGGGGCTCGGCAGCTATTTTGGAAAATGTCTTGTGCCTGCTCCGTTGTTGTGTTCTCTCCTGGGCATCACCTTCTGACATGAAACAGGAGCTTCTTCTGACACAATGGGTCTGCTTTTATTTTCTTCAATATTCTTGAATATACTTATCTCCTTAAGTGATCTTGTAAGGATTCCTCACTGAGAGGGTGGTGGGTCACTGGTGCAAGCTCCCAGGGGAAGTGGTCATGGCACCAAGGCTGCCAGAGCCCCAGAAACATCTGGAGGATGTGATTAGTCGTAGGATTTAATTCTAGTCCTGCAAGGGAGTGGGGCTTGATGATCCTTCTGGGTTCCTTCTAGCTGGAGAGACTCTGTGTGCCTGTTCCCATGATTGGGCTAAAGGGGGGAGTCAGGATCAGAGTTCTGGGGGGAGAAAGGAGGCAGCTGCCCTTGGAGCAGCAGCTTCACTCACATCTAGACCAGCTTAATTGAACATGAAAATGTCAAAGAACCTTGGTTTACTTTGTCCAGCCTGGGAATGGGGCCTCAGCAGATAACAAAGGAGATCTCTGTCAAGAAAAAGGACACCTTACCCCTTTCTGTTGTGCTCTAAGACAAAGGACAATGGCTTTAAACTGAAGGAGGATACATTTAGTTAGATATTGGGAAGGAATTGTTCCCTGGGAGGGTGGGCAGGCCCTGGCACAGGGTGCCCAGAGCAGCTGTGGCTGCCCCTGGATCCCTGGCAGTGCCCAAGGCCAGGCTGGACATTGGGGCTGGGAGCAGCCTGGGACAGAGGAAGGTGTCCCTGCCCATGGCAGGGGGTGGAATGGGATGAGCTTTAAGGTCTCTCCCAGCCCAAACCAGTCTAATATTCCTGTCATTGGCTCTCTGTCTCCCCCCATCACATGCCCTAGTCAAATCTGTTTGGGTGCCAAATGCCAGAAATATTTGATTTTCTGTGAAATTAGTGAGCTAACCTGGCTCACTAGGAGGCAGAGCAGTGTCAGAGCTGGGGAGCAGAGCCCATGTGAGGTACCTGAGAGGAGAGCTCAGCTATTTCCTGCAGCTCCAGTCTGAGCACGGCAGTTCAGCTCAGGTGACAGGCAATAACTTCCTAAGCTGTTTTAACTTCATTACTTTGATCCATTTGACCATTCTAAGGCCAAAAGCATAATTCCCAGGAGACCTTTTGCTATATTGAAACTGATCTCTTTTATGAGAAGTGTCACTAAAGACCCAGCTTGGTTATTACATTGTTTTTATTGCATTAAAATAAACCAACAATGGATTAATACTCAGCATTTGTCAAAATGCTGCAGCAGGACTGGATGCTCAGATCAGACATCCTCTAAGAGACCCAGAATGTCTCATGGTGCTGCTCTTCTGTGTCATTGAGGGTTCAGAGTGCAGAAGAATGGTGCTGTGAGCTGACGTGCTGCTGTAATTCACTGGGCTTTTAATCAGGTTAAGGCTGTAAGACAGGAGTGTGTTAAACACCTGGCCTGAGAAAGTCCCACTGCCCTAAGGAAATGAAAAACCAAGGACAAAGACTTGAGCTGGGAAAATTGTCAGGTGTTTTGGGTACTGTTTCTAAGTCAGGTGTGTGCCCAACCTACTGTTACCCTGCAGGCTAGGCATGGCAAAAGGGAAAAAGGATGAAAAAAAATAAAAAGAAAAAAAATTAGTTTATGATGCCCCATTAGTGCTTTGAGGTCAACATCTCCTCTCAGCCTGCTCAGAGACAATCAGACTGAGCTGTGTGCCTTTCCTGAGGAGAGAATAATGGAATCCCAGACTGGTGTGCGGTGGAAGGGACCTTAAAGCCCATCCAGTCCCACCCCTGCTGTGGGCTGGGACACCTCCCACTATCCCAGGTTGCTCCAAGCTCCGTCCAGCCTGGCCTTGACCACTTCTAGGGATGGTGAATCCACACCACACGGATCACCCATGGTGCTCTGATGGCTTCTGTTTCCTCACTGTGAAGGGTGACAGTGGAGGCTCTGCCAGCCCTAAAGGAGCTGTTTTGTACAGGATGTTTCTGGAGGGATCAGGAAGCATCCCTGTGCCTCAAAGGGATCCCTCTCCTGAATTAACCCTGGGTGACTCCCTAACCAGCCCCAAGGCAGCAGGGGAAGAAGCCAGGCAGTTTCTGCAGGTTTAGAGTGTTCAAGATGGGTGAAAATCTGAACTGAAATAAAACAAGAGTGTCTCACTCTCCCACCTCTTCCCTGCTGCTCTCCTCCTGGAGAGGAGCTGGTTTGTGGAGCAGCTCTTATAAAACCATGCTGTGGTGACAGCTGCCTTAGTTCCAGCCACAGTTTAGCAATGACAAAGGGACAAGATGAACTGTTTCCAGCAAGCTTGGCCCTGCCGAAAGATGGGCATAGGAACAAGTGGTTGTGCATGGAGACTGTTCTGTGCTCTGCATGTCTGCTGAGCCACCGAGGGGCTGTGCCAGCTCCTGCTCACGTGGGGTTTGTCACAGAGCCTCTGCCTGCCCTAGAAATACTCTGTGCTTCCAGCCACAGGCATCCTGAGCTCTTACAGCCATGCCTCAGAGCCCAGGGATCGCTGTGGGCTGCTCCCTTTGCATGTTCAGACTGTGCATTTCACGGGGAAGGGGCAGAGAGGGAGGTTTAGAAAAAAGATCAGCCAAAGATTTTGTTACGCAAAATGATAGGTGCAAAAGGCCAAACACGTGAAGTCCTATGGAGAAGCAAAGAGCCAGTTCTTGTAAGACTCTGGCTGTTGCTCAGACTCCGATATTTGGGCAAAGCAGCAGTGCTGAGCTGAGTGCTGTGCTGGGCTCGTGTGCTGGCTGTGAGGACACTGTGGAAGGGGATGGATGGCTTTGTGCAGTGGGCAGTGACCAGGAGCAGCCCATGAGGTTGGGTCAGTGTTGGTTTAACACACAGTGCACTGTCCTCTCCTAGCTGGGAGGGACAAACTTTCAGGAATGTGGAGTCCTGAGTGCATCTGCCTCGACAGGAGAAGACAAGGCAGCTGCAGGGTGGCAAAGGCAGCAGCAGACCATGCTGGGGATGTTGCTGCTGCTCTGGCTCAGATTTGGGCTCCAAAAGGATGCTTACACTCTGGGATTTGAGCAGAGAAGGGGTGGTGTACCTAAAATACCCTGGCAGGAGGAGAAACCTTTCTTGGGCCTCAGATTGGAAAAGGATTTGCTAATGTGCCAGTCTGCCTCTTTGTTGGCTTCCTAATTAGAGTTTTCCAGGAAGAAACTCATTTGTGCCTGCTGCAGAGGTGGTGTCAGGGACAGCAGCACCTCAGCTGGGCCCTAGGGAAGAGGGGCTGCAGTGTTCCCACTGCTGGAAAGTGCTGTGGTTTGTGTGTCTGCCCTACATGCCAGGCTGTGCTAATCCCAGAAATCTGCCCTCAGGATTGCCCCAAAATAGCCCAAACCCTCCTTCTCGCAATCCTCTTACCATCTGGGAAGCCAGATAATTTTTTCCCAGCCTGATTTAATTTCTTTAGTTCCAAAGGCAGCATCAACCTTGTGGTTTTTTCTGTGTGCATATGTTACCCTTTTGCCTGGAATAACTGTCTAAGCACGTGTTTGGATTTGAATATCCAACCAAAGGCAGACCCTAGTGCTGGCAGACTGAAATTTGTGATGGAGAACGGTGTTAAATTTTAAAAGAAAGTCATTAACTCCCAGGCCAACCAGCTGAATGGGCAGTTTGCTGGAGTTTGTTTCCAACAAAACTGCAGGTTAAGGTCAGTCACGGGGCTGGAATGTGAGGAGGGAAGTTAGAAGGATTCCTTGCTGTTGGGAGCCAGGAGAGAACGGGGCTGTTTCAGGACCACCATCTCTTCCCAGCTTACAATTTAATTTGTACCTTCCCAGACTGGATCTCTGCTCCCTTGGGACATTTATATACTGGTTTGGATTTGGGTTTCCCCCCGCCTTTGCAGTGGTACCACGATCAAAGGCTTGTGGCAGCTAAATCTCATCTTGGACCTTGCTGGAGAGGATCCTGAGCCTGTGTGGGAGTCATGGAGCAGCTGGGAGAGCCAGGGCTCACATGTGAGTGCTCAGGGGATTTCCCCACTGCCTTTGCAGTGGATATTGGGAAGGAATTGTTCCCTGGGAGGGTGGGCAGGCCCCGGCACAGGGTGCCCAGAGAAGCTGTGGCTGCCCCTGGATCCCTGGCAGTGCCCAAGTGGGGGACACTTGGGACAAGTCGGGGGAGGAGTGGTGGGTGGATGGATGGATGGATGGATGGATGGATGATGGATGGATGGATGGATGGATGGATGGATGGATGGATGGATGGATGGATGGATGGATGATGGCTCTGTGTGTTGCTCTGATTTTCAACCTTCTGATGTTTTCATTCTTGTAATAGAGTTTCTCACAATGCTTTTTGTAAACATATACATGTTTTTCTATCTTTTTGTTTTTCATTCTTTCTCCTAAGAGGAGAAGGTTTGATAGACTTTGTCATTGACCAACGTAGTTAGAAAAGTAGTAACTTCACCTTCCAATTGATAGCCGTTCCCAAAACTCTATATAATACAAAAATCAAAATAAAATGTTCTTCTTCCTTACCTTCTCTCAACTATAACTATACTGTATCTCTACAATCTATGTTATGCATTAGTCCAACACTGGGTGGCTGGTCATGGGAGCCAGATCCTGGTGGCTGGAGGAGATGAGGGTCTGTATCTCCCCCGTGCCTGTTGTGGGGGGCTGGAGAAGCCCAGCTCCGTGTGAGATCATATTTCATCTCAGGGCTCTCTGTGCTGCAGGATAGAGTGGGTGTGAATCTCCTGGGTTTGTGTGTTAGGAGTGATTTCTGCAGCTAATGAGACTCAAACCCCTGGGGAGATGGGTGGGGAGAGTTCTGTGGCCTGGGAGTCCTACAGAGACTCTTTACTATAATTTATTTATTATTATTTTGAAAGCCCTGTCCCCTGGGACTCTTTCACCCAAAGCTGGGGGACCGCCTGCTTTAGCTGCAGAGACAGAGCATTTATTACTGTCCTGTGTGCCTCTTAAAAGCCTTTTGCAATGAAGGCATGGAGAGAGGAGGCTTTGTGTGAGCCTGGGGAGCTCCTGGGAGACGGGGGCAGTGTAAACACCTGTGTGTGCTGGGAGAGCTGCGGGTGCTGCTGAGGAGCCACACAAACCATGGTGCTGGGGCTGCCAGGGTGCTGTGCTGTGACAGGGACCAGGACACGGCAAGGCTGGGCAGGTACAAACCCTGCTCCCATTCCAGAGGTTCAGGATACCTGGGATTGTGGAGGGAATTGTTTGTTATTCGCTCAGGAGGCTGCTTGGTGTTGTCTGTCCTGTGCTGAGCTGTGCAGTGAAAAGGCCAATCCCAGATTGGTTTGGCTTTTCCCAGAAGCAAATAAATTTGCTGGAAAAAAGCTTTAATTTTGATGGGTGGCAGATGGAGATCACTGGGAATGTCAGCAAATGGATTCAGCTAGACAAATGAAGAAGAGTTTTTGATTATCCTGAAAGGAGGAAATTCAGAAGTGGCTTAGAAATTACCCTGGATCCCTGAGCAGGGCCACCCCACCTGTGTGCTGAGTCCTGCTTGTCCAGGACAGAGCTTTGGCATCATTTGCCTATGTCTGTGGGGCTCTGGCATCAGCAGAGCTTCTGGGGCACGGGGCCAGGGACAGAGGGGGACCATGGCAGGGTTGTTTTTCAGCCCTCCTGTCCAGGAGATGACAGCAGCACTGACTGTGACCCCAGGCAGTCCAGGGCCTCTCCATGTGCATTATAACCACATCCATGAGAGAGGGACTTTGAGCCATTGTGAGGTTTCTCTGCAGGCCCCAGGGCTGGGATGGTGACAGGTCCCCAGACCCTCCCTGTGGGCAGGATGGGAGAGCTCTTGGAATATTCTGTAACATAAATACACTTCAGTTCCTCTCCCAGTGCTGCCTGTTGAGGATGGGGTGAAAATGAGGGTGGGATTAAAGGGTTCCTCCCCACCCCAGCTCTATATCCTGGGCTCTCTTGCCTTTCAGCAGTGGGAAGGAGGGAAAAGGGGGCACCTGGCCCCTTCCCACAAGGAAAGCAGGAGCTTTGCATGGGAGCTGGGAGCAGAAACCCTGCCAGGCCTTCTCCAGCTCTGAACAGCCCCTGAGGCACCAGACCCTGGGCAGTGCTGGCTGGCTCTTGGCCGGGTGTCTCCCAAGGCCTCTGCAGGGTGCCAAGGTCAGGCTGACACTGAGGCACAGGCAGCCCCAGCAGAGCTCTGCTCTTTGGCCAGAGGCTTCAGAGGCTGCTGGGGTGGTTTTTGTCTCCACCAGTGCCCAAAGGGGCTTGGATTTATGGCAGTGGTACAATGGGTGTCTGTGGCAGTGATGGATCAGGCTGTGCAGAGCATTCCTCCTTCCTTCCCTCCCTTGTTTGCTCTGTGTCCCTGCTGTTGCTTTTCCTTCTGTTTCAGGCAGTTTTGCTGGTGGAAGTTCAGCTGAATCAAACCAGTTCCCCTGCCAAACTTTGGGGGCAAAGGCAGCTTTTCTAGTGAGCAAACAGCCTTTCCAAGCTGCTGCCTCTGTCTAGGGGCTGTGAAGATGGAGCTGGAGATATTTTGGGGTACCTGGAGGCACTGGGCAGGGTGTGGTAGGTGCTGTCCATCTGTCCATCCTGGTACACACTGGCACGGGGCTGAGGGGCATGTCCTGGCACCAAAATCCCAGATCAGGCTCTTTTGCCTTTACAGCTGCTGTGAGTGTGGCTCCATCAGGGGTGGGGGACACTGCTCTGCCCCACTGCCCTTCGAGGGAGCTAATCTGGGATCCCACAGCTGGCTCTGTGTTAAGGGAAGTGTAAAACACCTCTGCTGCACTAGTCCTACCCTGCTCATCTCTGTGGAAGAAGCCTGGGCAGATGTTTCTGATCCTGCAGAGTTGCTGGACTGTGCTGGCTCCTCTGCTCTGTGCTGTGGCTGGGAGAACTCTCCACCAAGGCTCCCAGTTCCAGGTCTGTGCACTTTTGTCTGTCTCAGCATCAGATCCTGTGGCAGGTTTGGATGGCTGTGAGTGAGGAGGGCCAGGCTGGGGCTGCTGTGGCTTTGTCAGGGTGCTGGACATGAAGAAAGCATCCAATTCCTCCTTTTGTGGAGCTTCCTCTGAGCCCCAGCACATCAGCAGGGGTGGGCTGGAGCTGGGTCTGAGCCAGAGTCTTGCAAGAGTGTCTGGAGCTCTGGGGCCACCAAAGAAGGACAAGGAGCTGCTGGAACAAGTCCAGAGGAGGCCACAGAGCTACTCTGAGGGCTGGAGCCCCTCTGGTCTGGAGCCAGGCTGGGAGAGCTGGGGGTGTTCATCTGCAGAATAGAAGGTTCCAGAGAGAGCTCAGAGCCCCTGCCAGGGCCTAAAGGGGCTCCAGGAGAGCTGGAGAGGGACTGGGGACAAGGGATGGAGGGACAGGACACAGGGAATGGCTTCCCAGTGCCAGAGGGCAGGGATGGATGGGATATTGGGCAGGAATTGTTCCCTGGGAGGGTGGGCAGGCCCTGGCACAGGGTGCCCAGAGCAGCTGTGGCTGCCCCTGGATCCCTGGCAGTGCCCAAGGCCAGGCTGGACAGGGCTTGGAACAACCTGGGATAGTTGAAGCAGGCGTGGAACTGGATGGTTTTTAAGGTCTCTTCTAACCCAGATCATTCTGTGATTCTAAGCCTGTCCGGAACACCCAGTTCTCCAGTGCCCTGGACTGCTGCTTACAGATTAATAAAGCCCTGACAGGACTGGTTATCTGTTTTAAATAAAATAAAATTGTGCTGAGCAGAGCCTCTGGGATGCACTTGGTGTGTGGGATGGGAAGAGCCATGGCCAAGGCTGCAGCTGGGGTTCCTGCCAGGGGTGACTCCCTGTGCACCTGTGTCTGTCTCCTCTGTGACTCTGCATCGAGTGAATTGCCGTCGGGAAGGCTGGAGCAAGGTGGACACAAACCCCCGGGGCAGGTAAAACGGAGGGTACAGCAGAGCCTGTGACATCCCTGGTGCCCCTCCTCCTTGTCCTGCTCTCATCTCCTCTTTTCCCTGGCAGGGACAGGGCAGAGTCCCCCGGTGCTGGAGCATCTGCCAGCAGCGACCAGGGGGCCACACCGGGCTGGACAATCCCCGCGGCGGGGAGCCTCGGGCAGCAGGAGGAGGATCAGCCGTGCCCGAGTGAAAGGGAAAGGTGAGTGAGGGGGTGTGGGAGGGACTCTGGGCCAGCCGAGGCTCAGCCCTGGCCAGGGCTGTGTGGAGGGGCCACCACGGGCAGGGGTGGTGGGGGTGTGTGTCCAGCAGCCTGGGCTGCGCAGGACATCTTGTTCTTTTTCGTCCCGGAGAGATCTGGCACAGCCCAGCCTTTGGGGAGGTTTTTTTTTTTCCCCCAAGAACCATCTCCGTCATTCCTCCACACCCTCCGGAGCTGGTGCTCAGCTCTGGTGCCTCCCGGCGAGCTGGGGTGCAGCACCCAGCTTGGCCAGCTCCTGGGTGATGGAATGGGCTGCTCTGGGGTCTTGCAGGGTGACCTCATAAGCCTGGGGAGGCTGCGTGCCTCTTGCCCTGTCACATGAGAGCCAAGCCGGTCACCCATGGCCCGCCATCTCCCCTTTCCGGCTCACCCTCACAGACCAGTTCTGCCTGCAGGAATGTTCCCAGGGTGCTGTGAACGCTCCTGCCCCGCGCTGCTGCGGCGGGACAGTTCCCTAAACAGCTGAGAACGTGCCAGCACACCCGCACGGGCAGTCCAGGGGCTACTGCCAGCAGAGAGGGCTTCCCCTTCCCCCGCCACTCATTCCTGGGGCACCATCGGCAGGCTGGCCGCGGCTCCGGGGTCCGCGGGGGCGGGCAGGGCACTGTCCCCAGCCTGGCACTGTCCCCACCCTGGCACGTGGCCACAGGTGCGGTCCCCGTTCAAACCCGCGGGGCCGATGGGAGCCGCTCCATTCAAACTGCGGCGGTTGTTCCGTGTCCCATGGAAACCCTGCTCCCTGCGGGCTCGGCTCCAATTACTGCAGCTCCTAATTAGAGGTGTCGTGCCATGGAGCCCGGCAGTGTGCACTGGGTCTCGCTCTGCTCCCGCCGGGCCGGTCCCCTCCCGGGAGCGTCCTTCTGCCTCAGCACGTTCGGTAAGCGCGGAGCCCCGGCCCGGCGAGCCCGGGGGATGCCACCCCGGCCGGGCTGCCGTGGGGAGCGCCTGGGAGCTGCTCCTCGGAGGAATCAGGGCCGGGCAGCAGCTCCTGCCTCGCTGAGCCGCAATAATGCCCGGAGCCAGAGCGCCCCGGGCCCCGGCTCTCCAGGGTCCATGTGGGAAGCGCTCTCCAGGTGTCCCATGCCCAGCTCGTTTTGCCCCCTGGAGGGACACGAGCTGGAGTAGGGCTGGCTGGAGCTGTGCCCCGTTAGGGCAGAGCCCCAGTTTCCTTTTTGCTCCTTGGGGGTCTTTCTGTGGCTGCCTCAGGTGTGCAGAGTGGGTTTGGGTGGACCCTGGCTCTGCGGGTGGGGCTGGCCCCGCCATGGCTCGGCTGCGAGCCCCGAGGGAATTTGGAAGCCTTGTGGATGTCCTGGCTGCTGGTGGTGTGTGATGGCTGGGCAGCAGTGTCACACACAGGGCAGCTGGGTGCCCTTTCTGGGTGCTGCTTTTAAAGCAGCAGTTTTGTTTTCTTTCAAATCTTCTCTTGTTCTCCTGAGCAGAGCAGGTGACCATGCAGTGAGCTCCTTCCTAGGGATGTTGCCCCTTCCTAGGGATGCTGTAAAAGTCATAAGTCCTTTTAAAAAAAAACCTCATAAGTCCCTTTTGGACTTATGAGTGCCAGACTGCTGAGGACAGCCTGGAAGCTGAAATCCTCCTGTTTTTGTCTATAGGATATAGGCCAAATAATGTGGGTTCTCTGGTGCATCCTGGCTCTGTAACCAAGTCCAGACCTAACATCATCTCTGCAGCCACAGTTTCCCTCATGGGCTGAGCATCTCTGGTGAGATGTGGAGTTGTGTTCTGAGCTGCAGAGCCTGGCAGGACAGGGCCAGCACTGCCCTCTCACTGAGGGTGACTAGGAGAGAGTCTTCCAAAGGGCTGGTGCCAGGGCAGAGATTGTAGATGGTGATTTTGGGATGCCGCGTGCCCATGGGGACCTCCTGGCCAGGCAGGATCTGACACTGTGTCCTCTGGCAGGAGTCCCCACTGGCATTTGATAGATGGTTCATGGCTGTCCCATCCAGGGCCAACACTGCATTATTCCTACAGTAAAGCAGAAAAGCATTTAAGAAGAACCACAAATGTTCCATTTGTCAGCGAGCATCAGTAAGAAACAGGTTTCCCTGCTAGGTCTGCTCCCATAGGAGGTTGCCCTGTCCCCTCCCTTAGCCTGGCAAACTTCTCTCATGGGTGGGAACCTGTGTGATTACCATCTTGTGCTTGTTCATGCCCATTTTCCCCTCTTGTCCTTGTGCCAGCTTTGTTCCTGGGCATGAATTGCCTCTCCTGGCCCTGTGGGTCCAGATGGATGGGGTTGGGAGCTGTTTGTGTTGCATCCCTGCAAGCCTGGCTGAGTCCTGCTCTGTGATGGGATATTCACCCAGGAGCTGCATGTGGGTTCTCCCTCTGCCCTTCTTCTGCACTTATTTTAATTTATATTAGCCTTTATTTAACAGGACAGGCTGTGTCAGGGCCTCTCTGCTGGGGCTAGTTTCCCTCAGCTCTTGTTAGGGATGTATCAGGAGATAAATCCAGGGGAAATGGTTTCTGTGACCCTCTGCACTTGGATTGAGGTGGGAATGGAGCCCATGGATCTGCCTTGACAGGAACTGTGTTCCTGCCCACCCAGGTGTGGCACCAGGTCACTGCTCTGCTCATCTGACAAAATGCCCCAGCTCTGTCTGAGCACAAACCTTGGCACAGCAAATCCCTCCCACCAGCTTTGGCTGGCTCATTCTTCCAAGAGCAGCTCCCTTCTCTGGTCCTGGTCCTACACAAGCCAGTGAGTGCCTCCCAGGCCTGAGCAGGGGTCAGACAGGGGCTGGGGCATGCTGGGGGTTGTGATTTGTCCCTTCATGTGCCTGGGAGACACTCAGGAGCAAATGCATTAAGAGGGAAACGTCCTCTGTTCCTCACAGAGAGGAGAGCACCTAAACTCCCAAACCAATGGCCAATTTGTGTTTCTCCCCAGAAATGTAGAGCTGCTCCTCTTCTCCCTGCTCTCCTCCCCTTGGTGCTGGGGCAGCCTGTGCCAGGGGCCCTGTCCCACAGCAGTGTCCCACACGGAGCACGGGGCCAGGGTGACCCCATCCCTCACTGTGCAAAGCCTTGGCCCCTGAGCTCCCCAGGAGGAGCCCAAACCATCCCCAGGGCAGGACAGTCCCCAAACTGGCATCCCCCAAATTACCCAGCACAAAAACTTCCCTCCTCCTTCCCCTCTCCCCTCATTCCCCCGACTCCTGCTCATGCTTGGCTACACTGGGGCAGTTTCTTTTCGTGTTGTAACATCTGTTGTGTGCTCAGAGCAGAGCAGGCAGAGGGTTCCCACAGCCCCAGGCATCTGCAGATAGCAGAGGGGTTCCAGCCTTGTGCCCAAAGCCTGGCGTGGGAGGATCAAACTGGGGGACAGCTTTCTCTCTGCTGCAAACCAGTGTTAGAGCTGTCCTGACTCATCCCACCCAGCTCCTGTCTTTCTTCTCTCACCTTGCACTTGTACAAATGCACACAGGCACCATTTCCCTGTGTCCATGCACACGTGGGCACACCTGAGCTGCTCAGAGGTTGGACCTTTTTTTTTTTTTTGAGTGAAAAATGTGTTCTCTGAATTGTTTCAGGTTAAACAATCCCATCAGATATCCCCTCTCAAGCAAGCCTAAGCCCTTGGGTGTGTCTTTGGCAAAATGAAATGTTGGGTTTTAACTTGCAAGATGTTTATGTGCCTGTACGTTATGTTTACTCGCCTGTAAATGATGTTTACTCACTTGTTTGTTGTGTTTTGTAAACTGGGGAAGAAGTGAAAATGGGATCTTTTGCTTTGGACTAAGGAAACGTTGTAGCAGTGATCGTATCAGTCCTTGGATTCTCCAGGGGTGTTGGGAAATGTTTAGTTTTGGGTTGATCCAGAACAGTTACATGATTAGAGACCCTTCATTGCCATTAAAATGTGCACACCCTATTGAGGCTGGCAGGCCTAGCTCCCAGGGAACCTTTTGGGAGGACATCCAGAGGGGAGGCAGCTCACCCTGCACCCCTTAACCATCACACCCAGACCTCGACAAACACCATGGGCTGAGTCTTCGTGTCAGTCCCAGCCTTGTGGAGGGATTTTTGGGCTGATGCAGGGCTGGCAGTGCATGGAGAAGCAAGGGAATGTGTGTGAGCAGGCTGGCAGAGCAGTGGTGCTGCCCTGGGTCCTGTGCCCTCCCTCAGCAGGGCACACCTTGGCTCTCGCAGCACTGAGCTCTGCACAGGCTGGCACCCAGGGGGTCCCAGTGCTGATCCCCAGCCTGAGCCTCTGTCAGCTGGGAGGTTTCCCCTCAGCTCCCTGCCTGGCGTGGGAAGGCAGGATGTGTCTGGCCCTGTGTGAGCCTTGCAGCTGTGGGGCGGGTGAGTCCTCCAGCCTGTCCTTCAGCCTGTCCCCTCCTGTCCCCAGGCCAGCTGAAGCTGTCCATCGAGGTGCGGGGCTGGACGCTGGTGCTGCACGGTGAGTGTGTCCCTGGGACATCCCAAACTGCCCCCAGAGCCACTGTGGGCTGGTGGTGGGGACAGCACTTCCATGCTCTTCCTTCTTGTTCCTGTTGGGAACAACTCTGTGGTGCAGTGGCACAATTGGGAGCTCTTTGATTAAGAGACTAAACTGAAATTTCCAGAGACTTTCCTTTCAAGGTGAACACTGTGTTTGCACCCATGTCTATAAGTTACTTTCCTTTTATTCCACATGAAGAGAAAAAAGGCAAATACAATTTGGAAAGGAAAGCCTGAAATGCTTTGTCTCTGCCAAAACCCTTTTGCCATATTTCCCAGGATTTCCAAACTGTTCTGTTACCTCCAAATGCTGCAGTTTTTAACACCAGCAATATTTCTTCAATGAAAGTGTTTTGATGGTGATTATCAGAGAGGCCGGTGGGAGTGTCAGAATTATCTCTTTTTTTTTGGGGAACACCTGTCTGAGGGTCTGGATAGGCTTTACCCCAAATCCCTCCACCTGGAGCAGCCCCAGCGTGAGCTGGGTGTGAGTGATGGGGTCTTGTTCTGACAGTGACTGCAAAAGAGGGTCTGGGAAGAGGGAAATGATCCAGCAAGGGGGCAAAGGAGGCTCAGGGTCTGGGGCTGCACATGGTGGATGCTCAGGGTACTCAGTGTGGGCAGGAGGAGGCTGTGGGGTGATGTGGGTGACCCATCTGACTTTTTGATTCTCCACCCCAACACCCTTAACCCCAGACAGGTCTGGCTGGAGGAGGAGGCCCTTGGTGCATGCTGTCCTGGAGGAACTTCATGAAGCACCAGAGGGGCCTGCAGAGCCCCTTCCCCTTGTGCCCCAGGCTTTCCTTCGGGCTGGATGTGTTCATTAAGAGCACAATCTGCAGAGGCAGAGCCACTGCTGGCCTGCTGGGCTTGTGGGGAGGGAGCTTGGCCTTGTTCTGACAGCCCATCCTGTGCTCTGCAGGCTCTGCTGCACGTCCCTGGCATGTCCCTGGCACACCCCTGGCATGTCCCTGGCAGGTCCCTGGCAGGTCCCTGGCAGGTCCCTGGCACACCCCTGGCACACCCCTGGCATGTCCCTGGCACATCCCTGGCGCTTCACTGGCAGGTCCCTGGAACATCCCTGGCACATCCCTGGCATGTCCCTGGAACTTCCCTGGCACACCCCTGGCACATCCCTCGCACATCCCTGGCACACCCCTGGCATGTCCCTTGCACACCCCTGGCACACCCCTGGCATGTCCCTGGCAC
>VXAX01007540.1:74686-102635 GCA_013399835.1 Leptocoma aspasia | reverse complement strand
GAACCGCTTCAATGGACTCTGCAAGGTGTGCTCGGAGCGGAGGTACAGGCAGGTCTGTATCTCCCCTGGCATGAACCCCCGTGCCAGCGTCTGGCTGCAAGCCTTGGGTGGATTTCTGAGTGTCTGGGACTTCTCTTGCTGTGCCTGGGCTCTCTGGGTGCTGCTGTGAGGCATTGCCTTGATATCGTTACAATTTGTAAATTATAGCGAGGATAGAAGGAAAGCATCTTCACATGGGTGCCTGTGGCTGGTCTCTGCCTGTTGCTGCAGTGGAGAAATGGGCAGAGAGGTATGCTTTTTAAATATATATAAATTATTAAAAAATATAAATATATGTAAATATAAAAAAATATATTTACTGTACAACTTGCAGGTAGCATGCTGATGGTAACAGTGTTAACCTGCAAGGTGTTGTCTTAATTTCCTGCTTATTAGAGAAGAAGCAGTCACAGCAGGCTGTTACTGCCTCTTTTAAAATGATTTTAGTGTTTTTGGGAGCCACCAGCACTTGTTTCCTGAGGAGTAGCTCGCTGTGCTGGTTCCAGTTCTCCCAGTGCACAATGCCAGGTGCTGCTTTTCCATGTGCAGGTCCCAGTCTCCTGCATTTCAAAGAAATATTCTCTCCGTGGTCTGGATTGGGACTCCCAGCTCAGGGTCGCTTCTCCCTGTGCTCCTGTGCTCATTGTTCAGGTTATTCCAAAGCTGCTGTGGGGGACAGCAAATATTGGGAATTACAAAAGCAGCAGAATTCCAAACCCAATTGCCCCCTTCTTGCCAGGGCTGTGGTGACCATCTCATGCAAGAAAGCTGCTCTGCCTTGGCTGAATAACAACTGACTCTGCTTTGTCTCTTAGACCTCCTCAAGTCTTTATTTTGAAATTTTCTCTGGATTTTTTGGCAAAGTCTGGGTACATCAAGCCTCCCCATCCACCTCCCAGCTTATGGCAGATGCTGATAATTCTTTAGTTCTGTGCATGACAGCAAAAATGGGCAAAAAATGGGCAATCACTGCCTGTGATGGCCATGGTGGTGGGAGCTGAGGAGCACCAGCAGGGAGAAGCTGCTCTTCAGCAGCACAGGGCAGGTGGGGGGCAAGGTCAGCCAGCTCAGGGAGAAGGAGTGGGAGACCTGACACAGGGGAAACCTTGGACTGGGAAGTGCCTGTGGAGTCTCCGTGGTGGGAGAGATGCTGGGCTGGCTCCTGAGGTGCCAGTGCTTGGTGTTGGAGATGAAATCATAGGATATGGAACTCACAAGGACCATGGAGTCCAACTCCTGGCTGGACTGAGCTGTGAGGTTCATTCAAAGGTGCAGAGCCAGCTCCTTGAGGAACCAGCAAACTCCAGAGAGAAAAATAGTGTAGTGGGACAGGATCTGTGTTTTGATCCTGCCAGGGCAAGCCAGTTTCTCTTTTGAAGCCTGATTTTATGCTCAGCAATCACACAGGGACAAGATGCAAGGAAATGAAATCTCACTGCCTTTGCCCTCCTGTGGAAAAGGATTGAGGAACCATATCACCTCTTTGGCAACTTCTGCTGAATTCCTTATCTTCCTTCTGCCTGTTTGTTCTCAAAATAATACAGATCAGATGTTGGATTTTTAATTTTCTTTTCTCTGTCAGTAAAACAAGCATCTTGACTAATGTCTTGGGGGCTAATCAGGTATTTACAGGATCTGTCACGCTGAGCTGCTGCTGGAAGCCAACATCAAGAAATAAGCATCATTGTATTAATAAGCTCAATGCTCCTCAAATCAGGAGGAGAAATGAACCTAAATCAACCCAGCATCCATCCTCTCCAAACTCAGTGAGGGAAAACACACGCAGCCCAGGGAAGGGGGTGATGCACACAGATGTCTGGAGGACAGGAGCGTGCTGAGCTCGCAGCTCCCTCCGGAGCAGGGGAGTGCTGCTATTTCTGTATTCTCCAACAGGAAATGAAATGTTTAAGTGACTTGCTTAGAGAAGTCAGTGTCACGGCCAGACTGCCAAGTTTTCCCTTTCCAATGGCTTCTCAGACCTTTCCTTACACTTGGAAGAGTTAGAAGCAGAGTGTGTGCTAAACAAACGCTCCTTCTGTGGCATTCCAGAGACCCTTGGCTCGAACTGGCACTGCCTTTTAGTACCCTTTCCACCCCTTATCTGTGGTGGTCACAGTGACAGCCCTTCCTTATCTCTAAAATGCCGTGTGCCAGCATTTCCAGAGGCTGTGGGGCAGTGTGGGAATGAGGGGGGATCATCACACACAGTGGCTGCTCTCCCACCTGACAGGCGGCTCCGGTGTCTCCCTGCAGATCACCATCCCTCGGGGCACTGATGGCTTTGGCTTCACAATCTGCTGCGACTCCCCAGTCCGTGTGCAGGCAGTGGACTCTGGTAAGAGACTGGATCCTTTTCATCCCTCTTGATTTGAATGAGTTATTGCTCCTTTTTTGCTTCCCAGAGCTGGTTGTGATTCTGGAGCTCCCATGCCTTGCAAGACTCTAGGTACCTCCATGAAACTTCATTAAATGAATTCTCTGTTGCCTCTAATGAGGTCAGAGGCCACTGGGTTAGCACTGTGTCACTATTTTGGCAGTGTTTTGCAGTAATTTGCAGAGATTTTGTTCCCTTCCCTCTCCAACCTGAGAACTGTCTGTCTGGTTGGGTGACCTTCAGAAATCATTTGGGGGGAAAACAGGTCAGAAGGGAGCAGGATTGTGGGAATCCTCTGTTCCCTGAGTAGATCCTCTTGGTGTAGACCTGTGGGATGGACTGGTGTCTCCAGTGTGCCCTGTTGCTCCCCACTGCACCCCAGGAAACACGGGAAATTCATGCAGTAGCTCTGAGGGAGCACTGATGGCTCTAGGCTGGTGCTCTGTGTGTGTGGATGTGCTGCAAGGTGAAGCTCCAGGTTGGCTGACCCCACTTCATTTTTGGGTGTGGGTGTCAGATGGAGCTTGGGGGAGTGAGTGGTGCAAGCTGTGGAGCTCTTTAGGTGTCTCCAAGCTCCAGGGCTTCTCTTCCCTCTCCCACTTGGCCTCGTGGCTGGCAAGTGACTGGAATTTGTCCCTCTCAGGTGGTCCAGCAGAGAAGGCAGGTCTGCAGCAACTCGACACAGTGCTGCAGCTGAACGAGCAGCCTGTGGAGCACTGGAAATGTGTGGAGCTGGCACACGAGATCCGGTGAGCGTTCCCCAAAAACCCCAAGGCAGGGAGAGGTGGTTTGAGGTAGCCCAGGGCAGGACAGTGGGAGCATTGAGTGACTGTGGGAAGGGAAAAGCTCTGAGGGCTGCAGGACACTGGAAAGGATTCCCTGGAGGAGAAGGAAGGATGCAGGAAAGAATTCTCTGGAGGAGAAGGAAGGATGGAGGGGCCGGGGAGCACGGTAGAGGCGCAGAGGCTTTGGAAGGAGGAAGGGCTGCAGGACTCGTGCCTGGACACGGGTGCTCCAGCTCTGATTTCCCCACCCCATCTCTCCCAGGAACTGTCCCACGGAGATCATCCTCCTGGTGTGGAGGCTGGTGCCTCAGGTGAAGCCAGCCCACGAGGGCATGGCCCGCAGGTCCTCCTGCAAATCCACCTACGACCTGCAGTCCCCTCCCAACAAGCGGGAGAAGAACGGCCCCGCGCAGGCGGAGCAGCGCCGCAGCTGCCACATCCTCTACGATGGCACCGAGGGGCTGGGGCTGCACACCTGGGACAGGTACACGGAGCTGGGCAAGCGGGGCCAGAACACCCTGCCAGCCCTGTCCCGGGTGCCCTCTGCTGCAGACCAGAACTACATCATCCTGGCTCCCCTGAACCCCGGCAGCCAGGTAGGGCTCAGGGGCTGCAGCCTCTCCTGGCCCCTGCTTCAGTCTTATCCAGCATCAGCTCTAAATATTTGCCAGTTCTACAAACCACACCTCTGTCCCTTGGTGGAGCTTATTGCCGTGGTCCATGCATTGACAAAGGACTCTTGACAATAATTTCAGAAGGCTAAATATGATTTATTAAAATGACTCCATAATCAGAGGATTTCGGGCTATATGTGCCCAGGTACAGAGCTCAGATGCTTCCTCTCCATTGCTCTGTACAAGAATCCTAGAATGCTTACAATATCAGAAAGATTACAGTCCTTCACCTCATAGGTTGAAATAGAACCCATATCTCCCATTGCTAGGAGACAGGGAGAGGAATCTAAAACGTCCTTGAAGAACAACACAGATTTTGTTTACAGAAAACCTATACAGAGTAAAAAGACAGCACAAAGATGCTTTCTCATGAGAAGATTTTTTCTGCAGGCCTGCATGCAGAGAAACTTATAATATGTTCTAGCAACAGGAGCTTTCACTGTTTTCCTAAAAAACCCCATTTTTTAAGCATTTAAAGCATTTCCCTGCTGCCTCCCCTCAGGGCTCATCCCAGTGATATGGGGAGGACATGGGGGATGTTCCCACTGCACAAGACCACACTGCAAGTCATTGCTCTCATCTTCTGCTGCAAAAATGTTTTTTTTCCCCTCTCTGAAGTGCTTTGGCTTGGCTGGGTTTGGCATGTTAACTTTTGTAGTTGGTTGTTGTCACTGTACCTGAGGCCTGCTGCAGGTGACCGTGTCCCCTCTGTTCCTTTCAGCTGCTGAGGCCCGTGTATCAAGAGGACAACACTACTCTGGGTAAGCTGTCCCTGTTCTGGGAATGCTGCCCAGAGCACCCAGCTCTAAGCTGGTCTTGCTGGCACCATCAAATCCTTGTCCCGAGCCCTGCAGAGGTCTCATGGTTTGAGGGCAGGAGCAGCAGCCCAGGGGTTTTGGGTGGGTTCATCTTCGCACTGTGGCTCAAACCTAAAAGCAGAGGGGAGTGTGGTGTGGGGTGAGAAGGTCTTCTCATGTGAGAAGGTCTGTGGGAGCTCACAGAGGGCTGCTGTGAGCAGGGGCAGGGTGAGAACATGAAGTGTGAGAGCTCTGAGCATCGTGGTTCCCCACGTGTCCGGGGGCCCGTCCATGACGTGTTTTCCTCCTCATGCATGAAGCCTTGCTGGGAGAGCTGGTCCCCTGCTCTGAGACTCCCTTCAGTGCCACAGGAGTGAGGGTGGCTGTGGCTCACATCAGTGCCAGCAGTCGTGCTGCTGGTTGTACCAGATTTGGGGAATAGTCAAGCCCTGGGCTGCTGCAAAGTCTCTGGCCCAGCTCTCCTCAAAAAAACTTTTGAAACACAAACTCATAACATAAACCACACCTGTGACAGGTGTGTGTGGGATGCTTGGAGCTCCCTGGGGATGGTTGGACTTGTGGGAAGAGTGGGCTGAGGTGGGTGGCAGGGCTGGGCACTGCAGGAATCCAGGTCTGTGTGGAAATACCCCTTGTCTGCTCATGGATTTGGGAGCTTTGGGAAGCTGTGCTTGCACCCTGGCCTGTCTGGATGCCCTCAGGATGAGCTGTGTATCCCTAGGGGAGCTGAGCTCTTGGAGGAGTGTGAATCCCTCAGCATTCCCTGTCTGGTGAGGGCACAGCTGGAAAACTTGGTGCTGTCTCTAAAGTGGGGCAGTGTCCAGAGAAAGCCAAGAGTGGGGCTGGCAGAGCCATGGGGGGAGTGCTGGGAAGCAGGAGGGAGCAGTGTGGGTGCCAGGCCCCTGTGCCTCGGGTGCTCCCAGCCCTAGAGCTCTGCAGCCAGAAGAATTTTCCACTCTCAGCTGCAGGGGATGTTTTGTTCCGTGATAATTGCAGCTCTTTCCTGCTGTTTGTGGATCCTGTGAAAAGATGAGCTGGACCACAGGATGGGTCCAGTGGTGGGGTGGGATTTGAAAGGTGGGATTACAGTGGGGTGGGATTTGAAAGGCTTGGGCTTCTTCCCATAACAAATTTTTGATTTTTATTGATTTGTTTTTAATTATTTAATGTTAAGTTCAGAGGGAAGAAGGTACCAGTTAACCTGAGCAGGGATGAAGTGTGGCAGCACAGAGCTGCCCACCCAGTGACAGGAGCTGACATCTGGGTGTGTTTCTGTGCCAGGACCTGTGCAGGTGATTGTTTCCTGTGATAAAACGAGGTGATTTAGGGATAAGAGAAAAAGCAAATCCTGAACAGCCCAGATAGATCTTATCTGCCCTGTGCTGAGCTGTTTCTTGTGCTTCGATGTTATCTGGCAGCGCAACCAGGAAAAAAGGAAAAGGGAAAAAGTCAGGATTAATGCACTTAGAGATGGAAACAACCTCTTAGGTCATGAGGGTCCCCCCAGCAAAGGCAGCTGCTCCAGCCAGCAGTAAACAGCCGAGCTGGCTTCCCAGCCCAGCTCTGGCTGGCTCTGCTGCCTTTATCTGGGAGTAAATGTGCTATTTCCTAATACTTAATGGAATATGTAATGCTGGGCAGGTTTGTGTATTTGCTTTGGACGAGACCTTATCTGCCCTGGGCCATGCTCAGGAGTGTTTTGGCTCATTTCTGCCTGGGAAGGTTCTGGGCATCCCTTACAGTGCGAGGGTAAAAAGCTGCTGTGGTGGGAGCAGGAGCTCTGGGGCACCTGCAGGGAGGGAAGGAAGGATGCTGGGGGTGCCCAGGGAGCTGCAGGAGAGATGCTCATTCCTGTTCCTGAGACATCCCTGTGGGGGAGAAGGAGACTGCTCCAGCTCCTCACCTGGATATGTTCAATCCCAGTGGAGAGCTCTGCCTGCAGCCTCAAGCTGGCTCAGTTCATCAGCTACAGGAGGAGGGAGGAAGGAAATATGTTGATTTTTCAGGTGAGCTTCTTTTGAAGATGTGAGTTTTTGGTTAGAGAGCCATGCAGTTCCTGTTGGATCTGTTGCCTGTGAGTTTTAGGGCAGAGCACAGGTTGCTGGTGTCCAGCAGGACGTGGTCAGGGCTCCACTTGAGCAGCTGAGGTGGGAGTGTGCAGGAGAAAGCCTCCTGTAATCCCTCCTTTGAGTGAGGATAACTCTCTTCAGGGAAGAGGGACAGTCTGAAAACCAGTCAGGCTGCTTGGACCTTTTCCAGCCCCAGAATGTAATGCTGAAAAACAGAGGATGATGTGATGCCAGCCTCATGAACAGTGAGGTCATCCTTTATAAATACACCAATGTCTGAATAGCCATCGCTGGCAGCAGCAGGGATTGATCCCAGCCATGAAAGTGTTTGTAACTTCTGCCTGTTTCTCTGACACCTCCAATCTCAGTATCTTCTGAGAACTGTGATTAACCCACTGCCCTATGTCATGACATTCCTGCAATTTGCTAACTTCCATGCCCAGAATCCAGAGCAGGCAGGACTTACATAGATGAAAATGTTGAAGTCCCTCTCCAGCTCTCCTGGAGCCCCTTTAGGCCCTGGAAGGGGCTCTGAGCTCTCCCTGGAGCCTTCTCCTCTCCAGGTGAGCACCGCCAGCTCTCCCAGCCTGGCTCCAGAGCAGAGGGGCTCCAGCCCTTGGAGCATCTTGGTGTCTCCTCTGGACTCTCTCCATGTCCTTCCTGTGCTGGGCCCCCAGAGTGGGACAGAACACTGCAGGTGGAGACTCACGAGCGCAGATCAGAGGGCAGAGCCCCTGGTGGGATGTGCTGGCCTGAAGCAGAGCTTGCTGTGGCTTCCCTGGGGTCCTGTTTGTACCTTCCCAGCCATGTCTATGCTGCTAGTGACACCCACTGAAGTCCTCGGCCACCAAGCAAGTGGCTCTGGAGCAGAACCACCCAGGGGCATATTGTTTGCCATTAGAAAAAATGGCATCAGTGCTGTTATTTCATGAATCCCTGGAACACCTGGATAGCTGAGTGATGCCTGTCCCTGCAGCTCTTGGCCCCAGCAGTTCTTCAGGATTTCCATGCTCTCCTCCAGCCTGGGAGAGCTGGAGTGGGCAGAGCTGGAGCTCCCTCCTCATTCTGTGTTTCCTTCTGCCTCCTCTGTCCATCCATCCAGGGAATGGCTGTAAAGGGAAATCCCACACGGGCTCTGGAAGGAAATCCAGGCTGATGAAGACTGTGCAGACCATGAAGAGCTATGGGAACTACCAGAACTGCACCATAGTGAGGCCTCACATCCCCCATTCCTATGGCACCTACGTGACCCTGGCTCCCAAAGTACTGGTGTTCCCCATCTTTGTGCAGGTCAGTGCAGCTGGAAGGGGGCTGGGATGCGATCAGTGCCAGGCTGGGGCCATGCAAGGATCTCCCTCCCAGCAGGATCCCTGTCATCCTCAGCTCTGCTCTGGAGCTGGCTGTACTTGGCACAGTGCTGGGGACTGTCTCAAAGGGAATTGTGTCCTGCTCAAGCAATTCTATGTTGGATTTTTTTCTCCTTTTCAGCTTTCAAATCTGGCCCTTGGTACTTGCTTGGGTCAGGAGGAGGTGTCCCAGCTTTTGGGCTTCAGAGCTAACTTTGGAATTGCAGATTAGTGTGGTTCTTCTTGAGGATTCTTGGTACTGTCAGTGTGTACCCCCTAAAACAAAGGGGTTTTAGTTTAGCTGGTGGTCACACTAAAATTTGGGCAGCCTGTGCCAGGGCCTCACTATCCTCACAGTGAAAGATTTCTCCACAATATCCCCTCTATCCCTGCCCTCTGGCAGTGGAAGCCATTGCCCCTCATCCTGTCCCTGCATCCCTTGTCCCAAGTTCCTCCCCAGCTCTCCTGGAGCCCCTTTAGGCCCTGGCAGGGGCTCTGAGCTCTCCCTTCACCTGGAGCCTTCTGTTCTCCAGGTGAGCACCCCCAGCTCTCCCAGCCTGGCTCCAGACCAGAGGACAATGATTCAGAGCAGTAATGGCTTGACAGGGAATGTTCTGCCTCTGTAGTTCCATGAGCTGTTTTAAGACAACAGCCCTGAATTTGGTGGTAGTAGTTCTAACTCCCTCCGTGTCCTTCATTTTGTTCTTCATATGGCCAGAACCCCAAAAATCTCATCTGCTCCATATATTTTAGTATGTTGCTGATGAATCCCTTCCTTTCTGAGCCTATGGGGAGCCCTTTGTCCTCCTGTGCCAGTGACAGTGGCATGGTCACCTCAGCTCAGCCTGGTGACTTCCTCTGGGCTGAAACCATGGTCCACATTCCCTGTCGCTCCAGCCTGAGCCGTGGGCTGCCTGAGGGCACTGTGGGCTGGGCTGGAGCTGGGGGCAGGTGTTTGATCACCTCCCTCCTCCCTCGTGGCACCTGGGTGACCCCTCAGCTCCTGTTCACCCGCCAGGGCTCTGCATGGTTGGCCTCTGGTAGGAACACAACTGGCACTTTCTGCCTCCTTACTCCCAGAACTCCTCCTGGATTGTGTCTGGCAATCTGCCACTTCAGGAGCTGGTTTTTCTCTTTGCACTGTCATATCTGCAGGGCCCTGTGCAGATCCCCTCCTGTTCCCACTGTGCTGCTCCCAAGGGTGGTCCCAGGCCGGTGGTGCAGGGTTTGTTGTGCACTCAGGAGACGTGAACCTGTCCCATTCTCCAGCACTGACTGGGGAGCTGGGTGTGGCATGGGAAGGGACAGGAATTCTTAAAAGTTGCTTTAAGAGTGATGAACACCATCAAGTACAAATATTGGTGCCTGAGGGACGTGGGAACCTGACGTGCCAGCACTGTGGTTGTGCTTCCTGCTGACAAACACCCATAACCCCCCACCCGTGCAGAGCAGCCCCTGTCAGAGGCAAGGGCTGCTGGTCTTTTCACAGCTGAGGCTGATGTAGGTGTGAGTGCAAGGCTTTGTTTTCTCCTCTGACTGGACTGCAGACGTTGTGTCCTCCTGAGCACAGTGCGGGGTGGCTTCTCACTGAGTGAGTTACAGCTCAGAGTGAAGACAAAGTGGGTTTGGTGGGTGGAAAGTGTATCTCACAAACCACACTGCCACTGGAAGGTTTGACTGTTTCTTTTGTTTCCTTTTTTTTTTTTTCCCATCCAAACATAGCCCCTGGATCTTTGCAACCCAGCCCGGACTCTGCTGCTGTCGGAGGAGCTGCTCCTTCACGAGAGCAGGAACAGGACTACACAGGTAAAATTCTTCCACTTGTCTGAGTCTCCAAACCTGCTCTTCTGCTGTCTTACATAGAGGATTGAATTGTAGAATCACCATGCTTTGGGTTGGAAGGGACCTTAAGCCCATCCAGTGCCACCCCTGCCATGGGCAGGGACACCTCCCACTGTCCCAGGCTGCTCCAAGCCCTGTCCAGCCTGGCCTTGGGCACTGCCAGGGATCCAGGGGCAGCCACAGCTGCTCTGGGCACCCTGTGCCAGGGCCTGCCCACCTCCCAGGGAACAATTCCTTCCCAGTATCCCATCCATCCCTGCCCTCTGGCAGTGGGAAGCCAATTCCCTGTGTCCTGGCATTCCATGCCCTTGTCCTTGTCTCCAGCTCTCCTGGAGCCCCTTTAGGCACTGGCGGGACTTTGAGAAGGGACTGGAAGGGACACCTCATTACATTGAGAAGGGAAATGTTTCATTGTGCAGTCATTATATTGATATGATGCTTGGAAAGACTTCTGGACAGTTTATTGTGGGATAAACTAAATATCAAAACTCTTCTGTGTTAGGAATCAACTGTTGTTCCTGTTGCCTTTGGGCTCACAGAGAGGAAACTGTGGGTGGCAAATGCACATCAGTGACAGCCCAGCAGACGCAGGAGGAGGGGGTTTAAGGATATTTTGTGCCAGGTTAGAGAAGCACAGAATAGTTCAGGCTGGAAAACACCACTGGAGGTCATCCAGTCCCATCCCCTTGTTCAGGGATCCCCAGAGTCACTCAGGATTGTGTCCACATGGCTTTGCAGCATCTCTAGGAAGGAGAATCCACAACCTAGAACTAGAACCAGACACTTGCTACAGATGTTCTCAGAATTTCAGCTCCTGAAACAGCTCACATGTCCTGCCAAATTCCTCTCGTTCTTCTTACTTCAACTTTTCTGCCATGTTGTTGGAGAGCTGTTGGAAATCTGGGGACACAACAGGACTTTAGCACCCTGTGGATGAGACAACCTTTACCATCCAAACTGGCAGAGTTTGGGTGTGTTGAACACATTTACTGCTGGCTTCACTTGCATCCAACTGCAAAATCTGCAAAGCCTGGGAATTTGGGAGAGAGGCAGAGCCCACTCATGCAAGGCTAACCAGTGCCATTTCTTCTGGGGCAGTTTCAGAGGATCTCACAGAGTAACTTGGGCTTGAATTCAGCTGGAGTGAACAATGCGTCATCTTCACAGATCTGTAGAGGAAGTTCTGCTTCACTTGTTTTAGTTTCTGGGTGGCCAATAGCAGAAGCCCAGAGCCACTTCCCATCACTGGCCAGTACAAACCAGTAGAGGGTTGTGCTAAGTGACTCCTCTCTCTTTTCTGGTTTTCATTGTGTAATTCATCCCTTCCTTTGACTTGAATCACTTTTCTTTTTTTTTTTTTCTGCCAAAAAGTACATGAAAATACATAAAAGTACATGAAAAATTCCATGATTGATTGGATAATTTGGCACTAACTTTTAACTAAACCCCCTTCCCTGTCTGTCCTGCTGTCCTGTGCTGCTCAGGGTCTTCTGGGCACCTGCAGGAATGAAACCCAGGTAAACTGCTGGTTGTGTGGCATGGCTGTGCTGGATGGCTTGGGAGTACAGCTGAAGTCAGGGAGCTCCTCCTGGGTGGGTTGGAGGTACCTGCCTTCAGGTCAGACTCAGATATTTGGAGTAGCAGCCAAATGTGGAATATTTATGGATAACTAATGCTGTTTGCAGCCTGAGTGGGGTATTTGTGCACGTGGGGGTGATGATGACCCCAGGAAAATGTGTATGGAGGAGGGGTCTCTGCTCTTCACAGCAGAGACCCCACTGTGGGCAGGGTCAGGAGGAAAATGTCTCAGGGAAAGGGCTCTGCTTACAATGCTCTTGGGATGAGCCTGGAGCTGGGAGAGGATTTCCCAGCTGGAGCTGGTGCCAGGAAAGGGCAGGATGCTGGCCAGGAATGTGAGGCAGTGTTTGGGAGTGCTGGTGTCCTGGGGCTGTGGTGTCTGGGTGAGCTGGCACAGGGGCGGGGCAGGAGGGGCTGAGTCAGTGGGGTGAGAAATGAGAAGTGGTGAAGGGAAACACCCCGTGGTGCTGAGCCCGTGCTGGCAGTGACAGTGCAGATAGCAATGCTGGGATGTCACCTGTGGCCCTTGGGAAGGGCTCTCTCATGTCTGAGTGTGTGGCACAGCCATGGAAAGCTTTGTGGAGCTTCAAGGAACCCATGCAGGTCTCTCTGGAGTGCCAGGCTCCTGTTCTCCAGCAGAGCAGGGCTGTCTGCTTTGGTCCTGCCGGGCTGTGAGGGAGAGAACCTGAACTTCTGGAGCCAGCAAGACCTAAAACAGAACAGCCTGGACACAACAGAAACTTCCCCTGGTGCAGGAGGGCTCTGACCCCTCTCTTTGCTGGACTTGAGTTCTTTCCCTCTCCAGCCTTCTCTGACGCCTGGACAGAGGCTGTCTTGTGTCCAGTCAGTCCTTTCTTCCTTGCTCCATAAGTTTTTCTGTTTTCCCACTGCTCTTCCCACACAGCCTCTCTCAAGCTGGGCTCCTGTGGTTTGCAGGGTTGTTCTCTGTGTCTTATTAATCTGCTTTGCCTTGAGAGGCTCAAGAGAGGAGGGCCTGGGTGCAGGGGCTGGAGCTGGAGGTCCTGCTCCTTTCTTTTTTTCCCAAACCCCCAGAATCTTTTCCCTGTGGCAGTTTCCACATCAGGCACTGCATCCTTGTCCCTGAGCAAACTCTCTCCCATCTCCTGAAGGAGTCAACCTATCTCTCTGGAGGCTTGCCAGGGTCTGTCCTTTCCCTGACCTTACCTCTGGGGCAATCCTTATTCAGTCCTTAATCACATCCTGTCTAGACTTTGCTGCAATTCCCATTTTTATGGTCTCCTGAAATCCCTCCAGCCTGTGGAGTGCCAGAGAAGCCAGCGGGCGATGGCACACGAGGTGTCCAGTGTGGGCTTTGGCCTTGTCTGTCCACCTCCAATGGACCTGGAGGCCTCCCAGAGCCCTGAGGTGTCTGCTCAGTGTGGGCCAGAGAAGGGCTCTGTGTGCCCTTCTCATCCCTCCTTTCTGCCACTCTGGCAGGGTCTGTAGGTCAGGATGGGCCTTCTGGAGTCCTGGAGCCTCATGGATGGGCTTGGCTGGGTTTATGCTCTTCTCTGAAGAGCAGGAGGCTTTCTCCTCTTTCTCTCTTTAAGGCTGCATTTCTGGGCACCTTTTCATAGTGATTTTGTTGCCACATTTTTCTTTCCAAGGTGTGATGTTGGCTCCCTCCTGCCCAGGGCAGGGCTCAGTGGCAGTCCCAGGGTTATCCCCTCTTGGGCAGCACACTGGCCCATTGCTCCTACCTTCCCTCTTGGCTTTCAGTTTCTCCTGATTTCCCTCAGGAAACTCTTTAAACGTGTCCCTGTCTCCTGTGCCAGTGCTTTGCCAGTTATGGTCCTGTAGCTGGACAGGTCCCTCAGCAGAAGAGGCTTTGCTGTTTGCTGTGGTGCAGAGCACACCCAGATGAGCAGTGTGGACTCATCAGGGTCAGTCTCTATGAACAACTTTTCCTCCCTGTAATATCTGTTCACACCCCTCTAAAAGGTCCATGTGACAAAGGCCATGTGGCCTCGGTCACTCCAGCAATAACCCAGGGTGCCCATCTCTGTCTTCAGAGTCCTTCTGTCCTGTCAGCTCTTGTATTTCTGACTTTGGGGTAGGAAATGGCTTCTGGTAAATACCCAAAGCTACTTTGACCCTCCAAGGAGCAACTCTGGTGAATTCTGTGACTTGCCTGGGTGAGCCCAGACGTTGTGTTTGTTGTTTGTTTGCTCTTGACTTCTATGAGCCCTGTGATTTTTCAGGGTAGATCTGTTTGCCAAGGGCTGTTAAAGACAGGTCACAGCCCGTCAGTGTGTGATGGCAGCCTAGGGCAGAGCTCCATGTTACTCCTCCAGCCTCCCCTTATCCCTGCTGCCCTGGGGTCATCCCTGAGTCCCCTCCTCAGCTCTCAGGTGGGGGACGTGTCCAGCTCCAACCTCTGGGTCTGTCAGAGCCCCAGGCTCCGCAGTGCTGGGCTGCCTCTGCCTCAGCCTCAGCCTCAGCCTCTGCCTCAGCCTCTGCCTCAGCCTCTGCCTCAGCCTCTGCCTCAGCCTCAGCCTCTGCCTCAGCCTCAGCCTCAGGCTCAGCCTCTGCCTCAGCCTCAGCCTCAGCCTCAGCCTCAGCCTCAGGCTCAGGCTCAGCCTCTGCCTCAGCCTCAGCCTCAGGCTCAGCCTCTGCCTCAGGCTCAGGCTCAGGCTCAGGCTCAGGCTCAGCCTCTGCCTCAGGCTCAGCCTCTGCCTCAGCCTCAGCCTCTGCCTCAGCCTCAGCCTCTGCCTCAGCCTCAGCCTCAGCCTCAGCCTCTGCCTCAGCTTCAGCCTCAGCCTCAGCCTCTGCCTCAGCTTCAGCCTCAGCCTCAGCCTCTGCCTCAGCCTCTGTGGGTGGAAGGGGCACTTTTGTTTTTCCTCCCAACAGCCTGGAGGAGCAGAGGGACCTCTACCAACTACTCCCAGATCAAGTGTCTTCCTGGAAGCAGCATCTGACAGAGATGCTCTTACAGAACCTGCACTGGATGTGCTTTTACCTTCTACATCCTGAATACAATCCATCCCATCTTCCTGTAAAAGCTCAATGCTACCTGTAAATACTTAGTCAAGTAATTCCATTTCCATGATTCCCTATTGAAACTTGCTTGCTTTTGAAGTGATTTTCTTGCTGCTCCCAATCTTTTTTCTACCCTTTAAACTTCCACAGGTAGTAGGTTTTCACTTTCTTTCCTCCATTTCTGTGTGACTGTTAGCTGATCATGCTTTTATCTCCTTCACTTTGGGTTGCTACTCCCAAAATCCCTTCAGCATCTCTGTTTTGGGGTTGAGGGAACTGAGATTGCACCAGACATGTCCCAGAAAAGTTACCTTTTGGCACATGGTGGTCATGGAATGAAGGTTATAGTGCAGTTTCTACCTGGTTATTTCTTGTATTACCAACAAGATCAGAAGGAATGAAGAAAGGGGATGTGGGCACAAGGCCAGCAGAGTGTTGAGAGCAGAGGAAGGGATTTTCCAAATAATACAGAGAAGAACAGCCCCTCCCTGGTTTCATTGTCAATTAAAGCTCCACCAGCACCTTTGTACTTACTGAGAATCCCACAAAAATGAACTTGCACTGCAAGGAGCAATCTCGTGGCAAGGGTTTGGTTTTGGATTTGGAGCCAGCTGCTCTTCCCTGATGTGAGACTCCCCAGCATGTGACAACTGTTACCCAGCTTGTCCTCCTCAGGATGTGTCCATCAGCCACAGACACAAACTGTGCTGTCAGCTGGGACTTGGTCCTGGTGGGAGCAGAGTCACCTCTCTGTGATCTCTCCTATCCCTCTGGGACTCTGGCTGTTGTCTCCTTTTGCAAAAGCATTGATAAAAGGCCACAAACCCTTCCTTGCTGTGGCTCAGTGTTGCAAAGCTTTCCCTTTGCTGTGGGAGGTTTTAGGGGGCACCCCAAGGCCCTCACCCTGAGCGGGTCTGGCACCCACTGTGCCACTGTGCCATTGCCACATTGCAGCTGCTCCCTGGCATCTCTGTGACAGGGACAGGACCCAGGGCATGGCTGGAGCTGGGCCAGGGCAGGCTCAGGCTGGAGATCAGGGAAAGGTTCTTCCCCCAGAGGGTGCTGGCACTGCCCAGGCTCCCCAGGGAATGGGCACGGCCCCGAGGCTGCCAGAGCTCCAGGAGCGTTTGGACAGCGCTGCCAGGGATGGACAGGGTGGCATTGTTGGGGGGCTGGGCAGGGACAGGGGCTGCAATGGGTGATCCTGGGGGGTCCCTTCCAGCTCAGGGTATTCTATGATTCCATGATTCTGTGATCTTTGAGGCTTTCTGTGTGCCCCAGCTCCTGGAGGGCAGGACAGGCTCACACCTCAGCTGTGGCACCAAGCTTCTCATCCCTGGGGGCTTCTGGATCCTGGATCTCCAGTGCAGTGGAGAAACCCATTCTTATTTTAAAGGTCCCATTAATCTGAACTGATTGGACTGGGGACCTCAGGCAAGACTTTTCCCACTGGTCTGGAGGAGCTCCCAGCCCCTGGGACACTTCAGGCACTGCTCGATCACAGCTCTGGGCAGACACTCAGGCCAGTGTTTCCTCTCCACCCCCACCATGGTTTGAGGTGTCAGGTTTGTCCCCTGCAGCTGCTCTCTGTGGCTCCTGCTCTTGCAAAAACCAAACTTTACTTTCTCACTGAGAACAGCAAGAACCTCCTCCGTGAGGGTGATCAGAGTGATCAGATTTGCTTTCAGGCTGCAACTTCTGCAGTGTGCTGGGATTAGTGGCAATTTATTCCCTCCTCCAGCTCTGATTTGTAACTCATGTAAGTGGGAAGTGACAGGAGGGAGCAGAGAGGGTGTGTTTGTGTGGCGTGGAACTGTCGGGCAGGTTTATCCCTCCTGTCACAGGACTCCACAAGCCTCAGGAAGCAGCTGCCAAGTGAGCGGAGCCTCATCCGAAGCTCGCTGGGTGCAGCAGCCATCAGCCCCTTGGGAAGGGCTGTCTGGGCTCCCTCTGGAGGCTGGTGCCTCTCCCCAGGGCAGAGGACATTTCCAGAACACTGTCTCAGTGCCAAGAGATGAACTCCCTACAGCTTCTCCTTTGCTGCTCCTGTGCTTCCAGGTGACTCTCTTTGTCTACTCTGACCTGCTGCTCTTCACCAAGGAGGACGAGCCCGGGCGCTGCAATGTGCTGAGGAACCCTCTGTACCTGCAGAGTGTCAAGCTCCAGGAGGGTGAGTGTCTGCAGCAGCAACTGGAGGCATTTTGGGGGTTTTCTGGCTGCTAGCTGCAAAGGTTTCTGGCCAGCAGCAGGAGAGCACCCTGCTGTCCTGTTGCTTCCAGTGCCATCCAACTGGTGCTTCCAGGTCACCCTTCCACCCCTGCTATCCCTGCATTGACCTGGGAGCTCCACCTCCTGGGACACCTCAGGAGCACTCAGGCCCTTTCCAGCCTTTTTGGGTGCATGTCTCAGGATCTGGGCTGGCATTCCCCAGGGTCTGTTCCCCTGGCTGGCGTCACGCTGTGACAGCAGGGACTGGCCAAGGCTGGGAAAGGGAACTGAAGACTTGAGGTTTCCCCCGTGGTGCCTCGAGGGAGTTCAGAGATTGGCTCCAAGGGTGGCTGGCCAAGCTCTGACGACCTTTACTTTGCTGCTTTGCTTTGCTACTTCTCTCTTCAGCTACCCACGGTTTCCCTGTTGCTCGCATCCATCCCCCTGCTCACCCCTCTGGGGAGGAAAGAGCAAACCCTCAGAGCAGAGCTGGGGACTTTGCCCTCACTTTGCTGACACCTTTTGCACCCAGCTGAGGGCTCAGAGAGGACTTCTAGTACAGGGGTGACTGGAAATGGGTTATTTCAGGCTGTACAAAAGACTCCCTTTAGCTCCTCATGCTCTAAAGAGGAATCAGGGAATTGCTCTACCACATCCTATTTGCTATGGTGGAGCCACTTCTTGGCCCTGGACCCAGTTTCACCTTGTTCCTTGTGTGGTGTGGTTGCTTTTTGGGTATGGGCTTGTTTTATGTACAGTTGTCTGACTGTGCCACAGCTCCTCCTCCAGCCCAGGCAGCTGCTCTGGGACCCCACAGGGGAAATCAGGACGAGATAGAAGGAAAAACTTTCCTGTCATGAGGTTGGTCAGATATTGAGTTGCCCAGAGAAGCTGTGGGATCTCCATGCCTGGAGGCATTCAGGACTCCTGAGTGCCCTGGTCTGGGTGCTTTGGTCTGGGGATTGGACTCCAGAGCCCACCAGAGAGGCCTCTTCCAACCCAAATTACTCTGGGAGTGGTGAGCCAATGTCTTTATGCAGTCCTGTGGCCCTGGCCAAAGGGAATGAATTCAGATCTAGGCTGCTTCTCCAAAGGGATCCTTTTCTGGGGGAATTTTGCTGCTTCCCATGACTTTTCCCAGCTGAGCCATGAGCTCTGTGGATGGATTGTCTCTCCACATGAGCCACATTGTTCTGAGCCTCAGTGCTGGACATCACAGGCTGCCTGTCAGTTGTTATTTCCCATTTCCAGCAACGTTTCTGTTTCCAGATGAATTCCCTGACCTATTTGGTGAGAGCAGAAACACAAGGGAGGGAGGTGGGGCACCACAGCCAAGAGCCATTGAGAAAAGCCATTGAAGCCTCCCTGGGCTTTGTCCAGTGTGTTCTCAGCACTGCTTATTTCTAAGAAAGGGATAAAAGAAATTGTTCCTTGTTAAAGTGCTTTTGGTCAGCTCCTGGACTGTGTGTGTGTGCTGCCCCTGGCTGCTCCCAAAGGCTGGGGAATAGCTCTTTTCACCTGCTTGGAGAAATCAGCTTCCCTGGTGCTGCTCCTGGCTCTGCACAGCAAGCTCTGTTTGCAGCAGCACAGGATTGTGCCTCCTCACCTCAGGCACGGTAGATTTGTGAGCAGTTTTCCTTGTTGCCATAATAACTTGGCTGGATCATGTCTGGAATAGCTTCCCAGGGCTCTCCAAAGGAGATGGAGTCCCTACAGCACTGAGCCACCCCCCCTGCACTGGGAATCCAGCACAGCTCCAACCCTCCTGCTTCAGGCAGGGCCGCTTCGAAGGCGGGTGGAGAGAGCAAGAAGATGTCTGTCCCTTTTGGCAGGGGTTTGCTGCTGCTCTCCTGAATGACTGAATGGCACATGAATAGGAACAGGCGTGTGGCTGCCTCCAACAATTGGGACATCTCCGGTGCGCTCAGGGCCATTGTGCTGTTTCCTGTTCCTGCCGCTCTTGCTCTGTGCAAAAGCAAATCAGTCTGATCTGCTTCACAATGCTCTCTCTTCCTGCTTTACAAGCCCACACCAGGCTGATGAGCACCACGCCAGCCAAGGTTCCCAGTGACACAGGGCTGGCTTCCTCAGCAGGTACTGTGGGAATTTCCACACGCCGGGATCCTGGTTCCACCCCCCGGTGGTGTGCTCAGCTTTGGGACAGAGAGGAGCATTCCTTTATCCCCACACTGGGAGCCCCATCCCCAGCTGGGATCCTGCAAACAAGGGCTTCTTATGTGCTGTTTCGCTGGCCTGGACATCCCAACCTGCTGTGTTGTGCAGCTCCAAGATGCTCAAGGGGCAAGAGTGGGATTTATGGGCCTTCTGTCCTTCCTTGGGATGCTGGGGAGCACCCAGGGCTTGCACCCTGCCACACTCCCCCAGGGACACGTGCCTCGGTGGGACGAGCTTGTCCCCTCCTGGCAGCTGGGTTTGGGTGTGCTAAGCAGCCTCCCTCCCTTCCCACACATCCAGGGCCTGGCAGCACCTTGTCCTGGGTGCTGGAGGCAGCCCCAGCCTTCCTGGGGTGCAGAGGTGAGGATGTGGGATCAGTGTGCCTGCCCTCACCAGGGCATTGCCACAGCCCTTGGGCTGTGCAAAGGAGCAGGACCAGCTTATTGCTGTGGTCTCAAAGGACTCTTGACAATAATATCAGAAAGTTAAATATAATTTATTAACATAACTCTACAATTTAAAGAATTAAACTATTATCTGTCCAGTCTAGAGCATCGAAACTGCTGCCTCTAGCTCTGTCCAAAAAATACTAGAATAACTTACACAATCAGAAATAACAACTTTTCACCTCATAGGTTGAAAAGAAAAAAAACTCCCATCTCCTATTATCAAAAAACAAAGCAGAGAAATCCATCTATCTTTAAAACACAACTCAAAAAATTATTTATAAAAACTTGTACAAAATAAAAAACACTTTCTCATGAGAAAAATTTTTCTGCGAACCTGCATACAAGAAAACTTATAATATGTTCACACAACACCAGCTTCCCTCTTTTCCCATCTTTCTGACCTAACACCAGGCATGCACCCCCCAAATCCTGAGAGCAGCGGGTGCTTCCATGGGCTGCACAGGGAAGTGGCAGAGGCAGAGCGGTGCTGGGAGCTGCTGCTGTGCTGGGTAAGGCACTGTGGGTGTGCAGGACGGGGCTTAGAGGGGATGTGTCCCTACAGAGCTCCCACTCTGCTTCGTGCCCAGCCTGGCACAGGGTTAGTTCACAAGCCAGTCCCCACCACAGCACACCAGGAAGAGAAGGAAATATCTCCAAGTGAGTTTTTTCCTCCTGCTTATTTCTTTTTAGCTTTTCCCTGACTTTGACTGAGAGAACATGCTGTGCTGTTGTCACAAGAGATGTGAGGAGCAGAGCTGGGGATCATCCTGAGCAGCTGCTACCTCTCCAGTGCCAGGTTGTGCCTCTCCCATGTTTTTCTGGGCTCTGGGCACATCAGGCTCTGCTGCTTCACCCTGACCCTCCAGAGACTTGAAAACATGGAAGGAATCCTGGCAAACCTGGTTTGTGGTGAAATCTGCACCCAGGTCAGCCCTGCCTGGCTCTGCCATTGCCCTCCAGCCTCCCCTTGTGCCTTGCCAGGGATCAGCCCTGCCTCCAGCCCAGCTGCTGGGATGGGCAGCCAGTTTATTACTAAAGCTCTCCCTAAGGGCTGGTAGAAAATGGGATTTAAGCCATTTCTTAAATGGCTTAAATGCCCAGACTGGCTCCCTGCTTTGTGCCTGTAGGCACTGAGCTGCTGGGCCATGTGTAGCAGTGAGTCTTGGAGGGACAGGGATCAGGAGCTGCTGGCTCTGGAGGTTGCTGGTGCCAGGATTCACAGCTCAGTGGAGAGGAATGTGGAAGGGAACTTAATTCTGGTGGGTTTGGACCTTGTCAGGATCAATTATTATTGCAGAAGGAATCCAGAGAGGCCCAAGAGGAGCAGGGTTGTTCCCTGGGCTGTTACACTCCAACATGACCTTTCTTTATGAGCATCCTCACATCATCAGGGAAAACCTGATGGTTTTCCACACTAAAGCTCCTGAGGAAACATGGCTGAGATGTGTTGGTCCTCTGTGACCTGCTCTGCCAGTCAGCCTGGAGAGGTCCTGGTGCAAGGAAGAGCAGGGCCCAGCTCAGAAGAAGCAGGAGCAGCAGGAGGGGGTGGTGGACTTGTGGTGTGCCAGCAGCAGGCACAGATCCTGCTTCCAAACTCTGCCTTTTCTGAGGGGAAAAGCACTGGGTGAGGGGCTCCAATGGGCTTCACAAGGAAAATGCTCCCCAATGGTCCTGCTGGAATTTATGGAAAAGGGGCTGGGAGAGCTCAGACACTGCCATGGGCAGCAGTGGATGTTTCTGTGTGTGCAGAGGTGAGGGATGGGCTCCCAGTCAGGCCCATTCTGCACTTGCTCCCAGGGCCCAGCATCCCTCCGCTTCTGGGAATGATGATTTGGAGGGGCAGCCCTGGGGCCAGGCTTCCCTCACCTCCCCTGGGGGGAGCACAGGGAAGGTTTTGGGAACACAGGGGCCCAGAGAGGGCCCCTGTGACCTGAGAGGGCCAGAGCAGAACTCCCAGTGGTGCTGGGCTCCAGCAGCCACTGTGTCACAGTGTCCTGGTGTCCCTGTAGGGATTTTCCAGCCCATATCCTGCAAAATGCAGTAAAACTGAGGCTGGCAGTGGAGGCAGAGCTGTGACCCCACAAAGGGCAGCTGGAATAGACACCCAGCAAAGGGCTCCAGGCCACTTCTTCATGGGTTTCACATTGAGGGAGTGACTCAAGAGGCACCTGATTCCCTCAGTGGGTCACAGCTCTTATCTGGACATCTGGGCTGCTGCCTGCAGTGGGAGAATTGTTTTCCTCTGGGGAAAAGGGTGTTTCCAGCCCTGTGCAGAGCCTGTTCCCATCGAGCAGCTCAGGCTGCTGAAATGAAGCAGAGCTTGTGCTGACACCACTTCCAGTGGGATCTGCAGCCATGCCCAGGCTGCAGCCCTGAGCTCCTGGCACAGATAATGTCATTAGGAGCGTCAGGGAAGCAGTGGCCCCATGGCACTGCCAGGGGCAGAGCTGCTGTGGAGGGGCCAGCCAGCTCCTGGAGATGGGATGTCCTGCTCTGGAGAAGGGATGTCCTGCTCCAGAGCTGAGGTGACCCCATCCTGAGGCAGTTTCATGCCCTCCTGTGCTGCTGTGTATGTCCGGAGCTGGCTTCCCTCAAGGCTGGGGACACACACCAGGGCCAGGGCAAATCTTCAGGCATGCCTTTTGCTTGGGTGCAGGGAAGGCTGGACCTGCAGGGACCAGCCTGGTGGAGCAGCCAGAGTCTGACATCTCCTGGGATATCTGGCAGCAAGCTGAGGAGCTGTTCTGGGCTGCTCCATGATTTAGCAAGATGTGGATGGCAGAGCTGGTCATTGTGCTGTCCCCAGCACCATCTCCTTTCACAAAGCTGTGGAAGTACAAGTTCCTTGGCTGGGTCTACCCAGTGTCCCAATGCTGGGCAGTTTGCCCTCAGCCCAAAAGAGCAGGATGAGCTCTTCCCCCTGCTGCTTCCATTGCTCTGGATTTGGCTCCATCCCCTTGGAGAGGCAGTGCCCCAGCTGCTGGCACTGGTGGAGGCTGGGACAGACAGCAGGACCACCAGGACCACCCAGGACTTGGGGCAAGAAGCTGGGAATGAGATGCAGGAAAGGAGCTTCTCTGTCAGTCCTCCTGGGAGCAAAGTGCCCGCAGGGATAAGATGGAGAGACCCATCCCTGATTCCCAGGACGGCTGCATGGGTGCTGCAGGACCTGTGCAGCCCCTGGGAAGCTCCCACAGGCTGCACGTGCCAAGGAGGTTGGGCAGCAGAGCCTGCACGTGGCCTCTGAATGCAACAAACCCTTTTCCAAAGGAGGAACTCACAGGAGAATCCCTGCCAGGGCAGTGAGTCCCTGCAGGATCCCGCCGCGCCCGGCCCCGGCAGATGCCACATACATCACCCAGGTCACAGCCTGGTACTGGGGGGACAACAACAAACATTCATTCAGTGCTGTCTGTTAGCCAGCTCCTCTGCCAGCGGCTCCACTTGCAGAAATGCAGCTGCAGCTTCGCTCTGATCCTGGTTTTTCTTCCCTGCAGGTTCAGAAGATCGCAAGTTCTGCATCCTTTACCTGGCAGAGGTGAGTGGTGCTGTTTTCCACTTTAACTTTCCAGTGAGAGCTGGGCAGGTACTGACAGCTCTGATCCTTTCTTCTGGGGCAAGGAGCACTGGAAAAACTGATTTTAACTTCCCTTTAAATGAATTTGCCAGAAGCCTGGAAAAGAAACGTAATGGCTGTAGAATATATGAATAAGAAGCTGCTAAAAGGAGCTTGGGCAGGACTAGGACAGGTTTCTTTTCCCCTTCTCCCTGTGGATCTTCCTTGAGACATCTCACTTTTGTTTTCTCTTAGGATTCTTACCCCTGGAGGCAGATTTCTTTGTCAAATGTTTTGTCATTATTTTTAGGCACCTTGCTTGTCATGTCTTCAAACATGCAGGTTTGAAGCCCTCAAATAAAATAAGGAAGCCCAGTCTGAAAGACAGAATCATAGCTCTAAACCCACATGTAGCTGAGTGCTCTAACCAGATTTGGGATCACCCAGACTTTGGCACAGTCCCTTTTGTCAAGTCAAGGACTGTAAAATTGGTTCACACTGGACCTCTCTAATCATTGAAGGCTGTGGGTTTTTTCCTTTTCCAGTGACTTTACTGTGTTCCTGCTTTCAAGGCCTTGTATTTTCTGAGGTGGAAAGGTGGGTCTGGGAAAGCTCCCCAGGGCACAGAGGAGAAAGGCAAACATTGCTCAGCAGCACTGTGGAATAATGAACCATTGTGAAAGCTGGGTGCAAATGCTCAGCGTGGAAGTTGTTCACCTTCGTGGCTGGAGCTGGGCCAGGGCACGACTCACTGCAGGATCCTCCACTCCTCTCTTGTTCCTTCCCTCCTGTTCCTTCCTTGTCTCCTCTGTTCTTTCCTGGGGTGGCTGGGCAGGAGCTGAGCCTCCCCTCAGGGTTTGCTCAGTATGTGTCCCAGGGCAATGTCACCCTGGGCTGGTGACAGCTAATCCTGGGCTGTGACTCAGCCAGGCTGACAGGGTGTTTGCATGGGCTCTCCAGTGTTTTCTCAGGCACTTGGAAAAATGCACTCAGAGCCTGATATTTGGTTTAGAAACTTAGTGCCCCTAAGTAGAAGTGACCAAAAGAGAGCTGGCTGTGTTTCATGAGATCTTGAGAGGTGAAGAGGTGTCTTTGTTAGGCTGTAATGAAGTGCTGGGCTTTCTTCTGAGGGGCCTAATTGGCTGTGGGACCTCTGGTGATGGAGATCCCTGGCATCCACTGTGGCTGGAGTGGAGTAGTTGGATAGAAAATGTGAGACTTTTGCTTTCCTACCTCCTGTTCCCCCACAGACTTCAGCAGTTCTGGACTGGCCACGCTGTGGGGTTCTGCAAAGCCTGGTTGTTCCTCCTGTCCTCCTGGGGTATTTTGGGGCAGGTCACAGGTGGAGTGGGACTTCCCAGCCCGTGGTGACCAGCAGCTCTGCCACATGCTGGACCCCAGGGATGGGTGTTCTCCCCCTGCACTGACCAGCCCAGGCTTTGAGGTGACATTGGGGCAGCCCCTGGCTCAGGGACAGCACCTTGCCAAGCAGGACGTGCCCTGTGCCACCCCTTCCCTCCAGCCCCACGGCTGGTGGTCTGTCCTGAGCCAGAGGGACCACCTGGCTCCCAGGTGAAGGGGACAGTAACCTTCCAGCTGTAGGTGCCATCGGGCTCTCCAGCAGTGGGAAATTGGGGTTTGAAAGGGGAACAGAGTGGGGGATGTGTCTGTGAGTCAGCACTGAGCCAGGGCACGACGGGGCTCTCCCAGCTGACTTCTCTCAGACTTCTCTTCTGGGAAACAGTGACCTGCAGGTCACCTCCCCGGGGGACACGTGGAGGGGGTGACTGGGCTGCAGGGGCTGGGGATGGAGCAGGAGAGCAGGAACCTCCCAGATGTGCAGCACAGGGGTTGTGTGGCTCAGTGAATTGCCCTTGGCCTCAGGTAGAGAGATGGGCTCTTCTGAAAGAATGGGATGTTCTGGGAGCCAGCCTGGGGACATTCCAACATCTGATTCCTGCAGGGAAGCCAAGAAGAGCATTTCCTTCAGGTTGTCTCTCTTTTCTTCTTTGTATTCACATTTTGGGAACAAATCTTTGCTTACACGGTTGTGGGGGTGTCACCAGGAGGCTGGGAGGGGATGGTCCCCTCAGAGGTGTCCCTGCAGGCTGGCTGCTCACAGAAACACTGCAGGGGGGCAGTGGGGAGGGTTTGGGTGCCTCTCTGGCCAGGTGGGAGGGTGGTTTGTGTGATAAGGTGATTTTTGCAGTCGGCTTCCTCTCAGATGAAGGCTGGGGCTGGACCCAGGGAAGTGGCACTTGCAGCACACATGGGGCTGGGGAGAGTCCCTGGGCCATGCCAGTACAGCTCTCCTCATCACCTGATAGATTTGGTGTCCAGTGGGTGCCACACTCTGGTTGTGGTGCCTTATTTTGCCCTGGTGAAAAGCTCAGCCTTGTTCCTGACTGTAGGAGCAGCCCTCTGCAAGGATGGAGTCCCCTGGAGAGGGGCTGGCTCTGCCCTGGGGACATGGAGTCCCCTGGAGAGGGGCTGGCTCTGCCCTGGGGACATGTTCAGGCTGCTGGGAGTTGGGTTGAAGGGGGATCAGGACTGTCTGGCTGTCCACCCCATGGCTGCTGGTGGCAGCTAGAAAGGATGAGGATGGATAAGGGCAGGATGTGTGAGCTGTCATGGCTTTTTGGCCCCATATCACCCTGAGGGGTCTCTCCCCATCCTGACCTGCTCCATCCCTGGCCCTGTCAGCAGCTCTGTGTGTGCCCAGAGCCCTCTCCTGGCTCAGCCCTCGCTGCTGGCCCCCCGGGCCGTTGCTGGTGGCCCAGGAGGGTTTGTGGCCACTCTGGGCTGGGCTCCTGTCGCCGTGGGCTGGGCAGACACACCCGTTGTGCTGCTGTCACGGGGCTGGGAGGTCGGAGGAAGCTCTTGAGCTGCTGTTTCTTGCCTACAGATCGTCTGCAATGAGCACTAATGTGTTTTGTGCTGCTGAGAGCCGAGAGGAGCCCACGGGGCTGGGCTGACAGTGCTTCTGCTGCAGGAAGAGCTCTCTGCTGGAGCCTTGAGCTGCAGCCTCCTGCTATTGCTCATCTTGAGGGTTTCTGAGTAATGTTCTGACCCATAAGGTCACAAATTTGCATTTGCATCTGACACGTTACAAAACGAAAGTATGTTCTAATACCTGTGAGTTGCTTCATTTATTATAAACAAGAGAGAAAATTCCAACCTTCAGGAAGTGTCACAAAAAAAGCTACTGCTGGTCATCCTGTCTAACTGTGTGTAATAAATCACTGCACAGAGTTTAAACCCTGGGCAGTCTGGTTATTTGCAGGCAGAGCTAGCAGGAGCTGAGAGCCTGGTTCCAGCACGAAGGGTGTTTGTTTTAAGGGCTCTCCCAGGTGTGAATTGCAGGGTTTGGAGATCCTGAGTGCAGATGGACCTGGTTCTGGAGGGGCGCTTGGCATCCTGGAAAGGCTAAATGCAGAATGGGTTTGGAAAGAATGTGAAAGCAGAGGGAGGTTCTGCACTGAGCTGCCCCCTTTGGGGGTTTTGTTCCTTCTGGTGGCTGAGACACAGCTGTGACAGTCCCAGCACAGACACGAGCCAGGATTTTGGAAGTGAAGGTGGTACCTTTTGATCTCAGGAATTCTGTGTGTACCTGGAATCACAGAATCCAAGAGCAGCTGGGGTTGCCAAGGCAGGGTCACCTGGAGCAGGTGTCACAGGAACGTGTCCAGGTGGGTTTGGAATGTCTCCAGAGAGGGAGACCCCACACCCTCACTGGGCAGCTGTTCCAGAGCTCTGCCACCCTCATGGAGAAATGTTCTTCCCCGTGTTGGGTGGAACTCCTTAGGTTTTAGTTTATGGCCAGTACAGCTCCTCTAATTTTTCTATTTGCCAGCTGATATGTTAAAAAGTCCTGCCAGTGCATTGAGACCTGGCCTGGGCATCTTTCCTTTCAGGATTTAAATTCCAAAGAGCACAGAATAACCCCTGCCTGTGACAGCTTCTGGCTGATTTGAGCACTGCAATAGGTAGAACTGGCACAGGGTGCACAGAGAAGCTGTGGCTGCCCCTGGATCCCCTGGAAGTGTCCAAGTGTTGGACAGGGCTTGGAGCAGCCTGGGACAGTGGGAGGTGTCCCTGCCCATGGCAGGGGTGGGATGGGATGAGCTTTAAGGTCCCTTCCAACCCAAACCAGTCTGGGATTCTGGGATTCAGTGTGGACCCACATTTCTACACCCCACAGGATTTGGGGTGTGGGAGTTTGTCTGCATTTTCCCCATCCCACCCCATTCCCTGAAGGACACACATACCTGGTGGGATGTATAAAAGCTGTCAGAAGGAAACATTTGCTGCCTGGTGGGAATGGGCAGCCTCCCAGGGAGCCATGTGGAGCTGTGAGTGTGCTCCAGGGCTGTATTCACACCCTTCCCTGCTCCGGAAATATCCTGCTGAGAGGAAACTGCAGGTCAGGGGTTTAATGCATTGTTACAAGTGTTTGATTTGAACCCAACATATTCAGACCAAATCGACTTAAAACCAAACAGCTCAGTAAGTTTTTCCTTTGAAAAGCACTGGCAAATTTGATCTTTTTTTTCCTCTGGAAGTTTTCATCTGCAGACACTGGAGTTTGTCTTTGGAAGCTTCCCCAACAGAAAATCCTTCCAGCAGCGACTCCTTGTGCTGCTGTGGTGAGCACTCGTCCAGAGCTGAGCAAATTGATGCTATGAATCTGTGCCTGAGCTGGCTTTGCCTTGGACATGCCCATCCTGACTGCACAGGAGAGCCTCTGGACAAGTGCCAGAGAAATGCCACTGTCCCCTACCTTGTCCCATCACAGAATCCCAGACTGGTTTGTGCTGGAAGGGACTTTAAAGATCATCTTGTCTCACCTTGCCATGGCCAGGGATGCCACTCACTAGGCCACTAGACCAGGGCCTTGGACACTTGCAGGGATGGGGCAGCCACAGCTGCTCTGGGCAGCCTGGCTCTGTGTGGACACATTCCCGTACCAGAGGGTCCTGTTCCTGTTCCTGGTCCTGTTCCTGGTCCTGGTCCTGGTCCTGGTCCTGGTCCTGGTCCTG